>JAMPIV010002488.1:292500-435000 GCA_024509875.1 Oreohelix idahoensis
CATCATTAAAACATTGGATGGGTGTGAAAAAAAAACCGAAAAAAGGTGATTGGTCTTACGAGGACAAAAATCAAAGAAAATAGCCAACGTTACGGCCACAAGGCCTTCGTCAGGGAAAGGAAAGAAAGTGAAGGCTAGATAGGACACATAAGAACCTAAATAAATATAAAAATTAAACCTAGGTACTTCCCTGAAGGCATCGAAGTCCTACCACTTTTGCTGCCCGCGAACGGACGAGCGTGCCCGGAAAAGGCTTCCAGCTTCCAATTAAAACATTCCAGCTCCCTTAGGAGCATAGGCCCATAACTATCCAATTCCAAGACCTCATGTCCTGTGCTATCAGCTCAAGATCGTTTTTGTGTCTTCTTTCTCACTTCTTTGACTTTCTTCAGTTCCTTTCTCCTTGTATTTTTCAGTGAGGAGAAGACTCGGGCGTTGGATAACACTCATATTGAGAAGAAAAACAAATGTACGAGTATAGCAGTACTACAAGGTAGTCCTTGGTTCTGGCATTGCCAGAGTAAGAGAATTATCATGTCATTATTTTCCTTGTCGTTCCTTATAGAGCATGGAGTAACCAATGTAGCTGGTCCCCCCTGCAGGAAGCCCGAACCAAACATTTGCATGTTCTTGCAGAGATGGTTTCTGTATGCATTTGTTTTACATGAGAAGGTTACCAACCCCATGCACAACCCCATACACAACCTCATGCTCAACCCCATACACCCCATGCACAATCCCATACAAAACCTCATGCACAACCTCATACACAACCTCATGCACAACCCCATACACCTCATGTACAACCCCATACACAACCTCATGCACAACCACATGTACAACCTCATGCACAACCCCATACACAACCTCATGCACAACCACATGTACAACCACATGTACAACCCCATACACAACCTCATGCACAACCCCATACACAACCTCATACACAACCTCATGCACAACCCCATACACAACCTCATATTAGTCACACTATGCCCGAGGGATCAGTAGTCCTATTCTGCCTTTGTCTCATCGGAGACCCCCCCCCCCGGGAGCTACATGGGGCAAGAGAAGTATATGGGGACCAAAAGAAATGAAGAAAAGAACTGGCTACTGAGAGGACAGGGGAAAAGAAGGTATGCTTAAAAGGATGGCAGGGGATAGGAAATCTTCAAGTTTATTTGATGAAGATCTGTTTTTCACACGGACAGGTAATCATCATAATGACAAGTTTTCTTTATAAGATTAATGATCTTCAGGAGGGCTTCATAATGCGTCTTGAATTTCCATAGTGATTCTCTGTTTAAATTATATAATAACTTTTCCAAAGTAAAGTAACAAGATTAATTTCGAGCTTTGTTCAACTAATACGGTCAGGCTCGCTATTCGGTCTGTACAAGATCTGTTTTCTCGACAACCTGCTTGTTCCTCTCTCAGTAGTTTCCCCGTGACCTCTTTTAATCGCTGGAATATTCCTCTATAACTTGTGCCCTGAAAGTAAAGGCGTTATCTTTATATTTCCTATTTCTTTCAACCAAAGAGATCTACTTGCTTTGAAAATACAGGCCCATGACGGTCTGGCAGTCAATATTATACCTCAGAACAGCCGTCTGTACTTAAAAATAATTTTAAGGCCTGAATGGTGGGTCTTGATGTTATTATGTAACGTTCAATGGGAGGCAAGTTGTACATTTATTGACTGCTAAAGCAAGAATAAATTTGTATTGTTTTATTTACAGAAAAAACATTCTTAAACAGGAGGTGCCAGTTACATAAGTTCAGATCTGGATCTTCGACTATTGGTTAGATCTCACAATTACAGAAATTCAGTCGTTTGTATGTTTGTTTTTTTGGATACTCAATTTGTATCCTCACATGACAAAAGTCCGACTTCATTAGACCAAAGTGCATCCAGAAAGGAGAGGATGAACAATATAGAAAATGCTGAAGGAGGTGGGAAATGTAGACTAGTTAGAGGACATACAAGATGAACTTGTCTGAGGTGAAGAATCTTAACGACCCGAAAAAAGTATATTCATGATGCATTATCAGTGGGGAAATAAAGGGGGTGGGAACGGAACGAGCAGTGGCAACAACTGGCCGTCAGTTACTAAGAAGCAAGACAACAACATGCACCATACAAATTAATCTAAACCTGTAAGTAATTGATGTCAATCAATCAATCAGTCAATACCCTTTAGCTCCCCAAGGAGCATAGACAATCAACAAACACATGCCAAGTCCTCCTGTCACGTGCCATCCGCTCAAATTCTTTCCATGTTTTCCTCATCATTTACACCACTGTATCCAGTTCTCTTCTCCATGTGTTTGTTGGTCTACCTCTGCCTCTCTTTCCCTGTGCATTCCAGAACACGGACTGCCTTGTAATGCTATCAACGGGTTTCCTCAATGTGTGTTATATCCATCGCCATCGTCTTCTTCTCAACTCTTGTTCCACCAAGTTCCGGATGTCATCGAATGTTATTGTACAAACTCGACTCTCCACTCTCCTCGTGTTACGTCCCTTGATTATTCCAACATTTCCTAACCTTTATTTCCGTATACAGAATGTCCTGAAAGCGGCCAAGAGAAGTGTGAAACACTGGCCTGGGTTACCTTGGGAATGTCTTTATGCCTCGATAAACTTCAAAGGAAACCAAGGCGCATGCTGGATCTGGCATAAAATACGACAGTGAATCGATAAATGCAAATGGAATTTTAACAACAGCTCACAGGAAAAATACGGAAGTGGCTCCATCACCTTAGCCATAGCCATCACAGGACAAAAAAAAAAAAAGATATTTAATCTGTTTCACGTCGCTCATTCAGACCATAAAACGACTCGGCCAAAAGTGGAATAAAAGAAAGAAACCAAACAAATTAAATTAAACGCTTTGCAAATGATAGACATGGAGGGCGTTGACGAAAAGATTTAGCGCCTTAACAAATAATCAAGTTAGGACTGCTAAGTGAAAATTGGTAATGAAATGCGATGTAAATTTGCGAATATCACGAACAATTCCGAATTAAATTACTGTTTGGACCATTCTTCTTATTTTCCTTCTTAGCTCCTTGTGGTTCATGTAGCTGGTTCCCTTGCAGGGGCATGCATCATGGTATGCGCCTGCTCGTGCTGCGGCGGTTTCTTTAACAAAACATTTTAAATTATGAGGTTGTTAGCCTCATGCACAGCCTTGTTTTAGTCGCCTATTACGACATATCTGATGGAGCAGTAGATTTATTCTGACACTGAGATCATTAGACATTAACACGCCATATAATAGATTCCGTACGGAGCTAGTTAGACACTAATACGCTACGCAACATAATTTAGACAAAGATAGTTATACCTTGTAGTTACGCATTAATGCGCCACGTGTCAGATTTCTCACTGAGATAGTCAGACATTAAAACGCCGAGACTAAATGAATTTGCTCGTTTAATTTTTACAGTCTTTTGCTCTTCAAAACACCACTCACTATCATCAACCCAATGTCAAAGCAATCATATCTGGATCATGAGAACAACAAAAATCGGCAACCAAGAGGTTTTATGCTTCATACGTTGGTGCTGGCACAGAGTAAAATTATTGACATGATCACCAAATTGAAACTGGTGACAATAGCTATACAAATGCAAGTGGAACAAAAGATGAGAAGAAGGGCTGGCGATGAAGCCAACAGATAGTAGTCCTAGCTCTGGAATTCCTAGTGTTTTGCATTTAATCAGAAAGAAGCTAGAAAGCATACGTCCGGATAGCAGAATTAGCAGACAGGAATCACAACTTCCTAGATTAGAAGGAAGCATATTACAAACCCTCGTGTGTACACGTCAGGATGCTAGAATTTTTATTCGTATTTATAAAAATTCATTCACTCAAAAGCTCCTTGCATGAAGCCTGCTTCACCATGAATATCATTTTGTTAAAAAGAACTCAGAACAGAAGCAAAGAACATGGTGCTAGCAGCAAAACAGAAGTCCTGGGAAGAATTGGGAGAAAAGCTAGAAAAAGATGCGCAAGAAAACCAGAAATTGTTCTATAAGACCCTAAAGAACATGCGGAAGGGAAAACAATGCCCTCTCAAATTTATAAAGGACAAGCAAGGCAAATTGATTACTGCCCCGAAGGAAGTAATGGAAAGATGGAGAAAATATTTCTCAGAACTCCTTGATGGTGAGCAAGGACAAGCATCAGAAATGATAACCACTAGCACAGAAGAGAAAACCAATGGTGGTGAAGATGACATAAAGATGGAAGAACTGAAGGCAGCACTGGAGAAAATCAAGATGGGCAAAGCAGCAGGGCATGATGGTATAACATCAGAAATGGTTAAGTACATGGGAGCATCAGGCGACCTTTACTCTTAAGGGTCCTACAGGCAGCGTGGTGCAACAAGGCCATACCAAAGGATTGGGAGATTGCCATCATAACACCGATTTTCAAAAAGGGTGACAATCGACAATGTGGAAACCACAGAGGCATATCCCTTCTCAGTGTCCCTGGTAAAATCTACTCTAGAATCCTAGAGCAGAGACTCCGATGCCTAGCTGCGCCACAAATGAATGAAGTTCAGTACGGATTCCGAGCAAACCGAAGTACTCAAGACCTAATCTTCACACTCAGACAGCTGAGTGAAAAGGTTCTTGAGTATAAGAGTGAGATCCATCTTTGTTTCATAGATCTGGAAAAGGTGTTTGACAGGGTCCCCTGGAGCAAACTTTTGGACTGTTTGGAAAGGAGGAACATTCCAGCACCTCTGATTCATGCTATACAGAGCTTCTACAAGTCTTGCAGAAATTGTGTGAGGACAGCTAACTATAAGTCACCTTATCTTTTCATACTCCTCATGGACGATGTCATCAAGGTATGTAAGGAGAGAACAAGAAAGTATTCAGTGGGGTACTGAAAGATGAGACAGGTCTGTATTTCAGAGTTAGGCATTTGCTACTGATGTTGTCCTGATTGCTAAATCAGAGGCACATCTCCAATCCAACCTGCAAGTCTGGAAGGAAGAGATGGAGAAGAGAGGGATGGTCATAAGCAGCTCTAAAACAAAAGCCATGGTGATATCACGAGAAGAAAGAAGACATCAGATTAAGCTGGGAGAACAGGTCTTGACACCTCATGGTAGAAGGGGAACGACTAAGTAAGTAAAAAGAACTCAAATTATAAAAGTAACGTTAAATGCTGCCAGCGGTCAGGGTAATCAGCATAATCCTCAAGATCAGACAGCAGTAAGTTTCATGAGGCAACTGCTAAAAGTCCATATAAGCTATAATGATTTCAAATCGTTTCTGGGCACTGAATTTGAGTTATATCAACTGCTACAAGTGCATTACATACAGCAGTAATTACACATACCTGATATAACACACACTGGAAAATACTTCTACACTGAACAGTCTCTGCATTATATTGTACGATCATATATTAGCGGAACGTCATCGGATTATGGACTCTGCAGATTGTTATCACTATGGACTGTGTAGATCAGTATCATTAGTGTTGTAACGATTAGTTTATCTCATAACCATTTCATCTCACCAAGTAGGCGAACTTCTGTCTTGATTGACTGTTTGTGGTACACCCATTTTGGGCCCTCCCAGTATTGAGAAACCGGACAGATCGCTGAGTCCGTCTCAGATTTTGCTCACTGTCTCTGGCTTTTTTTCTCAGACTTTCGGGTCCTGAGTATTCCTCTATAAATGCCTTCGGGCAGATGAGGAAAGGGCATCCTCGACACCTTCGGGTATAGGGGGTTTGTCCGTTTTGGCTGGAATTGACCAGGAAGGATCGATGGTTTCATAGCGATTAAGTGTACACTTGAGGGCAAGTCCGGACACAATGGGCTAATCACCTGTTTGTCAAACATTTTGATTACATGTTTTGCCCAGGAGCTTTGTGCTCTTTGGGTCCCCTCTACACCCGGTTTACGGGGTAGACGAGGTTTACAGGGTAGACGAGGTTCTGATTATGAGATGAGACCATTTCACCTCTTACATAGTTTTAATCTCAAAGTGAATTAGTTATGGTTTTACTTTTCATGTGAATTTTTTTCTACAAACACTCTTTTCACTTTTTACCAACCCTTCGTGTGTATATATTTAGCATATAAACTTACATAGCCTAGTTGATCTTTAAGATAGCGTTGAGTAACTACATCAACCGTGTTGTCTTTGTAGAGAAAAACCTTCACTTGGAAGGTTGGGGCTCTTTCTTTGTCGAGATATTAGAGATATAAGTTTATGTCGCGGGGATGCAGAATTTACTCGTCGTGATTCTTTAGATTTCAGTATCAAGTGGAGAGCATTCGCATATTCTTCTTATCACTATCCCGAATAGATCTCTCTCTCTCTCTCTCTCTCTCTCTCTCTCTCTCTCCCCCCTCTGTTGTTAACGAGTCAAACTGAGGAAACTATATTTATATTATTTCATAGGCCATACCTATCTCCACACTTATTAAACGTAAGGAGCGAAAAGCACATTTAGAAGAGTCGACACGCTGGGATAGGTCAATGTAATTTGACTCATTATTTAAAAAAAGTGAAGCAGATACAGCTGTAGGGAAGTGAAGTGCTAGAGACTTCACCATACTAGGTCCAGCATCGACAGCTGGGTGACCAGTTCCTTCCTCGCTGCCTTTTCCTTCCCTATTTCAAAAAGCAAAATAAAGTACCCATTTACAGCTGGGTAGAGTGGAACATGTCGGTACCGTGATTCGAACACGGCACCATGGCCACAAGAGACCAGCGCTCTAACCGCTCTGTGAGTCGGACGCTCTATTTATATATATTATGTAACAGCAATTTAAATAATCTTTTTTTTTTGTAAATGAACTGTTACCTTTAAAATGATTGCCTTGATGGCCTGTGTCCTGAATATATATACTTTAAGATTTGTATTGGTTCCTTCCTTGCGTAAGTGCTACGTAAAGTTGACCATGAGCAAAGACTGCGTCCTCTTTAATCCCTGCTGTGAAAGTTTTTTTTGTATTTGAAACAAAAATTCCGTCCTCTATCTTTGTTTTAACAAAGTGAAAAAGCCCCCCCCCCCCCCCCTCCTCCCCACCAAAAGCATGAAAAGGTATTGAGCAGCCATTTATTATGAAACTAAATTATACAATTTCATCACTTTTTGAGGAAGTTACATGTGAAGAAAATATGTGAAACCTGAGTCAAAATAGATGTGTGGTCTCTGTACGGGATATTTATGATGAGTATATCTGAATGTCCGGTCACACTGATGCTAATATGTCTATCACACTGAACAATACACCAACCAAAAATTGAAAAGCATGCATTTTTTATACCGGTGTTGAGTTTAGCTTTAACAGGGCATTGTGCGTTGTTTCCGTATTTTTTCGAAAAGCTAGTGTGATTGTTTCATAGACTAGAAACTGTCATTAAAAAAACTATTAAAGTGTCGGATGTGGTCGGTGATTACATTCATGATTATTTCATTACTAGCTTAAGACCTGTCTCACCTTCACCGATGCAAGGCTGATTGTGCTAATTATAATGGGAACATACCATAATTCTTTACATCTTTCAAAGACATGTTATCTCTATCTTTCTTTAATATTATTGTTATGTAGAACTAAATTTTCTTCTTCATCTCTTGGAGTTGTTTATGTTGAAACCATTTTATAAACGTATTCTCATTTGTAAAAGACTTCGTTGTGTCCCTCACATATGCCATGACATATTTCTTGAAATGTTCTCGACTTTGTTGACTAAGCTTTTTATAATTTTACCCCGTAGTTTTCTAGTAACGCATTGTAGTCTTACTTACTCAACCATTTTTAGTCTTTCCTGGTCTTTCCGCAAGTCTTATTTAGCCATTTGTTTTAACTCTTTAAGACCCAACAGTTTTAAATACTGAATACCAAATTATTTACGTTGCTCATGTTTTTCGAGGAGAAATAATAAAACACATAAAGGGAGTATAGTAACAATTCACACCCGTAGCGAGGCGGCAATATCGTTCGGATGGTCCTGGGTTCGAGTCTCCGGTAGGCCTATCATTTATGTTGTCTATTTTTCTACTTCTTTATTTCTCACAAGTGACTGAAGCATACTTTTATTTACTGTTTACGGGCCTCGGGTTTCCCATTATTTATTTGCATGTGTATTCTGCCAGCAGCCGGTTATGGCTTCTGATGTTCGATTTGTCTCATGATGTTATACTACCAGCAGACGTTTATGGTGTCTAATGTCTGATTTGTCTCATGATGTTATCCTACTAGCAAACATTTATGATGTCTGATGTCTGATTTGTCTCATGATGTTATATTACCAACAGTTCTCTATGGTGTCTGATGTTTAATTTATCTCATGATTTTATCCTACCACCGGTCCTCTAAGGTGTCTGATGTTTAATTAGTCTCATGATGTTATCCTAACAACAGTCCTCTATGGTGTCTGATGTCTGATTTGTCTCATGATGTTATCCTACCAGCAGACGTTTATGGTGTCTGATGTCTGATTTGTCTCATGGTGTTATCCTACCGGCAGTTCTTTATGCTGTCTGATGTTTGATTTGTCTCACGATTTTACCCTACCGGCAGTTTTTTGTGGTGTCTGATGTCTGATTCGTCTCATGATGTTATCCTACCAGCAGTTCTTTATGGTGTCTGATGTCTGAATTGTCTCATGATGTTATCGTACCAGCAGACGTTTATGGTGTCTAAGGTCTAAATTGTCTCATGATGATATTCTACCAGCAGACGTTTATGGAGTATAATGTCTGATTTGTGTCGTGATGTTATCCTACCAGCAGTTCTTTATGGTGTCTATTGTCTGATTAGTCTCATGGTGATATCCTATCAGCAGACGTTTATTGTATCTGATGTCTGATTTGTCTGATGATGTTATCCTACCAGCAGACGTGTATGGTGTCTAATGTCTGATTTGTATCGTGATGCTATCCTACCAGTAGATGTTTATGGTGTTTAATTTCTTTTTTGTCTCATGATGTTATCCTACCGGCAGCTCTTTATGGTGTCTGATGTCTGATTTGGCTCATGATGTTATCCTACCAGCAGACGTTTGTGGTGTCTAATGTCTGATTTGTCTCGTGATGTTATCCAACCAGCAGATGTCTATGGTGTCTAATGTCTGATTTGTCTCATGATGTTATCCTACGAGCAGACGTTTATGGTGTCTAATGTCTGATTTGTCTCATGATGTTATCCTACCAGCAGACGTTTATGGTGTCTAATGTCTGATTTGTCTCATGAGGTTATACAACTAGCAGACGTTTATGGTGTCTAATGTCTGACGTGTCTCAGGATGTTATCCTACCGGCAGTTCTTTATGGTGTCTGATTTATCTCATGATGTTATCCTACCGGCAGTTCTGTATGGTGTCTGATGTCTGAATTGTCTCATGATGTTATCCTACCGGCAGTTCTTTATGGTGTTTGTTGTCTGAATGGTCTCATGATGTTATCCTCCCGGCAGGTCTGTATGGTGTCTTATGTCTGATTTGTCTCATGATTTTAATCTACCGGCAGTTCTTTATGATGTCTGATGATGTTATCCTCCCAGCAGTTCTTTATGGTGTGTAATGTCTGATTTGTCTCATGATGTTATCTTACCTGCAGACGTTTATGGTGTCTGATGTCGTATTTGTCTTATGATGCTATCCTACTAGCAGACGTTTATCGTGTCTGATGTCTGATTTGTCTCACGATGTTATCCTACCAGCAGACGTTTACGGTGTCTGATTTCCAATGTGTCTCATGATGTTATCTTACTAGCAGTCGTTACGTTGCGGGATGTATTGTTTGTCTCATTGTTATATCCTTGTTCAAACAAATATTAACCAAAAGAAATATAAGTTATTGTGTACATCTATGTCGCACTATAGGTTGCATTAAAGCACATTTGTATGAACATTCGTAGTTTAAACTGTATTTTAATTTGTGCGTTGCAGATTGTATAATGGAGCTACAAGTTGGCTTTGATCTCACAGTCTCCTAACATATGCCAAGACTTGCTCTTGTATATTCCGAAGACTTTCTCCTGATCTGTGAAAACCATACTACTTCATTACACCATACCCCATTTTCACATATATAGCATGAGTGAACAAGGCACCAGCGCGTTCCTTCCTTTAATACTGAACAGTGTATGCTTGACTGAGATTTACCAGTGGGGTCAGTTTCTTTGGATGAGAGAGTTTGGCCTTATTATTTGTAGCGTGTATTAGATGCCCTTTTACATTGATGTTCTACGGCCTATTTGTTATAATTATCCCAAAAGATTGTAATTACCGTAGTCTTCTGTCACTGTTCCTGCACTTTACTTTCTGCTATTAAATGATAAAAACATCCTCTCAATGCATGTAGCTCTGACTTGAGTAAATCTATTATTAGTGCTCAACAAGCGAACGTATACTGTCAATACTCATCACTGAAGTGTTTCTATCATCAATATTCCAATGATGCTGCAAACAATAGCTTGCACGGGTAAATATAATAAATCTAAAATAAAGATATATCAAACAAGCCAGAGTTCAGGAAATGAAAATATAACTGTGATAGCTTAGAATGCTGCTGAATTGTTGAAGAGAAAATGAAAATTATTCGACGCGAAGGGCGTATATAAAACGTGGGAACATTTGTTATTGTTTTTGTAATAAACTGGAAAGAATAATTTATCACATTCTATAACTGTAAATACTTTTCTTCACATTAATGGCAAATATTCATCTAAAATGTTGTGCCCGAGTAAACTTTATCCCGATCATCCAAAAATGTTCTTAGCCGGTTAAAACCAGTCGCACTCTCAGGTTTTAATAGATGATAGAAGCAGGAACTTTAGAGCTACGTTTTGTAGCGTTTCTAAAGAGATCGCTTCCATTGCTTTGAGGCTGACGTGTAACACCCCGACAAGAGTTGGCCGTGAGAATCTACGTCAGACTGCGGCTGGCCTCGTGGATCTAATATTACAACAGAAAAATAAAGGTACTGACCGACATTTTCTTCCGGAGAATAATTAGGTTAATGGAAGCGAAAAGCAAAAAGAATATTACTGGAACCTGTAATATTTTTACAACTAGCACAAATCGGAACCAAATGAAGTCAAAGCTTACGCCACCAATTCTGAAGAATAATTAAAATTAATACTACAAATCAAATAAATTTAGAAAACCTTTGTGCCAGATACTGCCACTTAATTTTTTTAAATACGAAACTTATAAATTCTGACTTTGTTTCAGAGCCTCATTATATTTTTATTTTGCGCCCAGCAGCTGCTCCAGCATGGATAACACCAGGATTACATTTGGTTATGTGCAACGATGGTGGCGTGGGTTCAATTCCCAGCGTAGGTGGAAAAATCAACAGGAGTCCGATACTCGGGAATCATAGCACAAGTAGGTCGGACCCTTTTGGAGTGTATAGGACATACAAATGCCGAAACACTTGTCTGATGCGGGGGAGACACTTCGGATGATCAGATTTCTCCTTTTTTTTTAACGCTCTGTATATGAAATAATTTTCAATTATCGTTGCGCCTCTTCACTTCAGCGAATATATAGGAGATTATCCCTCATTCCTCGTCTTGGTGCCTGGGGCAGTTATCTCTCTTTTCCCCCCTCCCTCCCCCCAACCACCCCGGGCTAGGTCGAGCCATATTTTATTTCAACACGGAGTTGTCTAGCAGCTGGAGAAATTTTTCAGCAGTTACGAGCCAAACGAGACAGCGATGATCTATACAGCAATTTTGTTGGCGATATTAATCTGTCGACGATAAACGGCACCAGCTGAAGCGAAGAATAAATGACCCTGGTGTCTGTGTCTGTTGCTTCAAATAGATTGTGTGATCACGAAAATAGTTCGCATATAAACTCTCTAGCTCAAGAGAACTTGTAAAGCTTGTGGGAAGACTGGCAAGAAAATTGCAGACGTCTAAGCGTGTGTAATGTAGAGCATTGGCGAATAGAGTTCAAACCAACGGGATAAAAGATATAATAATAGTAAAGATAATTACTGAATAAAACACGGAAATAGAGAACCTATGAAAAATAGGAAAGAAGAGATAAAATGGAGACTGAAATAGAAATTGAAATGAATAGACAAATGATACAATATGGCAGATAGGCCATTATTAAATCAAAGAGGACAGATAGCAGCGCAGCGTTACAGGGGGATTTTTTTTAAAAAGGCAGGCAAAATAGTACGACAAAAGAAATATAACACATGAGCTGTTCTTATTACATAAATGACAAGAACGTAGACGTCTAAATCCGACAGGGAAATGGAAGGGGGAGGTTGGAGAGAGGAAGAGATGACATAACTTTACCTGCTAGCAACAGTAGTCAACGAATCTACGGCAAAATAAGCAAGAGATGTTTGATTTATAAAAATATTTATTTATTTCCTGAATAATTCAAATGTCTAAAAATTTACCATGCACTGACGTCCATTTGTGTTCGGCTGTCAGAAATAAATAAAGCCCTTTCATATCATATATTAACACCTACTTGATAACTGTGACATATTATGTAAATAGCTTTCATCTATCTATTTCATTATCTACACTTTTCTTTTACCTAGCTTTCACTTACGCCTGTTTTGTTAACATAAAACCCTTCTATACTCAGAGATCTGTCTCTTTTTCTAATTTAGCACGCAGATTTTATTGCTGTTCGCTATTTTCTTTGATATATGTTCACGAGCATAACTATTGGCTACGTTGAGCTGTAATTATTAACGCCAGCGATTGAAAATCGTGGTAATAGATCAGACAGCGATCTAAGAGCAGATTATGTGGAACCAAGGTGAGGGAAATTTCTATTACCTTCGTTGTAAATCCGGTCGCTAGAAATGTAATTAAAAACGGCGAATTGCCAGATCAAAGTCTTTGCTCGCAAGAATGGCCATACAAGCAGAGACGTGTAAAATTTGCACTGATTAGCAAATTACATTACGCCGGATCTCAAGCGAGTCCATACGCAACAGAGAGAGTCTGGATTTCGGTTCTAGCGTGAAAAATGGCTTTGATTTCACGTATTCTCCAAGATCTGAATGTAGGTGCAAAATCTGGCAGAGAGTCTAGTTTTCGGTGTATAGTGTATATTCCCTTTGATTTCAGATATATAAACCCCAGCATTCTAACTAAATTTATCCAGCACCGCCACAGATTCAGAAGACACCTAGCTACGATTCTAGAATCACTTGTATTAAGTAGAGTTCTTAGTTTTCGGTGGAGATAGCCTGAGTAGTTTGTGTGAAGGTAAACACTTGACTAGTAGTTTTGAGTGATTTAAGTGGGAAATCGTCGATTACATTTCACTAGATTTTCTGTGCAGAGTGATTTAATAGATAAATCCGTCAATTATATTTCTCTAGGTTACTGTGTTACAGTGGCTAGCAGAATAAATAACAATTTCTAGCTAAACTATGCCAGCTATAAAATAAATTTAATTAATAGCTAGTAACCAGTCAGAGAATATTTTAACCAACTAGTAAGGCACTGTTCATCATTGTAGTGAATTTCTAAATACAATATCTAAATTAATATATAACAATATAGGGCATAACGGCAAAATAAGAAAGTATAAAAGAATTTTCTGCTAAAACTGTTGGTATCGCCTACGCCTTCAGATTATTTGCTAACGAATAGCCGAACAAAACGGTACCCAAATATTTCAAATTCGTCCTTGACATAATCACTTTTCCTAGTTCTAAGAAAATATTTGCCTAAAATGCATTGTGGAACGAGGAGGGGAAAGGTTAGATGAAATGCTAATTCGTTTCGCATTGATTTTAAACTAAAAGCCAATACTAGCACAGGGGCAAGCCTTGCCTTAGGGGTTTCCCCAAAATACGAGGAAAAAGTTAGAACATGCAGACAACTCGTGTCACAAAAACAACCTTAGCTCTTATTTCAAAGGACGTAATTATCACGTAAATAGAGAAGAAGCATATGGAAAAGAATTGAACGTGTAGTAGACTAAAAATAAAAACACTAACATAGGAAAAAAAAACTGTGTACTTCTGAACCAAGCCAACTAGTCCCATATAAATTGTATATTCGTGTACCTTAGGACTTGTTGACAAAGAATATGGTAATAGTTACGCAAATAGTCCATTAATTAACTAATTATAGCCATAATACTATAGTGGACCCGACCAGACTGTCAAGTAAAGATCATGCCTGCTTATAAATTTTTATGGCATGTTTTGAAAAAACGACTTTGGGTAAATGAGGTTAAAAGGTACGGGATATTTGATTGGGTGGATTTTGAAGGAAGGCGAAGTATGATTGGTTGACCTAAAAGGTACGAAACGGGGACTGTTCACCGCCATTTCAAGTAAATTTTGTGCAAAGCAAGATCGATGAGAGCAGGCGGAGAAATTTTCTAACATAGGAAAAGCCTGGACATAGGGCAGATCGAAAATGTGCCATATTGCCTAGTCATCGTTTACTTGTGTTATTTCCTTGCATCTGTGGTAAGATTGATTTTCTTAACATTTTATTTAAAATAAAATTTGAATGTGAAATACTAACATACGACTGTAAGTAAGTGAGTCTATGACAGACTCAAAACAGAGTCTAGAGATTGATCCAGCATATGAAAGACTATCAGAGAGGTGTAGACCAACTAAATTATATAGGATTATCATCAGGAGCATAATACCTATCCTATTGTATAGACAACAGATTATTGCTGGAATTGCAGAGGCGTTGTAACTATTAGGGGAGAGGAATACTGGTATACCTGGTCACATCAAAAGAAACTGGTGAAAGGGATTGTCGTAAAGAGCTGATCTTGCATGTTTGTTTGTAATGTGCCTGTACTGGTTGTTGAATATTACTGTAGGCTGTTGATTACGAAGGAGGCATATCCTTCTGATTTCAGAGGGTTGTGGTTGCTGTCAATAACTGGTGCCAGACTACAGTGGGCCGATATATTCATGCCACAGTCTTGCCTTTTTCGGAGACAACTGTAAACCACCATCATTCTTGAAGAAGTGGGAGCTGAAGGTTGTCGTTCAGGGAAGTGCAGGAAGATTCCTACATCATATTACAAAGATAGGTGCATGTTTCGGCACCTGATCGCTCAACTAACATTATATTAAAATAAGAGACTGATAATAATGATATAAACATTCCATCAGTGTCCATAAAAACTTACAAACAACATGCAGAGATGATGATAGTAAACAGTCAACCAGTGTATACTAGAAGTCACCTCAGTTAGACAATACAACTACACCATTATATAATAATATGTGTATTATGGTCAGAAGACCCATTGTGTAAATTGATTGATGTAATTAATTTATATGATTTCACTTTGATTGTCAGTCCTGATTCCAAATAAATCAGATTCAGGACAATAAATTGAAAAACATTAATTTTATCAAACTTTCAACCACTGACTTACCAAAGATAGTCTTTTAAAGTGTAGTTCGTATGTGATTGTCGTGGTACTGTTGTGTTGTATTATATAATAAAATTATTTGTGTAATTGTTTATATGTTCAGTTGGTTAATGCAACCTTACACTAACATTTCATAACCCTAGACACCAAACGTAGTCTTCTTTCAGTCTATCTAGAATAAGTCTGAATGAGATCATAGTGGGGGTAGTAGAAAGGTGCCCTGGAAATTTACTCAAATATTTATTATATTCAGGGACCTTCACAGCTGACCTCATTCAGTACCCTAAGATTTCTTAACAACAAACTGTATTAACATCAAACCCACCACAATCATGAGTATTGACGAAATATGTATTTATTTCTAATTCGTGATGATTGATTTTCTTAAATGACTAGAATTTATTTCACGGGGGTTTTTAAACGATGAGGCAAGCTCTAAGCTTGTAGTTTCAATTTAAGTTAAATAACCGAAGTGGATAAATATATTTTATTTTACTCGGGTTAAGGATAGGATTGTGAATACTATATTATGGTTAAGTATTTGTATTTTTTTTTCTCCTTTACACAGTATTGGGTCAAACCCTAAACCTTACCAGCGGCTTCCATATAAATCTAAGAGTAACCATACAAAAGAACACTTTAATTAGTATCTGGGTCTTTTTCAAAATAAAACTGTCTGAGGTTGTGTTTACACCCAGAAAAAGACAGAATACAAAACCCAAAGAACATTAAGAGTGACTTTGTAACTGGGCATATAGATCCAGATTTCTTTGCAAATTTCATTTACAGTCAGCCCGTTGCGGTGACATAACAAACATTAACAATTCCCGACATTTGACCAGTGGTGGTGTGACCAAGAATTCTTATACTGAGAGAAGTTACCAACCTGACATTTTCTATGTACTGGAAATCTCAAGCTATTGACACTGTGAGCGCTGTTAAATTTCTTATCTGGAAAAATTAAACGTGACATAAACAGTAATCCTAAATAATAATACCAAAGGAAACGCTCCCCGGAGAAGTGGACTTAAATCTGTCTTATCAGGAGCTGGGGTTCCCTTTGCCAAAAATAACACTGGATGTGCTGTGTGTGTCTGTGTCCTAAAGATTGTCCCAGAAGATACAACACAAGTATTTATGTAAGAAAGAATGCGCGTGGCCACGGTCGTCTGAGAAGAGAGGAAGAATGAATGAATAATTCTCACATATATCTTGTAGAATCCAGGTACTCACTTTGTGTATTTTTTCTATGCAAGTTTTGCTAATGCTGTCCCTTTGCAGAAAAGATTAACGTATAACTCTGTTCTTTACTGTAGAGGGAAATACTAGACCATAGCGTATAAATCTTTGACTCTTTGGGGTTAATAACTTTCGTCTAACGGGATCTTGTCTCAAAAGAGTACTCCTTACTGCAAATCAAAACAAAAATGCTAATAAATGTTAGAAAATAAAATACTGTGTATGAGCTCGCACAATATTTCAATAAATATAAGTGGGGATATAACAATGTAAAAATATGGAATGACTTTTCAACCACCTTGTATTATGTGAAGGTGTTTCTCAGTCCTCCAAATAGCTACATTTTATGTGAAAGGTAACAGTTTATTTTTAACATACTGTATTTAAAGTCTTCAGTCAAGTCATTTACCGCATATTTGTTTAAGATAAAACAGATCTTTCAGGAATAATTTTTTCTTTTCAGATGCCTGCCTTGTACGGGTTGTGCAGCTTCTTGCCTTGACGTTCTGAGCGGTTACCCCTGCAACTACGCCTGGGACGTGCCCTCACCACAGAAGTCGATAATTGACGGAGCAGTCAGCAAACCAATATCAACATTTGGCTAGCAAAAATAATTCTCTACCACCACATCCAACCACCTTAACCATTTTTCTGTGAAGAAAATCCCACATTTTTCCAATTCACCAACTTCACTCATTTATATACACATGTTAAACAATAATTGATTATTAGATGTGGTATATGTGAGCAGTGCACACGTATGATTCAGGTATTTTAAATATATAACACAACAGAGCTACTTAAGTAATATTTTACTTAATAGTTCAGTTGGAGGCTCAGAAACGAGCTGATATATCTATCTTCATAGAAGGGGCAGGCAGATACAAAGTTCACGACCGCTTGGAGAACCGCAGCGTTGTGCTTGATTTCTGAAATATCCCATGAAGACTCCCTAAAATAGAAGCACAATCCATCTATTTACAACTTTTGAGCGAAGGTACATACATATAAAGACGCTCATTGTACACTCAAAAGTTATGGCCATCGTTGTACCATCACTGCAGAGAAGGGTGGTAATTACGTCAACAAGTGTGTTCTCCGTCGCTTGAATGCAGAGAAATCTCTTTCCCATTAATCTATTGTCACGGGTGTGGTGAAAAGTATTTCAAGGTGTTTGTTTGTTTCGCTGACAGCTATAATTTTGATGTGCATGTTGTTACTGGCAATGTGAGAGCAATTAGAATTGCTTCCCTAATAATGGGAAACGGTCACAGTCCTTCAATAGCTATGTAAATCTACCACTGAGTCTACAATAATTTTCACTGTTTACAATCCTTGAATCACATTTCAAGCCAGAGCGCTACATCAGCACTCGTGTTTTCAATATCTATGACACATAAGGAAGGGAATATCATATGTTTTATTAAAGTTTGTACTGTGTGTGAGAAGCTTATGTCGCATGGCTGTAGTATTCTGCCGTGTACGCATGGAGAACATTTCACAGTGTCGTTAAATGTCTTCACTAAATCAGGCCTCATGAAGAATTAGATGGAAGCCAAAAAACATATTGAGAAGGAAGCTAAAGAGGGACTTAAAATAGATGAAGAAGACGTAGTGCAGACAATTTGAACAGCGGAGGAGGGATTGATTCAAGGTATATCTCTACAGGTAGCTGAAGGGTGATTATGATGATTGTGACGACAGGATTTAAGTGAGATAGTGAACGTGACAGATTCCGTGAAAGAATGAATGGCTATTCTATTAAGAATGCCTGATATCTGCAGACACATCAAAGAACACTTTTCTCACAATCAGGGTAGTTCACTCTTGTGAAACTGAGAAGGAATATTTAGTACAAAGGTAATCTGTATCTCTCTCTTGATTGAGTTAAATAGAGACAGAGGACTGGTATTCTAGTCACACTTTTATCCTTTCCCTGACTGATTTAATTGTTATTTCATTTACAATTGTTTTCGGCTCTAGCCCCCAGGTAAAAGATCAAAGAATTTATCAAACTTATTACCACATTGAAGACAACAACCATACATCTGACAAGTTACAAAGTAAAGTAGACACGGTTGGTTTAGTTATTCAAATATAAAATAGAATTTTCAAAAGGAAAAATAATCAAATAGAATCCACTATACAGACTGATAGTTACACTGGTTTTATTGCGCATTTAGTGTTACATTAGGCAAGTGTCATCATTTGGTTTCAAAGTTTGTGATGTTGTATGTTTCGCTTCTCAATAGATGTTGTTTGTCACTCAACTTTTGGGAGATTTCTTGGTCTTCTGGGGTTGATGTTAGCGTTTTTTTACTCAATGGGCTGCCCTGACTGTGGTCTGTCCTCTCGTTTGTACGGACTATAGTACAAACTCAGGATCTCTGTTCACTACAGTCTCGTACTTCAGCACATTTGGTTGGTACTGCATACTCTTCACAGTTAAGACTGAAAAAATACACATATTGGAAGCTTCGTAAGTTTCCTAGGTAGGTAAACTTCATCTTCCCTTACCTTTCTATTTTCTGACAATCGTGGTAATTATGCGTCACTGACAAAATCAGGTAACGTGGTGCCTGTGACGCAACTTAAGTTCGAGCAGTATACGCGTTCTCCCAGTCCTCCCCGACTCACAATGTAAACCTCAGTATTACTAATATGCCTCGTGCCGCTATTGTTTGTTTCCATTGGCAATTGAGAGCTTATCAATACTTAGGCTGAGCGAAAGTTACTCTTTCTTTACTGTTCCGCTTCTATCATTCATGCTCGGTTAATCATGGAAAAAATAGAAGTACTTTTCCCCAAACAAATAAACTGACATATGTGCATCTAAATAATTGTCAAAAATAGTTCACGAATAAACACTCATATTGTACATAAGACATAGTGATTGAACAGCTGATAGATTATTAACACAGAACTCAGCAATGATAGAAGTGGAAAATAATGATTGATAGATTTATATTCTTCCTGGCGCCAGTTGGAGCAGAGGTACAACATTGGCTAGATGACCTAAGAAAGATCTATGTAGATCATAATGGATGAAATCTGTCTTGCTGTTCAGCACAATTGTTACAAGGACAGTCAGTAGTTATGCGACTGAATTACAAGTTGCGAATCGTGCATTATTATCATAGAACAAGAATTAATGTTACAATGAAATGAAAATATAGCTGCAACAACATCTCAATAATGATCATAAATATATATACATACAGATAAGATATACAAATCAGGTATTATGAATAATAAACATTTTCGACATACCCTTTCAACGAAGTCACTACTGCTCTGGCTCTTGATGGCTTTAGGTCGTTTTTCAGTGACTTAGAATCCTAATTAAATGTGGCCCGTCCAGTTGGTGCAGTGGGAATCGTGGCTGTATGACCGGACCCCAGTCTTGGTTCTTTGTTGAGTGCCAGAAACTGTAGAGTTCCGATATTTAACAGGTCATCCTATTCCCTCCCCCAAGTATCACGTGTTTGGTGGGCAGGTCTCAATATGTCAGAAGTATTTCTATTCTTCAATAACCCTGAGTTCGTCCAGAGTGGCAAATTCAATCTCAAAAATAGGCTGTCCCTTATCTTGGCTTCGCTGTCTGTTCCATAGTTTCTCAGAATCGTCAACTGTTCCCCGTTCAGAAACCTTTTGCTTGGCAATAAAAATATCTTGTTTGTTTGCCCGAATAATTAAACGGGTGTATCTCGCCTCCTAGTCTCTGAGTCGGTGAATCATTTCAATTATGCCATCTGTGAGAGGCATTTTGTGACTCTTGACGGTAAGTGGTTAACCTACAGTCCCGACAGTCTAATACTAAGGAAGAAAATTGTAAGAAAAATTGACGTAGTTATAGGAGAAAGACAGAAGAAACAGATGGACGAATTTTCGTTTCGCCACAGTGATGATAATGATGATAATGATGATGATAATGATGATGATGATGGTGGTGGTGGTGATTATGATGATAATACTACTAAAAATAAACTCGGGCTTCAAAGGAAGAGATAAGAGAAACAATAAGGTGTATAATTAACTACCTGTAAAACTATTCCACTAAAGCGCGACCAACATATGATAAAAATGTTTGCCAATGACATCACCAAATAGCAGATACTTCAACGTTCATTATTTTTGATCATTCTGTAACTTGTATACAAGTTTCTTAGAAATATTAGTTTTATGTTTCTGTTTGAATGCGAAAGACAAGCAAAAGGTCAGTAGGATGATCACCACCTAGGTAATTCAGTCGGGTCTCTTGCCAAGCTTCAGCAACTGATTTTTCTTTCCTTTTTTTTTCTTTATTAAAGAAGTTTTGTGTCGTTTCAGCAAGGTGCAATCTATTAAACCAAGGTCCGGTTGGTTATATTAGGACGCATGTTCAATCATAAAAGACCTTGTGGTTTGTTATGACTAAACCAGGTCTTCCATTCGAGTGGACTATGAAGAAAAGATAACACAGGAAAATCTGGAAAACGTCTGTGTTTGAAAGAAAGACACTACGTCAGATAAGCAGTTTTGACGTATTTTTCAAGCTGCTGTTGTGGCCAGGGAATTTAACGATCAAAATTAGCATCAACGTGAACTCAGATAACACGTATACTATTACACTTTAAAAGTCCAGCTTGACTGACTCATAACAACGGTACAACTGGTTAAGATATCTCGATTAACACACGTCACAAAAGAATTTCCATATTGTTTTAAAACTGCAAAGTGAATTTTGTATTTAATATAAGGTGCTTTGTAAGCTCACAGCTGAATTAAGTTCTTGTGCACCACAAGGGAAATACACAGAAACTGTTCTGTGACAAATACAGAGCATAAAGATCAAGCCCGAAGTAAAATACCCAGAACATTATGAACAAAGACACAAGAGTTAGTTCAACCTAAAGTTAAGAAATACATTTGAAGCACGGGAGAGCCTTGAAGAGGAAAGTATATACAGTATAACCATTTGTGCAAAATTCAGGAAGCATACATAAATACACGTGAAGAGGTTCTTGGCAAAATAAATACACTACAGAAGGAATGGCTCACATAAAACACATGGAACCTCATAAGAGAAAGGAGAGACATCAAACAGCAAGTAAACAACTGTAAAGAGGCAGAAGAGAAAACACAACTGCTCAAAATATACTGGAGGATAAACTTGAAAGTAACAAAAGAGTGCCAGACAAGACAAAAGATAATTTATTGAAAAACTAACAGAGGAAGCCGAGACTGCGACCAAAAAAGGAGACTTAAAAATATTATTTAATATTACTAGAACTTTATCTAAGAAACAGATAAACCTCAATACAACAGTGAAGAGCAGAAAAGGTCAAAGCATTAGCAATGAAGAGAAACAAAGGGCCAGATGGGCTGAATATTTTAAGGAAATCCTAAACCGAACCAACCAGTACAGCAATCCATCATATAACCAGCAGAAGAGCCATTACAGTGCAACATGAACCCACCCACTAAACTCAGACAATAAAACAGCTGATAAATGGGAAGGCCGCCGGACCAGATGGAATACCACCAGAAGCCCTAAAGGCAGATATACCATACACTACAGAGTTGTACACCAGCTCTTCAAGAAAATCTGGGAACAAGAGGCCATCCCAAAGAGATGGAAGGAAGGCCACATTATCAAGATGCCAAAGAAAGGAAACCTGACTGTATGTTGCAATTGGAGGAGTATAACACAACTAGCAGTGGCTGAAAAAACTTTGACCAGAGTTTTGTTAGACAGTATTAAAGAGGCAGTAGATGACAAACTTAGAAAAGAACAGGCAGGATTTCGTGCAGGAAGATCATGCACATACCATATAGCAACACTCAGAATCATCATAGAACAATCAAATGCGTTGCAGACCCCCTTGTATGTAAATTTTGTGGACTTCTGTCGTAGATTTTCGATAGGGGAATTAAGACTTGGGTTGGTCCCTTCTGAATAGATTAGAATAAGTGATAGTCACAGTAAGAAGTAGTAATAGCAATAGATTTCCACAAGTGAGATGGTATAAATGTGATAGAGGCTGTCTCTGAAATCAAGAAATCTTCTCTCTTTCACCTTTCTTCTACGACAGATTTAGATTGAGTCAGACAGTCTACACACATATATATATGAAACATATATATATCCACTCACAAACATACACACATAAGACGACAGTTAGACGTACAGACGTGGGAAAAACTATGACACTGCTTATATGAAGCGTTTGTGAAAAACGAACTGACCGACACGCTGGAATAAATTTTATGAGTAGTTTATTTATCAAGACTAAACTTCTTTCACAACATATCAAATCACATCAAACATATACAAAAAATCATAAACAAAAAATCCAGAAATGCTACAAGAATGATAGACCCGTTGGTATTGTCCTTCCCTCGATGTATAGCTCACAGTCCCGTTAGAAAAAGTGATAGCCCAAAGAGTCTCAGATACATAAGATTTAGTCTAAAATTCTTCCCCTTTAAGGTATGAACAGACTGGATACTCTGATCTAGTCTAAGGGAATATATATATATATATATATATATATATATATATATATATGTATATATATATATATATATATATATATATATATATATATATATATATATATATATATATATATATAGTTAGCAAAACCTTGCATAAAGAAATGTTATGACAGCAAAAATGAATGGGTGTCAAAATACCACTATAAAGGAATCGCTCAGTCCTGCATTCATTCTAGTCATTCAACTGTGATCACGTGCATCTTTTCATACTCACAGCTTTGGTAGCCACTTCGGGAACAAAAAAAAAACAATATTTTTAGGACTTGCCCATACAGAATCTTCAATGGTAATCTTAACCAAGAAAACCCCAGGTCCAAAAAGACGGGTTAAATTCACTACTTCCGGGACCGTTCTCTTGGGAATACTATTGTTTTGGATGTCTGTTTAAGTCACATAAAATTGTCCAGGCACGAGCGTTTATAGCGAGCACAGTGTCAACATCTTAGATTTCAAATGAATGGGGAATGTCAGGTCGGAACCTTCTCTCAGTATAGGAATTTAGTTGGTCACACCACCACTTGTCAACAGTGTCGGGAAAGTTACTGATTGTAAAATGTTACTTGCCACAAAGGCTGAAAAATTACTAGAGTGTTCTCAGGAAGAATCAAATCAGGCTCGATGACCCGTTACTTCTTTAAAATCTTAAAGTTCTTGCAAAAGTTATACATCAAATCTTTAAGGTAAGAATGTTTGTTGTTTTCTTCACAGATTTATCTCTTTATTCAAACGCTGGCAAAGTTTGGGTACCACAGTTTTACTATATATAAATGGAAAAAGCACATATCAAATAATTATACATGCTGTGTACTCGGATATAACTGATAATTTAAACTGCAAGCGTAGCTTGTCTTATAGTTTAACACTTCCCGTGGAATAAGTTATATTTAAAAATCAAACATCCTGAATTAGGAATACCTACGTATTCCGTCAATACTCAAGATGAAGCAGTCATTTAATAAGTTAGTTTTAAAATATTCTCGACTGCGTATTAGCAGTTAAATTAAATCCATTATGGCTACATGATTTTAAGCTAGAAATTATAATTTATTCCGCTTTCCACTGTAACTCGTCGACTAGAGAATATAACAGACTTAATAATTTAACTCTCTGCACAAATCTAACTAGCAAAATGAAATAAGCGATTTAACACTTTAACACTCACAAAATAATAGATAAATAATATACGATTTACCTCAACACAAAACTACTAAGAACTTAAACCACTACGATCATACTAAATGACATCTCTATTAACAGAGATTCTAGAAATCGAACGAAGGCTTGTTCTAGTCTTGACTGCGAAGTTACTGAGTGAAAATGAAATCTACCTCCCTCCAGTATATATGAAACACCAGACAAAGATGTACACTATTTCCATAAACTAAGCAATAGCTTCCCCTTCTCTTAACACCTCCTGTCTTCGCACCTCACGCCAAAATGACCATTCTGAGCGAATGCGTGATGGCGCCTTCTCCACCCTGACACTGAGAATCTACCGAGGAAACTACGTGTCAGATGCAAAATACCAGACAAATGTCTGATACTGCGCCCGGGGAGATGTCGGGATTCACGCCTCACCTCAGCGCTCACCGAGAAACTACGTTTTGACAAGTGAGAATGCAGACGATATGTCGGCCCTATGTCTGAGATAGCCAAAATATTCACAGTTATTTCGTCAATCTGCAGCGATTGACCGAATGCATTCTCACGCCAAATCGTCTGGTGCGAGTGACTGACACGTTACGTAAAAAGTTACTCGTTTAATCCGCAATGAAATGCGTTTCTAAATGAGAAACGGAACTGGCGAAAGTGAGAATGGGAAAAAAATTATTTCTCGCAAACGAATGGATGCGAAAAATACAGGAAAAAGGTAAAGAGTGATAATAAATTAGGGGATACGGGTGAAAGAAAAAGAAGAGGATATAGGCAATTCAATGATCATAAAACCTCTGTGACAGAACGTCCCCCCTTTAAGATATGGAAGCACTCCATGTCTACGTTATGGAATTAAATTTCCTATATCCGTAGCTTTGGGGTGTCTGTCCTCTTCCATCTCATCTCCCCCTCCATCTCTCTCCAATTCCTACTCACTTCTCCTCCCAAAGTTTCCTTTCTCTGGAATGTCTCCCATGCGCGCTTGAAAGAGCGTCGCCGCTTCTGACATTTTCGAAAGATTTCGAGTGTGTGCAGTGGAGTTTCCCTGCCAATATCGTCATCTTCGTCAGTTTTGGCGATCGTCAGGAGATGGTCGGAGGTTGGCACTGGTTTTTCCAAGTATCTCTTTAACAGATTTAAATGGAAAACCTTTTCCTTTCCTTGAATAGAGATCTGGTAGTTAGCCTTAGAAATCTTTTTCAGGACGGTAAACGGCCCTTGCCATCCGATCCTCAGTTGGTTGATTCCGGTAGGGAGTAACACCAAAACTTTCTCTCCTGCGTCCAGTTCTCTCTCTTTCGCGACTTTCCTGTATCGGTTAGCGTGCTTTGTGCGTGCTTGCTTAAAGTTGGTCATTGCTAGGTCCCATCCTAGTTTCAACCTTTCCTTTAAATCCGACACATATTTACTTGCTGAGACGACTGTCTCATCAGCCTTCTGGTCTGTCAGCGACCAAAGTAAGGCTTCAAGCGGGCCCTTAATGGGTCTGCCGAATAAAAGCGTAGCTGGCGGAAATCCTGTGGAAGTATGAGGAGATTCTCTGTAGCCAAATAAAGCTGCAGGACTACAAAGATCCCAATCTTCAGGTTTCACTTGTGCCAGTTTACTTAACATCATGTTGAGGTTTCCATTAACACGTTCCACGAGCCCATTTCCGGCCGGAGTATAAGGCTTTGTGTAGATGTGTTGGGTCCTCAAGATCTTCACGATCTCATCCATCAACAGGTTTCGGTATGGAGATCCGTTATCCGTCTAAAACTTGTTGAGGGAATCCCAACCGAGTAAAAATCTGCACGAGGGCTTCTGTGACATGCATGGCATCTGCGCATGTTAGCGGGATAGCTTCTGCCCATAAAGTGCATGTATCGACTAAGGTCAGGATAAACTTGTTCCTTCTTTTAGTCTTTTCTAAGGGTCCTAAAATGTCGATCACAACCCGTTCGAATGGTGTTCCCACTATTGGCATTTCACCCAACGAGACTGGGGGTGTCCGTTGCTTGGGTGGCATACGTTGGCACTGGGCACAGGATTTGACATACCCGATAATCTCAGTATTTACTCCTGGCCACCAATAATGAGTGGTTATCCGTTGGTTTGTGGCGTTCTGTCCCATATGTCCGCTGAAGGGAAGAGAGTGACCCATTTCTAGGATTTGGCTTCTGTACTGTTTCGGTACTAGGAGCTGGTTGTAACCTTGGTCAGGCTTGCCCGTTCTGCGATAAAGTACGCCATCCTTAGAAAAAATGTCCCCGGTTTGTCTGGGTTCCTTAGCCATGGGCAGTTTCCTAAAGCAGGGTGCCAAAGTAGGGTCCCTTTGTTGCGCTTCTTTAAGTTCCATGTGTAACAAATTAGGCGCAGGCTCCCGTTCCTTCTTGGTTTGCCCTCTTGTAGTTACTGCTGCCACAATCGGCTCTTCCGGTTTCCAAATACACACGTATCTCCCGCCAAGTATGACTGGGTAGATGGGGTCATCCATAACAGCCGCTTTGATCACACCTCTGACAAAATCAGAGTGGATCTCCACCAATGCAATGGGAAGCGCTGTAGGTGCATCACTCTTACGAACTCCACAAAGTTCGACGGTCTCTCCTGTCTCTTGGCCGGGTTTAACCAGGTTTCTGGCAACAATGCAATCATACAAAAGCTCCGTGTCAAATAAACAAGAAGTTTGAGTACCATTCATAATAACAGTACCTCGCGTTGAGGGTGTATCCCAACATGTTGGGAATCACTGTCAATAATTCCGCCTTGCAAGACTGTTAGCAAGCATCCGATGCTCGGTGTGCTCACTCTGATCATTAGTCCCGTGGGCAGGGGTTCTCCCTTTGCCACCTTGTCCTTTTTGGCTGCGCTGCCATGTAGGGCGGTCGGGTTGATCAGACTGCTTACTGTGATTGGGGTACTTGTTTTTGTAGAACTTGGATTTTTCAGGACGGGGGGTTTTGAGGTCCAGTTTCTCTGTGGTTATTTTGGTTAGAAACATGAGGAATATGAGAAGATTGGTCTAGATTATTTTTCCGAAAATGCTCTTCTGTCGGTTTACGTTTTGTGGCCGGTAGTTCAGCCAGCGCATTGTGATATCGCTCAGACTTTTCTAAGATGTCTTCAAGCTTTTCTGCACCCTGCTCAGCTAGAAATCTCCGGGTATCAGCAGACAAAGTGTTCTTTATTTGTTCTGTTAAAACAAATTCCTCCAGACCTTCATAGGTAGAGGGGAGCTGTGAAAGCTCAAGGCACTTTGTCAGATATCCCTTTAGACGAGATGAGAACAGCTGAAAAGTTTCAGAGCTCTCCTTCCTGCTGTTGCGAAACAGTTGCAGAAACTTTCGCGCATTCATTTCAAAGCGCTCAAGCAAAGCTTTCTTCAACAAGTCATAGTTGTCTTGTTGGCCACTTTCCAGTTTAGAATAAACTCGTCATGGACGGACGTGTTTTTGATCTGCTCTCACATTTCGCAGCATTAACGCAGGAAGTTTAAGTCACATTCCGTGGATTTTTATATCAGTATATTGGTTATTAGACGGTGAAATTTTTAAACATGATATTGTGTTAATGTAATGTGTAACATTTTATAGAATACCGTTGAAATGTGTATCAGTTTTTTTCTCTATGTTATTGGAGGATATTTTTAACAATGACTACATGACTCATCCGAATGTGACCTTCGCCAAAGCAAGAGGTCAGTTGTTGGTCAAGCGTTGCTGTCAAGCATCATAAAATTTTCCCGGTATACAATGTTCCTCACCGATAACAAAACGCCCGGTGGAATGTAACAATGTCATGCTTGGAAGAAGGTGTTAGTTCGCAGCTAACAGTGGGCCCCAGGGACGCTCGTTTAAGACCAACGACCATAAAGAACTATGCTTTGAACAAAGAGAGGGCTATTCACCTAAAACTTAAAGGTTGTAGAACAGGGTCCGGTATAACCTTGAAGCTATCAAGTCATGGAAAATGTGTAACTATAACATTCCAGAACACCTTTCAGTACGAGGCATTTCGTTTCATTGTCATTAAATTCTACGAAACAGGACTTGTAGAGTCAAGAACAGACATAAATGGTGCACTAGTAGAAGACGTTATAACAACACCACTTCTCAAAATTCACCTTTATCACACTAAGAACAAAATTATGATCCAGGGGACTGCCGCAGCTATCGAATCATGGCTAGAAACAGAATTTGAAGAATTAAAAGAATCTGCAAAAATTGTAACTGATGTTGAGTTAGAAAACACTAAAATGGACTCCGCTGTTTCTATGCCCCACTTGGCAGTAGACTCAATGATTCCAGGCATAAGTGACTTTACTACCGACAACGACATTCTCAACATCAGCTGCAACCCAATGTCTCACAGTGAATCAGAAATTCTACCTTCTGCAGTATTGGATACAATAACAGACACCCCTACAATTTCTAAACCTATGTTGGCCATCGAATACCCCATGGACCATGAAAATATACGAAAAGCTGAAACTGTATCTCTTGAGCAACAAAAAGAAGACACCACGAAGTTACCTGTGTCGTGCTGCCAGGAGCTAATGCAAAATATGGAGGACACGCTACGAAGTTTAATTGGTGATCTCATGTCTAGTATACAGACATCGCTCAAGGCCGAAAACGAACTTCTTAAAAGGGAGATAGTATCTCTGAGGGAAGACAATTCTAGCATGAAGGACATCATCGAAAAACTGCAGAGAGACTTCTCACTCTATAAGATAAGACAACCAGATCATCCTCAAACAATAGTAGAAGATTGCGAAGAATCCATACATAAAAATACGCCAAATCAGCAAAAAGGTCACCACCAAACTGTACACAAAAAACACGAAGAGACACTCACAAACACAACATATCCCATTGGAGTCAAAATTACCAACAGATTTCAAGTTCTTGAGGATTGTTCAACAGAAAATGAGCAGGTATCAGCATCCCTACCAGACAACGTTCCAGTGCCCGAAAACCAAATTCACAAATCTCAGAGCCATCACAACAGTCCACAAAAAGAACACCACAAAAGGCAGCAGCATCAATCTAATAGAAAACAAAGTGAAGAAATACGTAGTGACGTTACACATATTGTAATTGTGGTGACTCCCTCTTGAAGGGTATTTATTGTGAAAGAATGTCCACTACAAGAGAAGACATCGTTTCAGTTATGACAGTGCCGGGGGCTGGTATTAAAAGACTACTGGACATAATTAATAAGTTCGATATTAATCACAAGATAACAAAAAAACAACACTACACGTAGGAATTAATGATATCATGAATGAGCAGAGCCTAAACCCCTCAGGATTGGTGGCTACAATAAAACAAAAATTTCCCAAAGCCTCCATCTTTATTTCATCAATCATACCACCATGCTATGGGTTTCAGCGTCGCACAGCGGACACTTACAACACAAAACTACAGAACTATTGTAAACAAAACGGCCTTGGCTTCATCAACAATACTCCATTCTTTACATCTAACTCAGGAGCACCTAAGAAACGACTCTACAGAGATCAAATTCACACATCCACACTGGGAAGCAGTATCCTGGCCAAAAACATAAAATATCCAGAAAGGACACAACAAGACAGCTCAACCCATATAGAGAATGCAACGAAATCTACTGAGACATCAACATATAATTACAACACATCACAAACCCCACCTACCCCTCAAAGAAGCACACCTATTGCAAGCAGGCAGCCTTCCAGCTATCACAACGCCACTTTCAATCAGGAAGCCGAATCTTATGATACCATGTTTCCCCCATTAGTCACAAAGCAGCCCCACTCAGGTACCTCTACCAACAGTATTCCAATGTCCCAGGCGCAGAATACTCCTACCAACACTACAACAAGGACGGAAGAAATCAGAGATCACCATGCTTCCTCCCCTAGTTCTTATTATCGTCCTCAGTGGAACCCTGAACTTGTCTATCTGATGCAATTCAGCCCTGCGTCACTTAGACAAGCATTAATGATGTCTGCCCAAAGTCATCCCTATTATATGCCCGGCAGAGACGTCAGTTATTGACGAACAAACACTTTGCTTCACTAAATCTCTGTTACTACAGCCTTCACTCCATTTGAACATTTGTTGATTTTTTAATACAACGGTAATAATCAGAACTTTTAATAGTTTATCGGTTAATATCCTCTAAAAAAAAATTTTCTTTGATTACTTATTTCGTTACAATTTAAATTTCTTATTATCACGCGTAGCTTCAATTTGTTAGAATTTTCGGTGTTAAGGTGTGAAGTGTTGTATACTTGTCTGACTTGTGACTATTATTAATTTCTTCCATCTCTCGTTTAACTTCACTTTGTTGTGTTGAGCAGTTCTGGTGTGATATGTTGTATGCCTGATTGTTTTGTGACAATTTTCATATACTCAGTTGAAATTGTTTTTTATTAGTTGTATTAATTATTTTAATATTGTATTTTCTGCAATTTCTCATTTCTTGAATTCCACTTCCTTGGTGAAGTATTAATTCGTAAAAATATTTTGCGCTTTTTGTGTGCATAGCCTAACTGTTTTTTAACTTGTATTTTTTTTATTATTTTTTTTATATTTTTTTAAAATATATCTTTCTTTTTACTATACAAGCATGGCTGGTAATTATGTACCGTGGCTTCACAAGGATGGTCTACGACTTGGTCATCTGAATATTTACCATCTTCTAGGTAAACTCCCCGAACTTACATACATTCTAAGTAATAATTTTCACATTTTTGGACTTTCAGAAAGTCGCCTAAATGACAGAATAACAGACGATGACATTGCGTTAAATGGTTTTTAAAACTATTCGGCGAGACGCAAGCAAAAAACAAGAGACAGGTATAACAGTTTATATTTCCACTTCCCTTAATTTTCGCCGCAGAAACGACTTAGAGACAGCAGAGATAGAATGTGTATGGTTGGAAATAAAGCTACCGAATCAGGGCCCATTTCTGGTGGGATATCTTTATCGAAATCCTAGTGCAGGACCTATATGGTACGAAGATTTCACCATAATGATGGACAATGTATTTGCCACAGTCAAGGAGGTTGTTCTTCTTGGTGATTTCAACATCGATATACACAATTCAAATCTAACATGGAAAAATATAATATTATCGTACAACTTAAAACAAATAGTTAACCAGCCTACAAGAGTAACACAAGCATCAACCACACTAATCGACCACATCTACGTAACTTGCCCAGAAAACATCATAGAATGCTCTGTCCCTAATATTGCAATGAGTGACCACTATCCAGTATGCTGTACATGGTCAAAGAATAAATGTAAAGTTCCAAAAAATAAACATGTAAGTATCAAATTTAGAAGTTTCAAACATTTCAGTAAGGAATTATTTTTAAATGACTTGCTAACTGCACCTCTCGCCCGTGTTTACCAACTTCCTGATCCGGATGACGCTATTGAATACTGGACAAAAATTTTTTATAATGTTTTTGACACGCACGTACCAGCTAAGGAAATTCGCGTCAAACGACAATTAAAATCTCCGTGGATCACGCAGGAAGTGTTGGAGGCTATGAGGCAGAGAGATCAAGCGCACAAAAATAAGGACCTCAACACATACAGGGTATACAGGAACAAGTTCAATATTTAATTCGGAAAGAAAAGAAAAATCGTTTTAGAAATATAGTTCAGAACAAATCAAATAGTAAGGAAATATGGAAGGCAATTAACACCTTAGCGAAAAAACGTAATGCACCAGACTCATTCTCTTCCAACACTTCATTTACTTGCACCGACTTCAGCAATCACTTTCAAGCAGAAATAAACGGTCTGAAATCCACAATACCACCTTCCTGTAGTGACTTAGACAAACTTTCAGCATTCTGTAAAAACAAATGTACAAACTCAGTTCCACCCGACATTCCTTTTATGACAGTTAATGAAGTGTATAACTATCTTATTGGCCTTAAGGATAATAGCTCATCAGGGCTTGACGGAATTAGTAATCGAATACTGCGTTACGCCGCACCAGCTATTAGTGATTCACTAACTTTTATATATAATCAATGTATTGCTAAAAGTTATTTTCCTTCAGCCTTTAAGATTGCCAAAGTATATCCTCTCTTCAAACCTGGCTCGTCAGATAACAGTAATCTTGGTAACTATAGACCTATTTCTCTTTTATCATCGCTTTCTAAACCACTAGAAAAACACATACATAAAGCAACACTACATTACCTAGTTAGCAATGACTTGCTAATTGACAGTCAGTCAGGGTTTCGACAAAAGCATTCATGCCACACAGCTCTAACTAAGATGATAGACAACTTGCACCTAAACATAAATAACGATAACATATGTGGAGCAATCTTTGTAGACTTTAGGAAAGCATTTGATATGTTAGATCACGCTGTTTTAATAAGAAAATTAGAAACAATGAAAGTTAACTTTAAACTAGTGACATTACTTAAATCATTCCTGTCCGACAGACAGCAAGTAGTGTGGTACAATAACTCCTTGTCAAGCCCAACTATTATTGACACTGGTGTTCCTCAGGGTTCTATTCTCGGCCCTCTACTTTTTTCCATTTACATAAATGACCTTCCACTACACATCGAGCACTCATCCTGCGACCTATTTGCCGATGACTGTACCATTTATACTAGTGATAAAAGTTGCAACACGCTAGAAATATTATTACAAAGCGACACAGACAATCTTATTAAGTGGAGCAATGAAAACTGCATGCAAATAAATATCACTAAAACAAAATGTATGATAATATCAACTAGACAAAAATTACAAAACTCGCCGAAAACAACACTTCAGCTCTACATTGGAACCTCTTTAATTGAAAATGTAAATGAATATAAAACACTAGGACTCATAATTGACCAACATTTAAGTTGGAATTCGCATGTACAAGCACTGACCAAACAAACGGCACAAAAAGTTTACCAGTTAGCTAAAATCAAACATTTCCTAGATGAGGAGACACGAAAAATGTTCTATACATCCCAGATACAAACACATCTAGACTATTGTTCCACAATTTGGGATGGCTGCACCATGTCCAACACTAAAAGACTCTTTTCATTACAAAAACGTGCAGTGCGCCTAATTTCAGACAAAAAAAACCTCACACAGTGTGTAGACGCATATACATATCTTAACATATTACCACTAAGAAAGCGCCTTCTCTTCAACAAAGCCAAATTTATTCACAAAATCTTGTCACAGAATGCTCCAACGTATCTGTGGCCTATTTTCAAATACAGCGGAAGACGCAGTCAACGCTTAAATAAATTACACATGCCCAAGCCTAGGCTCGACTTATTCAAGAAAAGTTTAGCTTTTTCTGCTGCTCATCTGTGGAATACTCTTCCACACGACTTAAAAAATACTCTTAGTCCATATTCATTCAATCACAGACTTTTCAAATACATCATGAGTGCAGATTATATGCCACCCTAATTTCGTTATGTTCTTAAATAATTACGCTGTCACCTCAGGGGCGCATTCCCATAGTCAGTTATGACTGAAGGGGCTATTATTATTATTATTATTATTATTACATAAACATCATATGTAGGTTTTAAAGTTAATTTTGTCCTGTTTAGTATAAATTATGATACGCATCTGTAAATTTGTGTAACTGTTATTGTACTGTTACAATGTTGGGATTTTATTTTATTGTATTTTCTTGTTATTTTATTATTTAAGTAACATTTAGGATACGTGTGAGAATAAATAGATTAACTATGGAAGAAGAGAGAAAGGAAGGGCAGAATGTTAGACGGGCCTGCGTGACCAATTCTAAACCCTTGAAAATAAAGTTCGTTCGTTCTATCTATCTATCTATCTATCTATCTATCTATCTATCTATCTATCTATCTATCTATCTATCTATCTATCTATCTATCTATCTATCTATCTATCTATCTATCTATCTATCTATCTATCTATCTATCTATCTATCTATCTATCTATCTATCTATCTATCTATCTATCTATCTATCTATCTATCTATCTATCTATCTATCTATCTATCTATCTATCTATCTATCTATCTATCTATCTATCTCTGATAATGTTTGTACTTTTCAACATATGTTATGTCATGCTTATAAGTAATTAATGTTAATATGAGTGTGCTATATTATTATTTTACTTTACAACGTTGAATTCCTTGAATTTGATATGTAAAATGCATATGAGAATAAATGAATTCAGTATGAAAGGTGAGAGAAAGGAAGGGCAGAATGTCCGAGAAAATACCAAAACAAAAGATGATATACTTTAACCTGGGATACCTCCTCCAAAATTAGTAAAGTACCTAACTATCGCTGCTATTAATCGGCAATAAAGCACCTAATGCAGACGACTACGTCAAATAAATGGTAGTTAAGATTACTCACTGAAAAATAAGTTGCTACAGTGGAAAACAAAATAATTATTGCAAAAATTTTCGGAGGAAAAAAAATCCATTAATTTTTTTAATCCACTATAAGTTCACCCCTGAAGATAGTTAGGGTAAGGGAGGCAATTACAGGACGTATAGTCTGATCGCGCTCCTTAGCTTAGCTCAAACACCTAATTCTTCAGAACCCTGTGAATGTTATACACTTACAAAACTTTACCAGCGTTTAGTATTACAAAGTCAGTAATTAACATATATTCCGACAAAATCAACCTGTAAACCAAATGTATAATGCTCAATAATGCTGTGGAAAAACAGCACGCCCATAAACAGATCGATACGTCTAGGGGATAAATTATTTTTAAAAAGTACAAAACTCACACTCTTACTCTATATCAGAATAAAGAAAATTAATCCTGCAAACGAGCTGATATTCGTAATTGCTCAGGACTTGAGTTCAATTCCCGGAAAAACGAGCCACCATTCTGTCGTAGATTTTCAATAGGGGAATTAAGACTTGGGTTGGTCCCTTCTGAATAGATTAGAATAAGTGATAGTCACAGTGAGAAGTAGTAATAGCAATAGATTTCCACGAGTGAGATGGTAGAAATGTGATAGAGGCTGTCTCTGAAATCAAGAAATCTTCTCTCTCTCACCTATCTTCTACGACAGATTTAGATTGAGTCAGACAGTCTACATATATATATATATATATATATATATATATATATATAATATATATATATATATATATATATATATATATATATATATATATATATATCCACTCACAAACATACACACATAAGACGACAGTTAGACGTAGAGACGTGGGAAAAACTATGACACTGCTTATATGAAGCGTTTGTGAAAAACGAACTGACCGACACGCTGGAATAAATTTTATGAGTAGTTTATTTATCAAGACTAAACTTCTCTCACAACATATCAAATCACATCAAACATATACAAAAAATCATAAACAAAAAATCCAGAAATGCTACAAGAATGATAGACCCGTTGGTATGATCCTTCCCTCGATGTATAGCTCACAGTCCCGTTAGAAGAAAGTGATAGCCCAAAGAGTCACAGATACATATGATTTAGTCTAAAATTCTTCCCCTTTAAGGTATGAACAGACTGGATACTCTGATCTAGTCTAAGGGAATATATATATATATATATATATAGTTAGCAAAACCTTGCATAAAGAAATGTTATGACAGCAAAAATGAATGGGTGTCAAAATACCACTATAAAGGGATCGCTCAGTCCTGCATTCATTCTATTCATTCAACTGTGATCACGTGCATCTTTTCATACTCACAGCTTTGGTAGCCACTTCGGGAACCAAAAAAAACAATATTTTTAGGACTTGCCCATACAGAATCTTCAATGGTAATCTTGGCCAAGAAAACCCCAGGTCCAAAAAGATGGGTTAAATTCTCTACTTCCGGGACCGTTCTCTTGTGAATACTATTGTTTTGGATGTCTGTTTAAGTCACATAAAATTGTCCAGGCACGAGCGTTTATAGCGAGCACAGTGTCAACATCTTAGATTTCAAATGAATGGGGAATGTCAGGTCAGAACCTTCTCTCAGTATAGGAATTTAGTTGGTCACACTACCACTTGTCAACAGTGTCGGGAAAGTTACTGACTGTAATATGTTACTTGCCACAAAGGCTGAAAAATTACTAGAGTGTTCTCAGGAAGAATCAAATCAGGCTCGATGACCCGTTACTTCTTTAAAATCTTAAAGTTCTTGCAAAAGTTATACATCAAATCTTTAAGGTAAGAATGTTTGTTGTTTTCTTCACAGATTTATCTCTTTACTCAAACGCTGGAAAAGTTTGGGTACCACAGTTTTACTATATATAAATGGAAAAAGCACATATCAAATAATTATACATACTGTGTACTCGGATATAACTGATAATTTAAACTGCAAGCGTAGCTTGTCTTATAGTTTAACACTTCCCGTGGAATAAGTTATATTTAAAAATCAAACATCCTGAATTAGGAATACCTACGTATTCCGTCAATACTCAAGATGAAGCAGTCATTTAATAAGTTAGTTTTAAAATATTCTCGACTGCGTATTAGCAGTTAAATTAAATCCATTATGGCTACATGATTTTAAGCTAGAAATTATAATTTATTCCGCTTTCCACTGTAACTCGTCGACTAGAGAATATAACAGACTTAATAATTTAACTCTCTGCACAAATCTAACTAGCAAAATGAAATAAGCGATTTAACACTTTAACACTCACAAAATAATAGATAAATAATATAAGATTTACCTCAACACAAAACTACTAAGAACTTAAACCACTACGATCATACTAAATGACATCTCTATTAACAGAGATTCTAGAAATCGAACGAAGGCTTGTTCTAGTCTTGACTGCGAAGTTACTGAGTGAAAATGAAATCTACCTCCTTCCAGTATATATGAGACACCAGACAAAGATGTACACTATTTCCATAAACTACGCAATAGCCTCCCCTTCTCTTAACACCTCCTGTCTTCGCACCTCACGCCAAAATGACCATTCTGAGCGAATGCGTGATGGCGCCTTCTCCACCCTGACACTGAGAATCTACCGAGGAAACTACGTGTCAGATGCAAAATACCAGACAAATGTCTGATACTGCGCCCGAGGAGATGTCGGGATTCACGCCTCACCTCAGCGCTCACCGAGAAACTACGTTTTGACAAGTGAGAATGCAGACGATATGTCGGCCCTATGTCTGAGATAGCCAAAATATTCACAGTTATTTCGTCAATCTGCAGCGATTGACCGAATGCATTCTCACGCCAAATCGTCTGGTGCGAGTGACTGACACGTTACGTAAAAAGTTACTCGTTTAATCCGCAATGAAATGCGTTTCTAAATGAGAAACGAAACTGGCGAAAGTGAGAATGGGAAAAAAATTATTTCTCGCAAACGAATGGATGCGAAAAATACAGGAAAAAGGTAAAGAGTGATAATAAATTAGGGGATACGGGTGAAAGAAAAAGAAGAGGATATAGGCAATTCAATGATCATAAAACCTCTGTGACAGAACGTCCCCCCTTTAAGATATGGAAGCACTCCATGTCTACGTTATGGAATTAAATTTCCTATATCCGTAGCTTTGGGGTGTCTGTCCTCTTCCATCTCATCTCCCCCTCCATCTCTCTCCAATTCCTACTCACTTCTCCTCCCAAAGTTTCCTTTCTCTGGAATGTCTCCCATGCGCGCTTGAAAGAGCGTCGCCGCTTCTGACATTTTCGAAAGATTTCGAGTGTGTGCAGTGGAGTTTCCCTGCCAATATCGTCATCTTCGTCAGTTTTGGCGATCGTCAGGAGATGGTCGGAGGTTGGCACTGGTTTTTCCAAGTATCTCTTTAACAGATTTAAATGGAAAACCTTTTCCTTTCCTTGAATAGAGATCTGGTAGTTAGCCTTAGAAATCTTTTTCAGGACGGTAAACGGCCCTTGCCATCCGATCCTCAGTTGGTTGATTCCGGTAGGGAGTAACACCAAAACTTTCTCTCCTGCGTCCAGTTCTCTCTCTTTCGCGACTTTCCTGTATCGGTTAGCGTGCTTTGTGCGTGCTTGCTTAAAGTTGGTCATTGCTAGGTCCCATCCTAGTTTCAACCTTTCCTTTAAATCCGACACATATTTACTTGCTGAGACGACTGTCTATTCAGCCTTCTGGTCTGTCAGCGACCAAAGTAAGGCTTCAAGCGGGCCCTTAATGGGTCTGCCGAATAAAAGCGTAGCTGGCGGAAATCCTGTGGAAGTATGAGGAGATTCTCTGTAGCCAAATAAAGCTGCAGGAATACAAAGATCCCAATCTTCAGGTTTCACTTGTGCCAGTTTACTTAACATCATGTTGAGGTTTCCATTAACACGTTCCACGAGCCCATTTCCGGCCGGAGTATAAGGCTTTGTGTAGATGTGTTGGGTCCTCAAGATCTTCACGATCTCATCCATCAACAGGTTTCGGTATGGAGATCCGTTATCCGTCAACACTTGTTGAGGGAATCCCAACCGAGTAAAAATCTGCACGAGGGCTTCTGTGACATGCATGGCATCTGCGCATGTTAGCGGGATAGCTTCTGCCCATAAAGTGCATGTATCGACTAAGGTCAGGATAAACTTGTTCCTTCTTTTAGTCTTTTCTAAGGTCCTAAAATGTCGATCACAACCCGTTCGAATGGTGTTCCCACTATTGGCATTTCACCCAACGAGACTGGGGGTGCCCGTTGCTTGGGTGGCATATGTTGGCACTGGGCACAGGATTTGACATACCTGATAATCTCAGTATTTACTCCTGGCCACCAATAATGAGTGGTTATCCGTTGGTTTGTGGCGTTCTGTCCCATATGTCCGCTGAAGGGAAGAGAGTGACCCATTTCTAGGATTTGGCTTCTGTACTGTTTCGGTACTAGGAGCTGGTTGTAACCTTGGTCAGGCTTGCCCGTTCTGCGATAAAGTACGCCATCCTTAGAAAAAATGTCCCCGTGCTGTCTGGGTTCCTTAGCCATGGGCAGTTTCCTAAAGCAGGGTGCCAAAGTAGGGTCCCTTTGTTGCGCTTCTTTAAGTTCCATGTGTAACAAATTAGGCGCAGGCTCCCGTTCCTTCTTGGTTTGCCCTCTTGTAGTTACTGCTGCCACAATCGGCTCTTCCGGTTTCCCAATACACACGTATCTCCCGCCAAGTATGACTGGGTAGATGGGGTCATCCATAACAGCCGCTTTGATCACACCTCTGACAAAATCAGAGTGGATCTCCACCAATGCAATGGGAAGCGCTGTAGGTGCATCACTCTTACGAACTCCACAAAGTTCGACGGTCTCTCCTGTCTCTTGACCGGGTTTAACCAGGTTTCTGGCAACAATGCAATCATACAAAAGCTCCGTGTCAAATAAACAAGAAGTTTGAGTACCATTCATAATAACTACCTCGCGTTGAGGGTGTATCCCCAACATGTTGGGAATCACTGTCAATAATTCCGCCTTGCAAGACTGTTAGCAAGCATCTGATGCGTTTAGGCTCGGTGCGCTCACTCTGATCATTAGTCCCGTGGGCAGGGGTTCTCCCTTTGCCACCTTGTCCTTTTTGGCTGCGCTGCCATGTAGGGCGGTCGGGTTGATCAGACTGCTTACTGTGGTTGGGGTACTTGTTTTTGTAGAACTTGGATTTTTCAGGACGGGGGGTTTTGAGGTCCAGTTTCTCTGTGGTTATTTTGGTTAGAAACATGAGGAATATGAGAAGATTGGTCTAGATTATTTTTCCGAAAATGCTCCTCTGTCGGTTTACGTTTTGTGGCCGGTAGTTCAGCCAGCGCATTGTGATATCGCTCAGACTTTTCTAAGATGTCTTCAAGCTTTTCTGCACCCTGCTCAGCTAGAAATCTCCGGGTATCAGCAGACAAAGTGTTCTTTATTTGTTCTGTTAAAACAAATTCCTCCAGACCTTCATAGGTAGAGGGGAGCTGTGAAAGCTCAAGGCACTTTGTCAGATATCCCTTTAGACGAGATGAGAACAGCTGAAAAGTTTCAGAGCTCTCCTTCCTGCTGTTGCGAAACAGTTGCAGAAACTTTCGCGCATTCATTTCAAAGCGCTCAAGCAAAGCTTTCTTCAACAAGTCATAGTTGTCTTGTTGGCCACTTTCCAGTTTAGAATAAACATCATCAGCAGAACCTTTAAGGGCCTGGGAAAGTTTCATACACCAACGCGACCTCTCTAAACCGTACAGAGTTGCAATTTTCTCACATTTTTCTAACCATGTGTCAATCTTCTCATTAGGACAAGGGAAAGACTCAAGAGTGAAAGACAGCGTTGAGTTGAAGAGATTGAGTGCTAGAAGGATCAGTTAAGGAAAAATGAGGAGAAGACTCTCCATTGCTGGAGGTAGAGGCAGCGCCACGACTTTGGAATTCTAGAGTTTTAAGAGCCAACTCATGCTGTCTCTCTTCTCTCTCCTTCTCATGCTGTCTCTCCTTCTCTCTTTCATCATGCTGTCTCTCCTTCTCTCTTTCCTCATGCTGTATCCTGCGAATTTCCATTTCCTCATCCATCTTCCTTTGCTCTTTAGCTTCAGCTGCTTTCCTCTCCGAATCATATCTCTCAAGTTCGTCTCTGACAAAAGCTTTCGCTTCTTCGCCTTCCAAACCTTCTTCTCTTGCCTCGTCCCTGAGGAGTTGCCTAAGCTTCACCCTTTCTGCCATAGTAAATCAGTGGCTGAGACTTTGTCAAGACAGAAATAGGGAAAAGAATGCACTGGTTCCTACCACTTACGAGAAAATACCTGATCGCGCTCCTTAGCTTAGCTCAAACACCTAATTCTTCAGAACCCTGTGAATGTTATACACTTACAAAACTTTACCAGCGTTTAGTATTACAAAGTCAGTAATTAACATATATTCCGACAAAATCAACCTGTAAACCAAATGTATAATGCTCAATAATGCTGTGGAAAAACAGCACGCCCATAAACAGATCGATACGTCTAGGGGATAAATTATTTTTAAAAAGTACAAAACTCACACTCTTACTCTATATCAGAATAAAGAAAATTAATCCTGCAAACGAGCTGATATTCGTAATTGCTCAGGACTTGAGTTCAATTCCCGGAAAAACGAGCCACCATTCTGTCGTAGATTTTCAATAGGGGAATTAAGACTTGGGTTGGTCCCTTCTGAATAGATTAGAATAAGTGATAGTCACAGTGAGAAGTAGTAATAGCAATAGATTTCCACGAGTGAGATGGTAGAAATGTGATAGAGGCTGTCTCTGAAATCAAGAAATCTTCTCTCTCTCACCTATCTTCTACGACAGATTTAGATTGAGTCAGACAGTCTACATATATATATATATATATATATATATATATATATATATATATATATATATATATATATATATATATATATATATATATATATATATATATCCACTCACAAACATACACACATAAGACGACAGTTAGACGTAGAGACGTGGGAAAAACTATGACACTGCTTATATGAAGCGTTTGTGAAAAACGAACTGACCGACACGCTGGAATAAATTTTATGAGTAGTTTATTTATCAAGACTAAACTTCTCTCACAACATATCAAATCACATCAAACATATACAAAAAATCATAAACAAAAAATCCAGAAATGCTACAAGAATGATAGACCCGTTGGTATGATCCTTCCCTCGATGTATAGCTCACAGTCCCGTTAGAAGAAAGTGATAGCCCAAAGAGTCACAGATACATATGATTTAGTCTAAAATTCTTCCCCTTTAAGGTATGAACAGACTGGATACTCTGATCTAGTCTAAGGGAATATATATATATATAGTTAGCAAAACCTTGCATAAAGAAATGTTATGACAGCAAAAATGAATGGGTGTCAAAATACCACTATAAAGGGATCGCTCAGTCCTGCATTCATTCTATTCATTCAACTGTGATCACGTGCATATTTTCATACTCACAGCTTTGGTAACCACTTCGGGAACAAACAAAAAAACAATATTTTTAGGACTTGCCCATACAGAATCTTCAATGGTAATCTTGGCCAAGAAAACCCCAGGTCCAAAAAGACGGGTTGAATTCACTACTTCCGGGACCGTTCTCTTGGGAATACTATTGTTTTGGATGTCTGTTTAAGTCACATAAAACTGTCCAGGCACGAGCGTTTATAGCGAGCACAGTGTCAACATCTTAGATTTCAAATGAATGGGGAATGTCAGTCGGAACCTTCTCTCAGTATAGGAATTTAGTTGGTCACACCACCACTTGTCAACAGTGTCGGGAAAGTTACTGATTGTAATATGTTACTTGCCACAAAGGCTGAAAAATTACTAGAGTGTTCTCAGGAAGCATCAAATCAGGCTCGATGACCCGTTACTTCTTTAAAATCTTAAAGTTCTTGCAAAAGTTATACATCAAATCTTTAAGGTAAGAATGTTTGTTGTTTTCTTCACAGATTTATCTCTTTACTCAAACGCTGGCAAAGTTTGGGTACCACAGTTTTACTATATATAAATGGAAAAAGCACATATCAAATAATTATACATACTATGTACTCGGATATAACTGATAATTTAAACTGCAAGCGTAGCTTGTCTTATAGTTTAACACTTCCCGTGGAATAAGTTATATTTAAAAATCAAACATCCTGAATTAGGAATACCTACGCATTCCGTCAATACTCAAGATGTAGCAGTCATTTATTAAGTTAGTTTTAAAATATTCTCGACTGCGTATTAGCAGTTAAATTAAATCCATTATGGCTACATGATTTTAAGCTAGAAATTATAATTTACTCCGCTTTCCACTGTAACTCGTCGGCTAGAGAATATAACAGACTTAATAATTTAACTCTCTGCACAAATTTAACTAGCAAAATGAAATAGGCGATTTAACACTTTAACACTCACAAAATAATAGATAAATAATATACGATTTACCTCAACACAAAACTACTAAGAACTTAAACTACTACGATCATACTAAATGACATCTCTATTAACAGAGATTCTAGAAATCGAACGAAGGCTTGTTCTAGTCTTGACTGCGAAGTTACTGAGTGAAAATGAAATCTACCTCCCTCCAGTATATATGAAACACCAGACAAAGATGTACACTATTTCCATAAACTACGCAATAGCCTCCCCTTCTCTTAACACCTCCTGTCTTCGCACCTCACGCCAAAATGACCATTCTGAGCGAATGCGTGATGGCGCCTTCTCCACCCTGACACTGAGAATCTACCGAGGAAACTACGTGTCAGATGCAAAATACCAGACAAATGTCTGATACTGCGCCCGGGGAGATGTCAGGATTCACGCCTCACCTCAGCGCTCACCGAGAAACTACGTTTTGACAAGTGAGAATGCAGACGATATGTCGGCCCTATGTCTGAGATAGCCAAAATATTCACAGTTATTTCGTCAATCTGCAGCGATTGACCGAATGCATTCTCACGCCAAACCGTCTAGTGCGAGTGACTGACACGTTACGTAAAAAGTTACTCGTTTAATCCGCAATGAAATGCGTTTCTAAATGAGAAACGAAACTGGCGAAAGTGAGAATGGGAAAAAAATTATTTCTCGCAAACGAATGGATGCGAAAAATACAGGAAAAAAGTAAAGAGTGATAATAAAATAGGGGATACGGGTGAAAGAAAAAGAAGAGGATATAGGCAGTTCAATGATCATAAAACCTCTGTGACAACTTCTAAAAGGCTTTCGACAATATAGACCGTACTGTGATATAGAAAATCCTGAGACATTACGGAATCGCAGAGAAGAGTATCACCGCCAAGCTACATACATTTTTAAATAGATGTCTCCGATGGATCCTTCGTAAAAGATGGACAGATGTAATAACAAATATAGAGCTAAGGAAAAGATGCAGACAACAGCCAATACAGACAGAAATTAAGGCAAAAAAGTGGGGATTGTGATGATGTCCGAGATTTCACCTATCGAAAAGAATATATATATATATATATATATATATATATATATATATATATATATATATATATATATATATATATATATATATATATATATATATATATAATATAGTTGTTTATAAGTGTAAAGATAACCTAGGAATAAAATAGCGAAGTTATGGAGAACGTTGTCTCCTACGCCGCAAATCAGTGCTAAGATTTTATGCCTCGACCTTGGGACACTAACGTAACATATTTTGACACAAAACCAAAGCCTAGTTTTTCCGAGAAGATAGTAAGACAGAAATGGGGAAAGAATAAAAGGAAGCATGAGAGGAGAAAAGAGAAAATGCTACACTTCGACACGCGTTTGGTTCTGCTTGGTCGTCGCGAGCCGAGCAGACGATAGTGCATGCCGATATCGTAGCTTGTTTCAAAATTACGATAGAAAAACCCCTTTTTCTATAACGCAGATGCGAATGTATATTACCACACTGATTGGACGCGAGACAACCAAAACACATACACACACGTATTTCAAGCGAAAAAGTAGTGAAATTGTAGCGTACAGACAGCACTTTGTCGCTTTTGTGACGTATTACTACAAGCGTTGTCTCATAATGAATGAGAACGACAGTTTAAAGAAAAGAAAAAAATTACGATTAACGTGGAATATTTTGAAAAAATACAGTATGGAACGGGGAAGGGAAGGAGCATAGCTGGTGGTACTACGAGTTAGTGTTTACAAATCTGAATTGGCAAGGTAGAAAAATATGTTAGTTGAGGAAATGAAGAATAAAAACGGTAATATTGAATATAATGAATACAAGAATAAAAATTTAATCACTGTGAGACAGATAGACGAACAGACTTGAATCTTTCTCAGTTTGCCCTGTAGTGAGGATAGGGGGGAAGTTAGTCCAAGATTTGAAAATTGAGTGCAGTTTTGAAAATACGGACGCTAGAAGCCAAACAGTCCTGATTGGCTGGAGTCAAATATACTATGAGGGTGATAAAAATCATTTGGGAAAGGCGTTCGTCGCCACTTTAGAAAATTGTTTCTACAATAAAGTTGTGTTAAAAGCAAGATAATAATACTGTCTTGACTTTGCTGATCTGCACCAGCAAGCGATCTGGAGTTGACCATATATATCACAATTAACCTTATTAGTAGGAAATTTCCATTTGATGCGGGTTTCATCTATGACTCGAAGTGAGCCCAGGTCAACGTAGATCTGTATATATCTCGACATCATAAAGAAGTGAGGCAGTATCAACTGTGTGCCTCCCTGTTATTTCAAGACCAGAACCCTGAATTGGTAGTGGACGCTGGTGGTGGGATTATACTTCATCTTGTACCCCAGACGACACAAAGTTAAGAAATTGTCTGCAGGCACCTGATTGATCAAACCCAACTACTCTCATTTCCCAAGTGTTTAATAAATCATTCAGATTATGATGAACAGAAACGTTCTTCCTAACCTTAACCATTCATAGGATCAAGAGTAAATTAACACTGTTCCAGATTGACACAGTTAATTAAATTTGTGAATAATAAGATACTCAGTTGTAAATTGAATCAATTTCATGTAAATACTTTGCATTATCATTTGAGTTTCAATATTCCAGTATACACAAAATTGTGATACTAGAACAATAAATTGTACAAAAAAAATTTCTCAATTTAAACTTAACTCTGGGTGTTGTTAAATACTTTTCATAGAGTTCTTAGTTGTATTTGTTGTCATTTTATTACAACACACTTTACATTACCCTAGACATTAGACGTAGCTATCAGACATACTAGTCAAGAATAAGTCTGAATGAGATCATAAGGTGGTAGCAGAAAGGCACCCTGAAAACTCACCCTAATAACTGTTATACTCAGGGGCCTTCACAGCTGACCTCATTCAGTACAATATAAATATATAACAACAACAAGTCATAACATCTAAATCCACCACAGGGATGGATAGGACATGCACTCAGAAGAGAAAAATCAAGCATAGCCAGAGTTGCCCTTGACTGGAACCCGCAGGGGAAAAGAAGAGTGGGGAGGCCAAAGAAAACTTGGAGAAGAACTGTTGAAGAGGAGGCTAGGGAAATTGGAATGACTTGGGCACAGATGAAAAAGACAGCCCAGAATAGAAATTGATGGAGAGCAACTGTTTCTGTCCTATGTTCCACAGGGAACGAAAAGGAATGATGATTATGAAAACTATTCCACTAAAGCGCGACCAACATATGATAAAAATGTTTGCCGATGACATCATCAATGAGCAGATACTTCAACGTTCATTATTTTTGATCATTCTGTAACTTGTATTCAAGTTTCTTAGAAATATTAGTTTTATGTTTCTGTTTGATTGCGAAAGACAAGCAAAAGGTCAATAGGATGATCACCACCTAGGTAATTCAGTCGGGTCTCTTGCCAAGCTTCAGCAACTGATTTTTCTTTCCTTTTTTTTTCCTTTATTAAAGAAATTTTGTCTCGTTTCAGCAAGGTGCAACCTATTAAACCAAGGTCCGGTTGGTTATATTAGGACGCATGTTCAATCATAAAGGACCTTGTGGTTTGTTATGACTAAACCAGGTCTTCAATTCGAGTGGACTATGAAGAATAGACAAGCTGGAAAACGTCCGTGTTTGAAAGAAGGACACTACGTCAGATAAGCAATTTTGACGTATTTTTCTAGCTGCTGTTGTGGCCAGTGAATTTAACGATCGAAATTAGCATAAACGTGAACACAGATAACACGTATACTATTACACTTTAGAGGTCCAGCTTGTCTCACTCATTACAACGGTACAACTGGTTAAGAGATCTTGATTTACAGACGTCACAAAAGAATTTCTGGATTGTTTTAATACTGCAAAGATAATTTTGTATTTAATATAAGATACTTTGTAAGCTCACCGCTGAATTAAATTCTTGTGCACCACAAGGGAAATACACAGAAACTGTTCTGTGACATATACAAACTTTAATTTCCTAGCCTGCGAGCCACTTCATTTTTCTGCCGAACTCGAGCAGCCATCATTTCCGTGGCCAAATAGGTTAGGCAGATCTAAAAGCAAAATAAAGCAATTTGTAGCTGCACAGGCAATTGTGGTAGCATTCAGTTCGACCAATTTTACAAGTGAGTTCTTCACACATATCAGCGTGTAATTTACTTGCATCAGTCAACCTGAAAATCAGCAGCACTATTTCAGCTCCTGAAATGGCATCGATTTTACCTGCACTAATATAGAATTTGTGTGTGGCATTCGAATGTATTACAATGTATTCTTTAACAGTTTCTCCACTGAAATGTATCTAGGATTTTTTAAAAACAGTTTTATCAGCTTATTTCAGTATGAAGTATAGTATAGCCGAGTACTGGCTGATAAATTTCTTGCATGTTCCTGAATTATATCCCCAGCTTCATTTCCCTATATCTTACGGTAGGCAGGGATCAACTGTCCGGCTCAGTGTTTCAAATTTACAGCCACTGATTGTTAGGTAATCTCGAGTCTGCGCATTAGAGTTAGTGCAAAATGACGCCCGACTTTGTCACTTCTAGTGTAGAAGACCATCACTGTTTCACAAAACTTCCAGTGAGCAGACAGTGACACCAGACCACACTAGTTAGGAAATACACCAGACCACATTGTGAGCAGATGTATGTATGTATGTATGTGTTTTCCAAGATGGCGGCGTGGTAGGCCGCACTTTTGTGTTGTGCATTTCATGTCGTCGTTTTGGAGTCTGCATCTGTGGTAACAGCCCTCATTAACGCTGTATGAGTTTGTAGTGTGTTTGGCTCATGTTCAGGATTATTTTGCTAAGTATTTTAAAGGTGAAAACATATCAAGTTTGCCTGTCATGTGAGTTCGCTGTTTGTGTTGGCACCAAGTAGCCAAGATGGCGGTTTTGTGATGTGTCAACCGGACTGCGTTTCAAAATATCACAAATTTAATGAAGGCTATTGTTACTGCTGATATCAAATTTCGAGAAGCCATATTAATATCGCAAGTTGAAGCAATGCCTTATTATAATCCAATGTCCAATGAGGTAGCCATGTATTAGTTCAACTTCAAGTTATTCAATCTATGACAATAGAAACATGTCAAGCTAACTCGACCTGACGGTTAGCGTTGAAGCTCCCCACTGTAGTAAGTGGATATTCTTAACACCTATTATAACAACACCCGAAGAGATTATTACATAAACTAAGGATATTTGGATCTGACCTTTTCATGTTCAAAGAATATATATTCTTTTATGAACCCACTGGAAAGAAACAATGTTTTCGTTAGCAATGGCTAACCGGATACTGTCACCGCTCATTGTGAATGGAAAGATCCACTGACTCTTATTAATTTTGTGCAATGCTGAAGATTATTTGTAGCAGAAAAGAGGCTTTTCCACGGCTTTGAGAGGTGTGTCAGCTTGAAGCTTTCACGTTAGTAAGTGGAAATTCTTAACAGCGACTACAACAACACCCGAAAAGATGGCTACAGAAATTAAGGATATCAGTGAAAGACGGACATTAAACAAGTCTTTAAAATGGACATTTTTATTTGTAAAGAATATATATTAGTTTATGAAGCCACCGGAAAGAAACTATAGCTTCGTTTTCAATAGCGACTGGATACTGTCGCCCCTCATCGTGAATGTAAAGATCCACTGACCCTTATTATTGTGTGCGTTGCTGAAAGACACTTTACCACGGTGCTGACAGGTGTGTCAGATTGTGTGTCCAGTAGAATCGTGAATGTTTGGTTTTTGCTCATGTCCCAAAAGACGGTGACTGTAACTGAAGGCTGGAGACTTTTGATGTCAGCTTGTAAACTGTGTACGAATTGAATTCAACGGATTATGAACGTTTGACGATTGTTTCCTGGGCGGAGTTTAGCATACTTGCGGACTCTAAATGATTATCCGATATGATATGGTGTTTTTATACTATATCAAGTACACTTTAATGTATTTTTTTGGATAATAAAGATTCTATATATATATATATATATATATATATATATATATATATATATATATATATATATATATATATTATATATATATATATATATAATATATATATATATATATATATATATATATATACATATATATATACATATATATATAATAATAATAATAACAAATTCTTTAAGCACCAAACACGGCGCATAAGGCAGAAACCAGTGCTTTCCAGGTTGTACGTTGTGACGCCACTCCTCTTAGCTCTTGCACATTGTTTAATCCCAACGTTCTTCCTTCTCTTATTATTGTTCTTCTGAGTGTTTCTTTTGGTCTTCCTTTTTTCCTCTTACCCTCAGGAACCCAAGTGCGTGCCTGCAATGGTATTCTGTTGTTTTGCATTCGTAGGACATGACCGATATATGACCATCGTCTTTTCCTTATATAGTTGGAGACATATTTCTGCCTAGAGTCTTCTCTTATTTGTCGATTAGTCTTGAATTCTTTCCAACTGATGTTCATGAGTTTTCTAAGACATTTGTTCTCGAATGTATTCAGCTTGTTCTCCAATGATTTTGTTATTTTCCAACTCTCACAGCCGTATGTTAACACTGCGATAACATTTGAATTAAACAGACGAAGCTTGGTATGTATATTCAATGATCGTAATTTCCAAATGTTAGATAATCTATTGAAGGCGCTTTACGGGGTAGAAGAGGTTCCGATTAAGAAAGAAAGAAGAACATGGATATCAGAAAATAAGCGTGCAGACATGTAGGCCAAATGAACACGAACTACTCATAACAACAAAGAAGTAGGATTTAGTCAAATGCTTTAAGAGCACGGTATTACATCCCCTTCATAGGATGCTGTGCAAGTGCTGGGAAGAGACAACTATTCCTCAAGACATGCGAGATGCCACTGTATAAGTATAAAGGAGACAGAAGTGATTGCAATAACTACAGAGGTATCTCTCTTCTTAGTATTGTTGGTAAGATTTTTGCCAAAGTCATCTTAATGCGACTACACAAGTTAGCTGAGCGCATATATCCAGAGTCACAGTGTGGATTTCGAGCTGGTAGATCAACAACAGACGTGATCTTTTCTCTCCGCCAGCTTCAGGAAAAAGAAAAGCAGAAAAAGCCTTTATATATCGCCTTTATAGACCTCACAAAAGCATTTGACCTGGTTAGTAGGGATGGACTCTTCAAAATCTTCCTGAAAATAGGCTGCCCTTCTAAATTGCTGGAAGTTATAAAGTCATTCCATGACGACATGAAGGGAACAGTCCAATATGCTGGATGCACACCACAGCCCTCTGACATATGAAGTGGCGTTAAACAAGGCTGTGTTCTGGCTCCGACCCTCTTCGGGATCTTCTTTGCCTTACTCTTGAAACATGCATTTGTGACAGGTTATGTAAATAGACTACATAAATCCGTCCGCTTTTCGCTTTCCACCTTTGTTCCTCATTAGCATGCACGTTTTGGTTGCGCAAAATCCATGCCTTTTCGCTATCTGTCTAACTCACATATTTATCGACGCCTATTTTTTCTTGTTTCACGCGCTGACAAGGGTCTACCTGGATTCGTAACTGTCATTCCTTGAAAGGGGACGAACCTAAGGCGTTAACGCCTGGAGCTCCCATAAGAGCAGAGCTGTCAGTATTACGACAACTGACAGAATACACGGGCCCAAAACACGTGGAAGGTAAAACTGCTTTGTAGTCCTCTACAAGCTCGAGCGAATCCTGTGATGTTGTACATAACACGGAGACAATCGCCGAGATCAGAAGCCTTTGTTGTGGATTCAACGGCGAACAGAGCGAACGGGGGAAATTCTTTATCTCGGAAGAGAACCCCGCTGATTTCCCCTGAGTGCTCAAGGCGTGACTTTCGTCATCCCCCAGCGAAACAACGCTATTCTTGTATAAATACTCAATCTCCTAAAATCAGTTATCTAGTCGCCTCGGGAAATTTTGGATAATCTAGCGCGCAAAGTTCTAAGAGCCATGGTGGAAGTGTAGTATTAGAAATTCCGTGGAGATTAATTCATTTCTGTTTGCGGTAATATATATATATGCATTTTTCGTGATCTTGTGTGTTAAGTTTATCATTAGAATTCACTGGGATTTTCTAAGTGCTAAAAATGGTGTACTAAATAACGCATAGCTATTTTTATTCCAGATGGTTTTAATTAACTAATAAATACGCTAGGCGATTGATAATTGACGGATACAATTTACTTCTATCCATTATGTGTAATTTTATAATTGACTAGTGTTTATATCACGTGTTAAAAGCGATAAGATAAGCTAGACATTTGTGGTTTCTAATCTAATTTAATAACGGAATGGATAAGAGATCTTACCTTTACGCGTGTAAGAATAAGATATTGATATTATGGTTAAATGTTTATGTTTCTTCCAAAATCTAGGCTTGATTAAAAAACCAGCAAACTAGCGGTCTTATAAGCCATCCAAAGATATTATTGTATTATTGGGTCTTCGATTTTCCCACTTTCTTCACTCATGAGAGAGGCAAATCTGGAAACCATAGACATAATATTTAACTGGACCTGAACATTACCAGATTTTTAAAAATCTAAATTGGATCAGCCCGCTGTGGCAATATAGAGATATATCAAATTTTCCTGACCTATGACAGTAGTTTCCACGGGAATTATACTCAAGAGAACTCACTGTTCAGAATCGGCCATCAACTCAGAGAACAGCCGATTATTATTATTATTAACATTTGCATAACGTAACAGTGTCTTAGTAACCAGAGGCTAGACAGCACAGGCACAATATATTTTTCTTTCTATGACGGTGACCATTACAAATACGTCTTATTCCAACAAACTATCGGCAGTGATACCTGACATATCCAAGAAGAAAACAATTAACGCACCAACTTCAGCGACTACCTTAACATTTGCAGTAAGCACCAAGACTAGTCTGGGGCTGGAATTGGCAACAACCTGACACTGTAGGGTGATATTAATGTTAGTGTTTTTTTTTTTCAAGGAATATCTGCGACAACTACTGGATAAACGAGTATGCGTGTGGCCACAGAATGACTGAATAAATGAACAGAAAGAGAGAAACAAATTTTCCCGTGTTACCATCATTATACTAATCTTTTTTAATTCCTCAATAACCGGATTGTTTACGGGATAGCATACTAGGAACTTGTTCTTTTCCTTTACTGACTATTCCAATACCCTTATTGTTAGTCTTTGACCTTTTGGGGTTATTAACTTCTGTTGAGATCCTTTCTCTATAAGAGGGGTGGGCAATATTGGGATATTTTCATTTGTCTTAAACCATGCTTTTATTGATATGTATATGCTTGATGTTGTGAAGTTCTTTTAAGTGATAATAAACTTAATAAAAACTAAATTTAGCGTGTTGGTCGAACCCCTACCCATATATATTATCCATAGTTTTTCACGTCTGTGCGTATTCGTCACGTAATTGTGTATGTATGTGAGGTGTAACTTTTATTTGTTATATAAGGAGCGAAAGTTTGTCTGATTACTATATAGTCGTATAGATAGGTTGGAGTAGAGAAACTACTCACTCCAGAGACTGATCTTTCTCTTACACTATCACCCTTCGTGGAAAAATCTATTTTCTTGGAAAAATCTATTTTCTTACACCGTTATTCCCACACATTTTCCTCTATCACCTCTGCTCAGACCGGACCATAAATATCCATAAACCTATCGATGCTATTTACGGCGCCACCTCAGATGGGGCGAAAAGAGGCTCACACAACAAGCAGAGGAGAGGAGAAAACGTCGGAAGGAAAATAAGCAGCTGAGGGCTCTCAGCTCAGGGGCGCATTCCCATAGTCAGTTATGACTGAAGGGGCTATTATTATTATTATTAGGATTTGAGAGATCTGAAATAACAGCATATAATTGCAAAGGTAGGCAATAGCTGAAAAATTGGGCCAGAGCGCTCAAGGGATACTTGCATAAAACTTACTGAAACCAAACAAATAAACAAAGAAAACATAGAATACCATATAAAAATGGTCCTGAGAATACCGATTAATAAATGAAAAACATTCTGTGGCTCAAACTAAGAACGCCAATTTTTTTAGAACAGACGAACTTAGATATTAAAATGCCAAGAATTAAACATCCTTTGACATATCTGCTAGAACGCAAGAAATATTACTAACACAGAAACAGCATTCAAAACTAAATTACTGCAACAATTATAATGTAGAAATGAGTATAGAAAATGTGATTGGCACGAACTATAAATATTATTACTACAATTTATCCAAAAGACAAAAGCCATAATTTAAATAGATTTGTACCTGCAGCTTTGGGAGCCGCGCTGGTGTACTGGTTATCCCATTGCGCTGGCGATCATGTGTTCAAGGTTCAAGCCCGGGCGTGGGCATTAGAAGAAGTGTCATCGACCGGAATTTTGACTGAATAACCTGAACGGCTCCTGAGATAAACCCTCTGTGGATGGGAATGAGCGAAGCTCCTGACCGGGTTGGAAGGAAAGTCCACAGGCTCCCTAGCCTAGCAATGACATGTCATTGGGCCGAAGGGCTGAAAGCCCAAGTGCCGCTGGTTAAGAAAAAAAGAACTCCAGCTTCGAATGCCCACCGTCTTGCACATCCCCTCCCCCCCCCCCCCCCTCCCCCCCCCCCCCCCCCCCCCCCCCCCCCCCCCCCCCCGTCTTTTTCCTTCCCCACTTCAAGCGCCGTACGGAGCATTTTAAAGAACTAAAATTGAAGGTCATGAACTATCGGAACTAGTTCTATTATACACCAGACAGGGTACCGTTAATCCCTGGGTCAGGATGTCCCCATCTCCATAGCTTAAGAAAATATAGAAGTCATTATAAATGGAATTCTGATAAAAATCCAGATATGGATTCGTATACATTTAATCATGTTGGCTGAAAACACGTTTCTGGACAACCCTAATCCAAGTATGATTAAAAGATATGGAAATAGTTCATCTACTGCCAGTGACCGAAAGTGTCTTTCACATTCAATTAATATTTGCAAGCATGTTTTTTTTAATTTTTAATCTATTAGAAAACATGACATTTAATCTATTAGAAAACATGACATTTAATCTATTAGAAAACATGACATTTAATCTATTAGAAAACATGACATTTAATCTATTAGAAAACATGACATTTAATCTATTAGAAAACATGACATTTAATCTATTAGAAAACATGACATTTAATCTATTAGAAAACATGACATTTAATCTATTAGAAAACATGACATTTAATCTATTAGAAAACATGACATTTAATCTATCGAAGTCTCTTGAAGCAGGTTTGTCAATACGTCCCCTCGTACGTGTCTTGAAGAAGGTTTGTCAACATTTTACGTTTTACAGTAACTTGAAGTACGTTTTCCTCACTTTACATGCTGGAAATGATCGTTTAATACAAGGGATATTTACATCTGACTTGGACCTTCTAGTGTTTTGAACATTTTTAAGTATTTAAGTTTTATTTTTGTAACTTCGTACTTGAAAATGTTTGCATTTGTACAATGCATGCTTAAAGAAATATTCATTCTTTGATTACCATAGTAACCCATGTTATGTAAGAATCAAGATAGTCAGCACATATTTCAATTTCATTGAGTCTGCGCATTATTATAAAGTATCTCTGCAAGGATTGGCTAAGCGGTCAGTGTCATTTACTCGCGCGGCACAGTTTCAGGATCGAAATCTCGTAGCGTCACGAATGAGTCTGCCCAGTTGTAAATTGGTTCTTGACTGTGCTGTTGAATTATAGAAGGAAAAAGCGCCAAGGATGGGAACTGGTCACCCCATCTCATTTAAAAAAAAAGCTGGTCCTAGTATAGTAAAGTCTCTAACACTTCCCTCCCCTACGTTAGTACCTGCTATGTAACTCCCGTTACCTTCTATCTCTGCAACAAAAAAGGTGAGAAGGAAAGTAACATTGATCAGTCTTCAAGTACAATATGAGGAATCTTGGCTATCACGGTCTTAGGTCAGTCAAGAAGGGTCGAAAGCACGTGAAGAATGAAGCGCACAATGCAAGGTCATCGGCTACCATCAACAACGTACAAATTCCGTTGGCTGAAGATCTCTGAAAGAGTCTCGTCTTCAAGTACCATGCCAAATGGCGTGGGAGATCATGTCTCTCCACAACTTACTGTCTCCATTACAAGTTATCAGTTCTGTTGTTGACTTCTTTCCATGCCACGATGTCAAACTGTCCAGTATTGAAAGAGTAACAGGCGTATTACATGGTGTTAATTGGTTTTGCAACTGTAATATTTGTGTTTGGAGTGTTAAAGATGCGAGAAAAGGACTCTGACTTTGAATAGGAAACACGCTGAGCAAACCAGCTAGTAGAGTTACAAGACAGTCGTTTTTTCTGGAATCCGCAATGTAATATAAATAGTGAGGACCAGAAAAACACACGGAGAAGGGAATTGTAGACATGTGTCAAATGTCATATGTCAAATGGATATCATCATAATCATCACCCTTCAGCTCCCAAAGGAGCATAGGCCTTCAACATACATATGTCAAGTCTTCCTGTCACGTGACATCAGCTCAAGGTCTATCTGTATCTTCTTCATCCCCTTCATGTCTGTCTCCAGTTTTGTTGTCTATATGTTTTGTTGTCTATGTGTTTTGTCTTTCCTCTACCTCACTTACCTGGGTATTTAAAAACTCATTCCATTTCTTTAAAGGTGTATCAATTATATTCCCTAAATTACTTTACCTGTCCTTTCTGACGTCACACTAAACGGTCTCAAGATTCCAACATTTATAATTGCCCAGAGTATCAGGTTCACTTATCCGTGCAGATCGCTTGCCTGTTAGAATAGAACAGGTCGCTGTTGTTCAAAACATTAATGGGATGTAATAGAAACGGTGGCTACTTCACGGTAGTGGAGAATGTAATTTGTTCTCACAATCGTTACTCGCGGGAAAGTAGTGTATACCATGAGACAGAATTCAAATGAACATATGTTCAGGATTCCATTAATTTAAGATGGGAAACGGTCTAGGAAAATGGGCGTGGGCTCCCATAAACCTGTCAGCCGTGAAATGGGATTTTGCTGTTTCTTTGTATGTAACATTAGAACTAACAAGACCAAGGCACTGCAATTTTGAGCTTTGGTCATGAAAGAACCCTATTCGCAGCGAAAGCACCCATAGTGCATAAACCTTCTTTTTGACAAAAGAATCGCTTTTTTGTGTGTAAAAGTACAGCCGAGTGGGTGCGTGAGATAAATAATTACATTGATTAGCAGATGCATTCTAATACAGGTATATATCAGTTTTGATCGTTATTATTCATTTGTATAACTGATCTTTTGGGTGTTGTAGATGCATTTTATGACTTAGCTATTGAGACTGGATATTACATGCATTTGATAGATGCATAACTCCCCTTGAATGTCGTAGCGAACTATTATCTATTGGATGAATTATCTCCCCTTGACATCGTTGATGACTATAATCTATTTCGGTGAATTATCTCCCCTTTTGCCATTGAATGGAATTTAATGCTGAGAAAATATTTTAATTCTCCAATGCTTTGAAGAAATAATTCACTTTCAAAATGTATTGAGATAGAGAATCACATTCAGGTGGTGCATTTTAATAACAATAATAATAATAATAATAATATCGCAGAAGTATGAATGGGTTTGTAGATTGTATTTTCATTTCTTAATAATCACTATAGCCAGAAGCATCGAATACTGATTGTACGACGCGCTACGAAGGAGAATTACTGACCACTGCTAACTGTAGATGTAGAAACTGTCTTTTATGATATGTCTGATTTATTGACTTATGCAACACGGCAAACAACCATATTGCGTGTATTGTGCTTAAATAGTATGTATCACGTGCATAAACTGTAGAGGCAGCAGTTCAAAATACACATATTGGTCTGTACTGTGAATTCTGACGGACAGGGGACATGATAGTTAATCTCTCCCGAATAGAAGATAACCGAAGTCATATTTATCTTCCCCAATTTTATACGGTAGTCTACACCAGTCTCTTCCGTCTTCATTGATGACGAGAAACCTAGATCAGGGAAAGAAAGCTTCAGAACCCTGAGATAGATCTACTCCTAAAATATAACCGTTTTCCCAGACCTGTAGAAATCTGGGAGTGACCACGATTGCAGTCAGAGTCCAGTAAAGTGAAACCACAAAGAACCAACCACTCAATTCAATTGCACTTCATAAAAGTCCAAATGATGAACAATCAGTAACTTTGTAGACTGAACTGAAATCAAATTCTGTAAGTACTGTGATGAACTTTTAGTAACTGTGTAGACAAGATTGAACTGTAGTCATTTTGATTATCCTAAATTCTAATACATATTTCATTTACATATATATTCTATACATATGACATTTTGTTTTCATCAGTAAAGTTTCATTATAATTTTTTTTAAACAAGGTTAGTTTTACTGATTTTTCTTTGGTGTTGCAACGATGTCTAACACTGTAAGATTATGTCATCTTTATATTTAATTAATGGTGGCTCTTTCCAATAACTCAGTACCATAGGGAACATTGGCCTGGATACCTACTAGCTTTAAGACCACTTAGAGGATTCTCAACCTGCTAGGAGACAGTTAATTTTCAGTATCCCTATAAATAGATCTGCCAGTGAATTTCACTCTGTTTTCTTCCTGCGGAACTTTTACTAACATTTTCTGCAGTTTGTATTTGAACCAAACTTCAGTGAGATCATCTGGGCAGTTTTGGTGCTTTTCACACTTTCACTCATTCTATCTGTCCATCTTACATCCTAATCTGCCACTATTATGATATCGACAGGTTTCCTCAAAAGGTGTGCTATCCATCTCCAGCGTCTTTTCTCCTATTTTGTTCCACTGGCACTTGTCTGGCTCATGTCATCAGCTCCACATAAGTGATCTTGTCATGTCATCAGCTCCACATAAGTGATCTTGTCATGTCATCAGCTCCACATAAGTGATCTTGTCATGTCATCAGCTCCACATAAGTGATCTTGTCATGTCATCAGTTCCACATAAGTGATCTTGTCATGTCATCAGTTCCACATAAGTGATCTTGTCATGTCATCAGTTCCACATAAGTGATCTTGTCATGTCATCAGTTCCACATAAGTGATCTTGTCACGTCATCAGTTCCACATAAGTGATCTTGTCATGTCATCAGTTCCACATAAGTGATCTTGTCACGTCATCAGTTCCACATAAGTGATCTTGTCATGTCATCAGTTCCACATAAGTGATCTTGTCATGTCATCAGCTCCACATAAGTGATCTTGTCATGTCATCAGCTCCACATAAGTGATCTTGTCATGTCATCAGTTCCACATAAGTGATCTTGTCACGTCATCAGCTCCACATAAGTGATCTTGTCATGTCATCAGCTCCACATAAGTGATCTTGTCATGTCATCAGTTCCACATAAGTGATCTTGTCATGTCATCAGTTCCACATAAGTGATCTTGTCATGTCATCAGCTCCACATAAGTGATCTTGTCATGTCATCAGTTCCACATAAGTGATCTTGTCACGTCATCAGTTCCACATAAGTGATCTTGTCATGTCACTATGGATGTAAAAGGCAGGTAAAGATATTGAAAGGATGGCACTGGACAGGAAGACACTGCTTGAACTTGAGGAAGGCCTATGCTCCACAGGCAGCTTATGGGTTAAAAATGAACAAATGGTAATGCTGACACCCACACCTCACAACAACCTGGGATTCAGTTATTGTGTCACCTCACAACAACCTGGCATTCAGTTATTGTGTGTCCCATTGTCTCCAAACAATTGTCTCCGAAGCAGAAGATGATGTGACATCAAATGTCAACTTATATCTGAAGCAATAAGATTTTTGTTTTCACCTTACTCCGTCGTTCCTCTTCTACCCTGGGGTGTAGACATTTGCCAGAGACAGCGCCATACATTCACATCGTCTTTTTTCTTTAGGTCTGGTTCCAATCTAGTCCTCGGTCCTTCAGAGATTGTCTAATACTGTCCTCCCAGCGGACTCTGGGTCCTCCTGGAGGTCTGGATTGCTGGCTCTTGGTTTTCTATATTTGTTGTGGTAACCGATCTTCTCCCATTCTGCAGATATGGCCAAACCATCACAGTTGGGACTGTTCTACTCGGGTCTGCATTTCTGCATTGAAATGATTGAATAAAGACTATTTCAATCGTGTTCTAATAATCGAAGAGACTTTACCCTCCTGCCAGGATGGAGTGAAGACACACAAAATCGCTCCCACGGAAAAGGTTTAAGAAATGGTAGCCACAAAGTAATGACCGCCGTGTTGTGGGGCGCTATGGGTGTTAATCAGATAGAGTTTTCTAACATCATGTCGTTCACTTATTGCCACTTATTACATTGTTCTCTTGGAAAGGGGGAAGGGGGGGGGGGGGGGGGGGGAAGAAGGCTACAGTGAAATGTAATTTTCAAAAATATTTGAATATATTCACCTAAACGAGACAGGCTTAACCTATATCATTCAAAGTTATGCTTAACAAAACATATGATGGCTCAATGGCTACTGATAACCGTCAAACTTGATGTTATTGTTATATTTCAATTCAATTATGCTTGTACTTTTTGTTTAGTTATAGCTAAATTGGAACAAGGAAACCCCATCCTACAGTTTTGTCACAGTTTTGTCACAGTTTTGTCACAGTTTTGTCAGGAAATATGTGATCACTTTAGAATATAACGCGTTAAATGATTAATGGAATGTCTAATAAAAGTGACAAAATTGTCAATTTTACATTATTTATATTTTTTTAATATGACAATGTATCACATATATGATCTGAACAAGTTTTAACACGCAATAGAGGGGGTTTGTGCCATATCTCGTGTTGACTGATACATAAATAAGCAAGTTATAAGAAAATTAGCAGTACAAAGAATGGATCTGATAAATGAATAGTTTTGCATATAGACGAAGCACATTTTCTTAAGAAAATAAAATTTTCAGAATCAAAATAAACTTTTTTATGACGTGTTCTGACACACTGTTATGACATATTTAGGTACAGAGGATTCTGATAAAGTTGACTATATTTGCCATGCTTGTTTTCTTATTTTGATCTAAAATCCAATGCCGCATGTCCCCTTAAAATCATTCTCTTAAAACCAGCTCTGCGGAAGCGGTGACTGTTACGTTCTCTTCAAATATGTCCGTTTTCCCTAAAAGACAAAGTTCATCCACGTGGGTTTTTAATGTATGTGAATACACTGACTGAATTTGGATAGAAAGATCTTCGCCATGTTCGTAAAAGTGCTGACCTACGAACCTCTGACTGTTATATGTTTGGACCAGGCAGGAAATCCAAGTCGAATGAACAGGTTTAAAAAATAAAAAAATCCTGACATAACACCCTGATATTTCCATATGTCTGAGTGACATGACATCTAGATCGAATAACAAGGTTAAAAAATAATGTAGTGTCGACATTAACCGAAAGATTTCTTTGAAACTGTAAATACAAAAAACGAGCAAAAGTTACAACAGTTGTATACTGTAGGATGGAGAGAACTTGGAAAAGTCACCGGTACATTATTTTAATTCTATTATTCATGTTACGACTAAAATGAAGTACAATGCACAGCTGAAATGGTAACATTTATCGTAAATTTGTGTACATTTGCTGCTTGGCGATACACCTATACTTAATTATTTTCTTAAAATGTTTGACGAAAGATTATGTGTGCAATAAGGTAGTAAAATGTGTATATTTATTAAGTTTTTTAATAAAATGTTGAATTTTTTATTAACACTTTCCCGCGTTCTCAGATGATATGGTGATGGACTAAAAATAACGTCTTGAACAATTTAACAAACACAGGTTCGAACATGCTAGAACTGGCAAAATAACATGTCGTACAGTGACCACAAAAATAGAGCTGTAAAATTAATTCACACCTGCCTGATGGCTATAAGTTTTCATCAAAATAGAACTTAACATTGTTTATAACTGTTAATATTTCACGAGTTAAAATATGCAACAACCAGTTTCGGATTGTTTCTGTGCAGAGCAAACATCAGACGTTTATTCCTAACATAATAGCCTGTGTTCCATAATGTTAGATCTCATTCACAATATCAGATGAAGTAATTGATCCTACACAAAAGATTGTTTAACATCTTTCAAATTACTCTCCTGATTCTCACTACACTAAAGGTCGGAGCTATTCAGTTGTCACGCAACAGGATTGCAAAGTGTATTCCATCCATCTGTGCTGAAATCCAGAGACGCAAGTTCAGTCTTTTTATTGTAATCCACATGTAAAGGCCAACTGCACAGAAAAACTACATTTGTAAGGCCTGTAATGCTAGTCTTCCTTATTATCTAAACGCAGAAAATTAAATAAGGCAGAGAGTATTGATTTACCTTAATACAAACTGTAGTTGGTTGACGATAAAGAGACGTTAAAAACATTTTTAAAAACACAGCCGTTGAATTTTCCTCGTGGTGTCTATTAATATATAATGGGTGCATTAACAATACTTTAAAAGCAATTTTACAATTACAGATTTCTGAACACACAAAAAAATCATTAAAACATTTTACAGGTAACAGTAATTTCTTTTTGTCAGACATCTCAAAGAACGTTGCATGTTTGTGCTTGCAAACTTGGTCAATAGTTCATTATGAGCATAGCAACAAGCACAATAAATATTTCAAAGAAACATTCCTTCTGATAAAACTACTTCTTCACTATTGTTTCCAATCTCATATAATATTTGATTCCGTGTAACCATTATTCCTAAACTACGTGTGTGAAAAGGTATTTATTCTTTCTGAAAAATATCTACTATAAAATGTGTATTGTTTTTCCACCGTATACTTCAATAATGCCATTCGCATTACTAGGAACACAGATTAGTGTGAATTTCAGGTCCGCTTAACAGACCACACACACAAAAATGATGAATCATTTAAAAGATTAAATCGAATCTAGCCTGTCAAAACTACCCATGTGGAAAATTCTTATACTTGATCAGACATATGCAAGACAGTGTGGATCGTAAATTACGCGTCTGAAATCTTTCGCTTGATTTAAGCGTCAAGCTGGGAAAACCCATTAAGGTTAAAACAACATATTCCAATACGAAAAAAACCCACATATTCCAATACGAAAAAAACCCCCACAAAATATGCTTCAATCATAACTTCAAATGGTCTTAGTTGACTACATGATGTATTCTTGTGCAGAATAACGTAGAACGATTTTGTATAAGGAGACATAGCCAAGATTAAGTACAGTGAAGAAAATGGTTTGTAGCCAAGGGCTGGACATTCAAGATATGGGGTAAAAGAGAATATATATATATATATATATATATATATATATATATATATATATATATATATATATATATATATATATATATATATATATATATATATATATATATATATATATATATATATATATATATATATATATATATATATATATATATATATATATATATATATATATATATATATATATATATATATATGTGTATGCGTGTGTAGGACTATGTATGTGTGTGTATGTATGTGTGTGTATGTATGTGTGTTTATGTATGTGTGTGTATGGTGTGTATGTATGTATGTGTAAGTATGTGTGTATGTATGTATGTGTGTGTATGTATGTGTCTATGTGTGTGTGTGTGTTCGTGTGTTTGTGTTTATGTATGTGTATTACCCTTCACTTCCTGTGGGGCATGAGCCATCAACAAATTGACGTCAAGCGTTCATGTACTGTACATTTTGTTCGAAGTCTGTCCATGTTATCTTTATCTTTTTCATGTTACTTATTTGTTTTGTCCGTGGTGTTTTTCGGTCACGTTCTATTTGTCGTATTCTTGCAATTACAGAAAAAGAACTGCCGGATAAAGCTATCAGTTTGTTTTATGAATGTCTATATCCTGTCCAGTGCCAGCGAGTTTTCTCTATTTGTTGATTCACTTGAATTTGTCAGAAAATGAGAATATATTATGTTACTGTGCAGTAACCCTTATCTAGCTAACCTGCAATTTTTGTATCTTTAGGACAAAAACTCGATTTAAAAGGTAAAGGTACAGGTACTGCCGTATGGGAGTGAAGTGTTACAGACTTCACTATTCTAGAGCCCAGCTTTAAGAAGTGGGGAGCCCGGTTCCCTTCCTGGCTGCCTTTTCCTCCCTTAACTCAAGAGCGAAGCCAAGTTTCAACTTACAGCTGGATAGACTGCAGCGTGACGGTACAACGTTTCGAACTCATAAGGTAGCGACGAGAGGCAAGCCTTTTAACCACTCTGCCAATTGGAAGATCGATTCGATTTATTACAGTTTATTTTCACGTTACGACGAATGCTCATGTAGAATGTAATACGGCTTATGTCAGCAAAATACTACAATTAGTTGAGCTAGAGTCAATTACAGGTTCGCATTTTACAGGATCTTACGACCAACTTTGTTTCGCAGCATGTTTAGTACAATCTTAAAGCTGTATAAAATATAAATGCATTAAATATCGTTGACGCAGTTAAAGACGAAATAATGTCATAAGAATCTACACAAGTTATTTACATTAGATACGTCTTGTACAATTAGACACGATGTCATGTCAATTACATGCTCAAATCTTGAATAGGACTTGCAACTTAAAAACGGTTTATTCTGGTGTTGCTGGTTGTCTCCGCTGCTCTGCAGTCCTTGTCCGCAAATGGCCAAACTATCCAGTTAAAATGATATAAAAGGATGTAGGTTTCCAAAGGTATCAACCGTCACTCAAGATTACTCTTGGGAGAGATATAAATAAAAGACTGATACTTTTATTTGAGGGAGTCTCAATTTGAATTTATAGATTGGTAAGGACAACAAGTGAGTCATCTATGTTGCTATAACCTTAGTATTTTCCGCCTACTTTCCTGAGTAAGTATATTTTGACTCGTCTTTTATGAGCCCCCAGTTGATGGTAATTCAGCAAAATATTACTTTAGTAACTCTGTGTATATACGTATTTTAAACAAAAGACCCGTCTAGTGTCTAGCGTCGACTGCTACCAATGTGTACCACAAACAGAGAGGAAACAAATATCTCTTTGAAGTATCGTGTCTCCTGATGTAAACATCATGCGACCTCCGCTTCCCTCCATCATTTCATCTTCCTCAGAATGTTGCCCGATATCCCTGAGCATTAAATATGAACCCATCAAGTCAGATGAAAGTGCTTTAGGAGAGCGGAAGGCGACAAAATGTATTCTATAAATATATAATGTACACATACAATTTAATTCAAAAGGTGGGTATAAAAATATATACACCATGATGTTACCATCACCAACTCCCTGCTCCCTACGGAGCTGGAGCTACCTCTGCTATTGGTTACTTGTGAGGAAACCCGCACGAAGCAGCTACCAGCTCTTGCAATGTTGGTTTATGTGGCAAGTTATTTTATGTGCTGAGGTTGCCAGCCCCATGAGCAACTGTACATCCACAAGCAATTTATACCTGTTAAATTCTAATGTATATAAAATGTACATGTTACAACTTATTCCAAATTTGGGTGAATTAATACACATATACTTTATGCACAGAAATCCGTAATAAGTCGAGCAACTGTTTAAGATGCCGTTGTCCTTCAGGTGAGTTAGTTTTCTAACATGGTTCACTGGAGTAAGGTTCCTAGGACTTAAGGGGTTAAGTATTAACACTGGAGTTTACTCATTTTAAATTTAAAATGTGCTCCTAGTTCTTTCGCCTCTCCACTAATGGAATTATAAATATTGTTATTTTGGCTGTCTATGATTTCTCCTTGACTAAAATGGAACACAGCGTAGAAATCTTAAAATGCTTTGGTTTCAAGCGGAATTTTAGCCCCCACACAAATGGTTCCCCACGAGGTTATATTGGGCGGGGGAGGGAAGGGGGATGGATCCAATCATAATAATGTACAAATGTTGCCCCGTGAGGCTCTTGTTGGTGAGACCCAAATAAGTGTAGTTTCATTTTTAATCTTAACCAACCCCCACGGTAAGGAGTCTGATTTTTTTAGTAGGGGTTACCCCCATTCTCATCGGAACATTATCACCTGACCTGATCATATAACGTATTTCCCCTCTACGAATCATGATTACTAAAACATTAAATCACGTGATCTGCCTGCCTTTGATTATTACTATTGATAATCTCTTCCAAGGTATACTTACTTCTCATCTTTGTTTATTACAACGAGCTATCTTGTCGGAAGTCGATAATACCATTTATATACCTTGATTTGTATCAAGATTGACAGTCTCCGACCGACATCCCTATTTACCAAAACAACCTGGTCCGGGAATATTTAGCTTCATATTTCCCAATATCCGAACCTTCCCAAACTTGTAATATCCAGACACGGCGTAAAGACAGTTCGTGTATTTTTGCAAGTCATGTTTGCAAAATTAACGAGCTATCTTCAAATGCCATATGTTTTCATTATCAGATTTATTCCACAGGTGTTGTTGCCAATTGCTGGCTGGTGTACAGAAGATACCTGCTTATTTGTCAATAGTCTGTCTGGCTTTATATTATTGATATTAAATCAAAGGGTACGTGACCTGGGCAGTCAACATGGGTGTGATGGTGATCTATCACGAATCAGAGAGTATCTCTGGATAAACCATAAAAGTCAGACAATAATCGGTGTCACGGAATTTCTCCCCTTGCTGTGCAGTGATGGTCCAACAGTGGCCAAAATTCAGAGTATCTACTGAGGATCTTCAAGTTTACTCTTGGCAAGGATCTGAACTGAAAAATTATGCTTGTTCTATGGAGCCTCATAAGAATTTAAGAAAGAAAAGTATTACAGCTGATATTATGAAGGCCGTAATAAACTTTATCTTTCCAGATTTTCTATGAGGAGAAGAGAATTTTGCTCGTTTTATGTGTGTGTGTGCGTGCGTGCGTGCGTGCGTGCGTGCGTGTGTGCGTGTGAGTGTGTGTGTGTGTGTGTGTATATATATATATATTTGTAATACACTAGAGACTAAATGGAAGATTTTAAAAGTACTAACAAACTGAAAATAAATTTAAATCGCAAACGTTACAATAACAGACTGTTCAGATAAAATATAAATACGAAATCATGTTTAAAAAAAGTAACAGAAATTTTTTAACTAAAAGTGTGCATCATAAATAATTTAAAAATTATAAAAATAACAATGCAAAATACTTTCTATACGCCAAGCGCCATGGTACTTCAATTTCTCATTATTGCATTCAGTGTTCTCTTTTTCCTCTGCTGCTTCTTCCTTTTCTCTCGCTCTGATAGAGTTGTAGTATTCTACATTTAATAATCAAACACACCATTTCAAAACAAGAGTTTAGGTGCGTTTTCTAATGTGGCTCCAAATGTTTTGATCGTAAGTGTTACTACTCGTAGAAGGAAAAATGTGTTATGCCCTGCAAAAGTACACAGAAAAAATTGAAGCTTTCAGCTATAATTAGAACGCATTAATGTCAGCACAATTAGTGTTCATCATCTGGCTGCAAGTGGCAGATAAATCCTATCTAGTTTAAGAAAATGACATTAGATCTTCTTGACAGCCACAAGTCGTTGTACTGTTGAGAGCACGCCTATAATGTATCATAATGGATCTTGTGTCTTGGTTAAATGGTGTAGGCTATGCCTCGCGCTGATGTGACAACATTTTACAACCAGCCTTAACAGTAGACAATAAGGTACGAGACGGTTGTGTGTGTGTGTGTGTGTGTGTGTGTGTGTGCGTGTGCGCGTGCGTGCGTGCGTGCGTGCGTGTGTGTGTGTGTGCGCGCGCGCGCGTGTGTGTGTGTGTGTGTGTGTGAGAGAGAGAGAGAGAGAGAGAGAGAGCTATTCTGAAATGAACAGGATCATGTGAGAGAAGAGATAATGAAGGAAGATTAAATCAGAGCTGTGTGCTTTCTGTGCTTCTCTATGGTGCGGAATGCTGGAGAGTTACAGAGAAGGAAATGTGGAAATTGTCCTCTTTTCACACAACTTGCCTAAGAAAAATTCACCGAATCTTTTGGCCGAATACCATCACCAACCAAGATCTGCTTACTCGGAGCAAGCAAGAGGACATGTACACCATCATAGCTGGCAGACGCTGGAGCTGGGTTGGCCATGTCCTCAGAAGAGACCCTGATGCCATCACAAGAACAGCTATGCTTTGGACCCCTGAAGGAAAACGAAAGAGAGGAAGACCAAAAACAACCTGGCGGAGGACTGTGGAGGCTGAGATGCAAAGAATGAACCAGAGTCGGAGCACCGTACGAAGGATGGCCACCGACCGAGCAAAGTGGAATCATTTTGTTGTTGCTCTTCAAGACGCCACTAGGCGTGATGGCCACTGACTGCTTTGACGGTCGATGGCTAAGGATCAAAGAAGAAGAAGAAATCAGAGAAATAGCTCACCTCTGAGAATTAAGTCATGACTGGGGAAAATATAGAATTATTAGATATTAAAGAAATCATAACCTGAAGACCAAAAAAGAAAAAAACTGTAATAATAATAATACCAACACAGCATTAAGTGCACGTAAACAAAGCTTGTGTATTTGCTAAGATTTACAGGAACAGAAAAGAGCGGGCAGCATAATATAAAATCTGTCATTTATATTTAGCTACCGGTTCATAATCGTACATGGTTACGATACTATTACACACTAATGGACTTACACAATACTTCCAATAAATCACTATACAATCTTGCATTATTAAGAACTCATTGTATGATCTTCTACTATAAACAAATCGCTATATGATTGCGCACTGTCAAGAAAGACAAAACAGAAATGAGTACGAAAAATATGCTTTAGCTATTTCATAACAACATCATAGAGTTCCAATAGATTCGATGTTCGGACCGTGCCTTCATAAATTTGCTTTAGGCACCACGTTACACATTTTTTTAAAACTTATTTGTTTATCAGAACAAAGATTTGCCGGTTCTCTCTTCTCTCAAGATTTGCAAAACAAAAGAATAAAAAGTAGTTTATGTTCGTGTAAGGCAGGGGAACGAGTACAGAAGTAAAGAAGTGCTTCTTTGTGATTTTGTGATGGCATTAGAAAAATCAATATTCACCACCACATCGTGACATTCACAACAAAACACCATGTGATTAAACTTTTTCTTTCCCTTTCCACGCTCAAATTTCTCGTATTTAGAAAATTACGTAGCTACACCTGATGACAGCCTTTCAGCGGAACATAAATCCAAATTGTGGGCCATAACGTTAATGCTGTGTACAACCGTGATCTTGCAACATTTCGCAGATGTCCACTACTATATGTCCTCAATAAACTTCTCAACAGTTTCTGCCACCCCCACCAAGAATACCACCTCTTTAGTGCCATCAATAGAAATATAAATGTCATGGAGAAGAACGTTAATATCGCTAAGAGGCATGTACACACAAACAAGCCCCCATTATTGCTATCAACAAACAGATGACAGCCATAAACAAATATTCTAATTCCCACGGTACACATCTAAAAGCAAGCATCTCACCCAGAATTATGACGTATGTATAAACAATGTCGGTTTTCTTCGTAGAGACAGAAACAGGCAGATACATAATGTTATGTAACACAATGAGACTATTTCTGAAATGGAATCCAGTGGAATCTGACTAAACAGCTTGATGATCTGGATTTTGCAGATGACTTGGCTCTTCTGTCCCATAACCATAATCAGATGCAAGAGAAAATTAAATTTCTCGATGAGAGGTCACAACAAGTGGGCCTGAAAATACACTAGGAAAAGAAAAAGATTATGAGAATAAATGCAAGAAATGATAACAAGATCGAACTTGAAAAAACACCACTTAAGAATGTACAATCGTACACAAATCTTGGTAGTAATATAGACAAAGTTGGAGGGACAGACAATGATATCAAAATAAGAATACAAAAAGCAAGAGGCGCTTTAATTGCATTGGGAAACATATGGAGGTCAAGAGAAATCAAGTCCAACACGAAAATAAGAATCTTCAACTCAAATGTCACGTCAATCCTTGTCGTAGATTTTTCGATAGGAATTTAAGACATAGATTGGTCCCTTCTGGATAGGACTAGAACAGGTGATAAGGCAAATATATAGATTTTCACGAGTGAGATGGTGTAAAATAGGTAGAGTCTGTCCATGAAATCGAGAAAACTTCTCTCCTTCAGCCTATCTCTACAACAAGACTTTGTTAGTCAGACAGTATACCACAATATATCCTACTGGACAAAAGTTAAGGGCCGCCATACAGTTTAGACAAGGTTTATATAGTTGATTGACAAACTGTAAAGACAAGTGAAAATGTCATTAAAACTGAGCTCAGAAAAATGTGTATACATTTCTTTGTGCACTAGGTTAATTTTTTTTAAATGTCCTAAAACTGGGTCACTTTAACCCGCACGTGAAAATTGCCATTGTTGCTGCAAAAACTCGTGGTTTTTGCAACACGCTCCACTAGTTCAAAAGGTGAAAAATTGAGTTGAATTTGAATGCACGTGGAAAATGATCATCGGTAAAGAGTGTTCACCGTTGGTATGCAATAAATCAGTCTGACAAGTGGTCGAAATGATCACTGCATTAGCCATGCCACCAAGGAGAAGTCTCAGCACTGTAGACCGTGGTCGAGCCAAGGCATGGATTCGGGATGGTCAATCTGTTCGTCATGTTGCAAGACGTTTAGCAATGTCCACTCTACCATTCAGAGACTTCTTGAGAGATGTCAAGCTACCGGACATTTGGAAAATCGTCCCTGCTCAGGAAGAATTATAAACCTTGTCTAAACTGAATGGCGGCCCTTAACTTTTGTCCAGTAGTATATATAAATATATATCACCACTCACCTACACACACACATAAGTGACGACAGTTAGACGCACAGACGTGAAAACTATATCTATGGAATATGGATCTGTGACAGAGGTTATGTTATCGATTTCATATATCTTTCTTTTTGTCTTTATTTTCTTCTTCTACGTCTCGTCACCCACGCCCGTCGAGACTTAACTCTCCCATTCAAACCTTTGTCAATTCTTTTCTAAGTTAGCAAGCATTTAATTGCAATCTCTTTGATGTTGAGTTTATGAGTAGACCGGATTAGCACGCGAGTGGCTTTATGTTAATTGTAAGACGCCAGAGATCTAGAATCGACGTATCAGTGACGAAACAGAGGAGAGTGGCGTTAAGTCTTAACGAAATCTTCGTTAAGTACCGAGATCAGGGGAAATAAGTCAGAGACAATTGCTGTTATCTTCCCCTGAATCTGTTCGCCTGTAAGTAATAATTCTCGTTGAGTAATTTGAGATGAAAGACTTTGACCGCTGGGAATGGCCATTTGAAGCGGACGGTGTAAAGTCTGGACTTTGGTCGCAGCGTGAGAAATGCGGGTATTTGCAGAAACAAGTTAAGGAATATGTAGATTTTCCCAAGATGCTACATCTGGCAAAGTGAGTCTGTTTCGGGTCTTAGACGTAACTTATTTCCTTCATCCGAGATATATATATATATATATATACTCTAGATTTTCTACTCAAATTCATCCAAGTACCGCCAGCAAGACTAGAACCTTCTAGCTTTCGAGTCCTAGAACTCTTTAAATAGAGTATCATTTAGTTGGTCGAATTGGAGATAGTTTCTACTTCTGCGCTGTGGTAAATATATATATATATATATATATATATATATATATATATATATATATATATATATATATATATATATATATATATATATATATATAGTAGTGATTGAGTGATTTAAGTGGTGATCGCTTATTTTATTTCACTAGTTAATTTCTGTGTAGAGAGATTAAATGATAATTCAGTTATATTCTTTAAAGTTACTGCATTACATTGGACAGCAAATAAATTATATTTCTAGCTAAACTCATTCGGCTATTAATAAATTGGATTAAACTGCTTGTAACCAGCAAGAGAATAGTTTAACTAACTAAGTAAATGCACTGATGCCTCATGAATTTTGACGAAATATATTTATATGTATTTCTAATTCATGATGATTGATTTTTTTAAATGACTAGAATTTATTTCACGGAAGTTTTAACGATGAGACTAGCTCTAAGCTTGTGGGTTCTAATTTAAGTTGAATAACCGAAGTGAATATTATTTACGCGTTTAGATATACTATTAGGGTTGAGTATTTATGTGTTTTTTTTCTTCCCTATACAGTATTTTGGGTCATAACCCTAAATCGTACCAGCGGCTTTCAGTACCTATGTAACTGAGAAGAACTTTACTTAAAGAACATTCTGAATATAATTACAGGATTTTGCAAGTGACCTGTCTGGCCTCGTGTTTTTTACACCCAGAAGAACGACAGAGTACTGGCCCAAAAGTAATATTAAGAATAAATGGTAACTGGACTTACAGAATATCCAGATTTCTTTCTCAAGTTCATATATACTTCGCCTGAAATAACATTTGACAATTCCCATATAACGACCATTGTGTTGTGAAGGAGATTTATCCTAAACCGATTTATGTACCTGACATTCAACTTAACGAGTGAAGTTCTAAGCTATTGTACCCTGTGAACATTAGATATCATAAGTACTTTCCTAACTGGACACAAATTTAAGTTACCTTCATCAGCCTCCTATTACAACAGTGAGACAAACGTTTCCCAACATTTTGATTAATTAGTCTTTAGAGAAACTGGGGTTTGACTCGCCAGTAAACTCAAACTTGGATGGTCTGTGAGTGACTGAACAATTTGTTCCAGATGTTATGAAAAGCAACGATTAGGTAAGAGTGCGCATGTTGTCTGTAATCACAGCTGTCAGAGCGAGAGAATAACAGGGATGAATAATTCGTTTAAATTATACAAGGTAAACTACAAGCTTAGAGCTTGTCTTATCGTTTAAAAACTCGTGAAACAAATTCTAGTCATTTAAAAAATCAGTCATCATGAATTAGAAATAAATACATATTTCGTCAATACTCATGATGAATCAGTGCCTTTACTAGTTGGTTAAAATATTATCTGACTGGTTATTAGCAGTTAATTAAATTTATCATATAGCTGGAAGAGTTTAGCTAGAAATTATTATTTGTTCTGCTATCCACTGTAACACTTAGAGAATTTATCAATGACGGACCTATCTAGTAAATCACTCTGCAAAAAATCTTAGAGAAATATAATTGCTGATATACCACTTAAATCACTCAACACTACTAGTATAGTATTTACCTTCACACAAACTTCTAAGACTATTCTCCAACAAAAACTAAGAAACTTTACTCAGTGCGAGTGATTCTAGAATTGCCGCTAGATGTCTTCTATAGCTGAGGCAGTACTGGATGAATCTGATTTAGAATTCTGGGGTATATATATATATATCTGATGAAAGGAAATGTTACGCTATACACCTAACCCGACTCTCTGACAGACTTTAGCACCTTCGGAAATTCTCTGCTCAAATCTGCAAATCAAAGATCTTCTTCACACCAAAACCGAAAAACCAGACTCCATTCTCTCGTTCCGATCCGACATCGGCAATTCGCTAATCAGTGTGAGTTTTACACGTCTCTGCTTCGTATGGCTATTCCAGCGAGCAATGTCTTTGATCTCGTCGTTTTCACCGTGGTTGAATTACTTCACTAGCGAGCAGATTTACAAGGAGAGTAATAAAATTTGTCTCCGTTGGTTCCAAAATGATCTCCACCTTGATCGCTGTCTGATCCCATTACAACGATCTTCGATCGCTGGTGTAAAATAATACAGCTCACGTTAGCTAATCGGTCTCTGGTAAACTCTCATCAAAGGGAATAGCGAACAGAAAATTAAATTACGCGCTAAATTAGAAAACGGGACAGATCTCAGAGTGTATAGGGGTTTATATTAAAAACAGGGGTAGGTGAAAGCTAAGTAAAAGACAAATGAAGATAAAGAAATATATATATGAAATCAATTATCATAATCTATCACAGTCCTATTGTTTGGCTCTGAAACATGGAGAGCAACAAAAACAACAACTAAAAAGCTACAGACTTTTATAAACGGGTGCTTGCGTAGAATAGAAGGACTGAAATGATATGACAAAGTCACAAATGTGGAATTGATGACAAGAACCAGACAAGTGCCAGTGGAACAAGAGCTGAGACGAAGACGCTGGCGATGGATAGGACACACATTGATGAAACCTGTTGATAGCATTACAAGGCAGTCCTTGTTCTGGAATCCACAGGGAAAGAGAGGCAGGGGTAGACCAACAAACACATGGAGAAGAGAAGTGGATACAGAGGTGAAAATGATGAGGAAAACATGGAAAGAACTTGAGCGGATGGCACAGGACAGGAAGACTTGGCATGGGTTTGTTGAAGGCCTATGCTCCTCGGGGAGCTAAAGGGTATTGATTGATTGAACACAATGAGACACAGAGATGTGAACAAGATAGTGCCTATTTTACATGGAGCACGGAAGTGATTTTTAACAGGTAGGTCGGTGTTATTTTTTTTAATGCAACTTTTCTTTTAATGTACTCTATTATTTCGTTATCAAGCTATTTTTGTCGCGCTAATCTCTGGCAAATCACAAAATTGTGAAATGTCCGCCAAACAGAAAGTATTTACATATATTGTGTGTGTGTATGTGTATTATTTCCCTTTCCTTATCATTGTGACTACGTCATAATTATCATGATCATATTTCTACTCCACTAGCAGTATAAGCCTTCAACAAACATATGTCACGTGTCACATCCTCCCCCGTCTTGTGCTATCAGCTCAAAGTCTTTTTTCATTGTATTCCTCATTTTTGTCAGGGGGTCGGAGTGGCCAAGAGGTATGACACCTCGAATTCTAAATATACCAGGTTCGATTCCCAGTTGAAGGAATATAATTTATGGAGAAGTTTTTTTTCACAACCAGTGGTCCTAATGATGTCATACTCCCCCCTGGTCTCCTGGGTAGTGAGATTAGATGCCTAGCTTTCTCGAATAAAGGTGAAAAAATAGCAGGCCCCATGTGCACGTTGCGCACGTTAAAAACCACACGGCAGTTGGAAAACGTAAAGAGTAGGCCATAAGGCCGCTGCCCTGTCAAAATTTAAAAATTAGAAACCTACCTACCTCAAAAATGTTTATAGCATGTTTGATTGCTATATACACACACTGAGATTTTTGCTGGTGCTACGGAGTTATTGCACTGTGCTGAGATCCTCCTTGTGTGATCTAAGGGAGGAGATAGGAGCACAGATGGAGTTTTCCGTGTGCAGTGATGATAGTCCTTAAAACCAAACCAAGATATAGCACCAAGTATCATGCACAATGACAAGAGCATGCACACCAACATCCATGGAAGCTCTAGAAGTAGCTTTAGAAGTAGTCTCTTTGGAATTATGGAAAATGAAAATAAGACTTAAGTATTTCAGAAAAGTGATGCATGCTGGACACGAAGTATACACAGCTTTTGTCAGAAGTCAACCAACTCTACATAACAGTCTCATCAATACTAGTAAATGTCCAATAAGGTGGAAATGTATCAAGGAACTATTATACCAGAAAGTTTCAATGGCTGAGATTGTGGCAATACTAAAGCCACAAGACATGTTCTTGAATAACCCTCCCTAGAAACTATTATACTAGAAAATGGAGGTGTCTTTCTGACCTTAAGCACTGGTGCACAAATAAGCTGTCAGTGGCAACAGGACAATTCTCAGGTAACTTCAGAGCAGAGGCAGAGGACTTGAAAACTGCAGCAGAGGTTATAATGACAGTGGAAAACACAGAAAGACAAGTTACTTTCTTTACCGATGCAGTCAGTAATTGCAGCGTTGAAAAGTCAAAATAGTACAAACCTGGATGACCTCAGAATAGTGCTCCACAAACTATGTCAAAGATTCAAATGTGTTGGGATCCAATGGATGCTATTTCATTGTAACATCACCGGCAATGAAGAGGCTGACAGATTGGCAAAGGAAGGTGGAAATCTACCTCAGGCTGATGCAAGCGTAACTTTCGGGGAAGCAAAGAATTTTATCAGAATGATTGCAGGTGTTTGAGGACAAAGAAAAATGATTGCAGGTACTTTAAGTAACAAGGGATGCTTCTCTGCGAGAATAAAGAACAGGGTCGTTGCTGAACAGAGTGGAGCCTACATGATAACAACCTCCAGCAGGAGAATGGAGGTAGAGGCAGTTACTGCAGCACTGAGGTGGCTGTCTGAAACTCCATCAACCAGGGCAGTTATATTGTCAGACTCTCAAGCCATGCTTCGGAAAGTTTAGAACGGATGGCTGCGGCAGGAATGGAAAATATCAATAGAATCCTCAAGTCTTTAAGAAATGATGTGGATCTATTGTCCTGGTCATGCATGGGTATGTGGCAATGAGAGAGCTGACAGACTGGTCTCGAGAGCACCCATAGTGGGGACACTGGACATGGATAAGGGAGAGATACTAAGGGCAATTAATGATCGCCTGCTAGATAATGACACTGCAATGGATGAATCAACAAGGCTGAGACTGTTGGAGTTTGGCATCAAACGTGAGACTAGCAGAGATGGACGTGAAAGAGGATGCATCCGCTATATGTACAACCAGCGTGCTACAGGTACAATTAGCATTCATACTCTTCGATATTTGCTAAGGGAGACTGAGCACCTGTGGGTTTGCCCGCAGTGCAGTGAGGTCGATTCTGATTAACAATAATAATAGCAAGAAAGAATGTAGATAACTGAAGCAAATCACAATGATTGCAGGTATATGAAGAAAGCAAAAATTTCTGAGGCAAGTAAGAATAACTGCAAGTATTTGATCAAGCAAAAGTGATTACGTGCGCTTAAGGTAAGGAAACATAATTACAGGTACATAAAACAAGCAATTATGTTTACCTGTAGTCGGTAGAAAGAAGAATATGTTAATAAAATTGACGGAAAACTTCATGATTATTCGCTGGTTCCGGTTTTGGTGTTATGCGAGTCCCTATGCAAGCATAAGCTTGCAAATAAATAAATTATACACATAAAGGTATGTTTCAGGTACTTGTCAGAAATAAAGAAGTAGAAAACTAGTCAACAGAAAAACAACAGAAGTGATAGACTTACCAGAGACCCAAACCCAGGACGTTCCAATGACAACACCGTCTAGCTACGGGAACGAATAGCTACTATCCTCCTTGCCAACTAGGCACTACAAAAATAGTGCTTCGTGGACAGTGGTCATGAGCGTGATCTGTATTTATTTAAATGAACTTGCAAGACCCCTTTTCAATAAATTGCTGTTGTATCGACAGGCACATAATTTTGCGCTAGACCTCGGCAAAAGTGTAGGTTACCTATGCCTAAAACCGCCACTGACTTCTCGTATTTAACGTCAGTGAGAATAATGATGGTTTGGCCATGTCTGCAGAATGGGAGAAGATCGGCTACCACGACAAGCATGGGAAACAAAGAGCCAAGGATCCAGACCCCGAGGACGACCCAGAGTCCGCTGGGAGGACAACATTAGACAATCTTTGAAGGACCGAGGACTAGAATGGAACCAGGCCAGGAGGAAGACAGCCGATAGAATAGTCTGGCGCTCTCTCTTCCAAACCTCTACACCTCACGGTAGAAGGGGAACGACTAAGTAAGTAAGTAAGAGAATAATGATGTGTTTAACACAAACGACAAAGAGGACATTGTGAAACTCTCTTCTTTGGTGCAAATGATTTTTTGTTTTGTTTTGTTAGGAAATGCTTTTAATCATCTCCTTGCAGTCTTGAGGTGTGTCCCATGTCATTGCCAGGGGTCGCTAAAAACAGCGAAAGACTAGGACGACTGTACCATCAGGCATGTCATACAAGGCGACTAATATAAGGTTGTCCATGAGGTTGTCCATGAGGTTGTCCATGAGGTTGGCAACCTCATCATGTCAAACAACTAGCCACAAAAACCACTGCTGCAAGAGCATGTGAAAATTTGGTGCAAGCTTCTTGCAAAGGGACCAGTGGCAGTGGCGGCTCCATGGTTCAGAAGGAGCACAAGAGGAAGCCGTAGAAGATCTCCTTGATAGAATTGTACGAGTTCTTCCATTTTCAGCCTAATATTGACCTCCAAAAGCAGTCTAGAGTTGAGACGAACAGTTTTAATAACACATACATTATCTACCAGCACATATACAATGTTCAAGCAGAAAGAAACACGTAAACCAGTATTTAATTGTAATCAAAAATATATGCGCACAATAAATTACGCATAAATATACAAGGACAAATATTCACAGCGAAAGATACATATAAATAATTTGTAGCCACGAGTGAGCTAATAATCAATATGCATGAACTTGTACACACCGAAGTCTCACTAATTCGAAATATTATAATACGTTTTTCGCGATAACGGCTCCTTCAATGATGAAAAGCAAAAAGACTCGCGCAAGCGTGAATGCTCGTATGTCGCTCAGGAAAACAAAACTGCTACACATTTTTTAAACTGATTAAATTATCACAAGATTTGACGACAAACTTTGTAAGGACAACAGCCTAATGCACCACTAACACCACAATATCATGACCACCATGACAGTTATAAAGAGCATTTTACGATAACACTATTTTTTTTAAAGACATGTTTGTCATCAGCCGTGCATTCTCCTGAGCACTCCAAACAGTAACTGAATCAGACACAAAACAGAAAGGAGAATCTCCCGTAACAACTAGCAGTAGCAGCAAATTACAAATGCTACCTCACTCTATGAAAGCAGACGACGGCGCGTTCTATTGAAGCAAGCCGCGGTGACTGAACTGACGCTAGTTCTTCAAGCAGTCTTCAAAGTTATCTTTTGATTAGTTATTGATGGATGAACATAACCTTTAGCATTTCTTCATGTCTCTTAACCTGACCGCTGGTATTGATCTGTACCACTTTACTCGTGTCAAGTCAAATTACTCTTATGACGTCAGATAGTATCTGACACTATCTTTAACTTCGGACAGGCTTCATCTCTTGGCCATCTCGATATATAAAATTGGCGTGTCTTCTGTACACACAAATTCGATAATTATGTAATTTGCGACATAAAGTAGCCCATGTACACAAATAATTATAACAATAATAATGAATAAATAAAATAAATTAACAGAGATACAAAAACAATTTCATTTGAAATATTATAAAGAACATATATTAGTGTGATACATCATTTTCAGATGTTTACTGTACTAACATAGCTTCAAGATATTTAGTCTGTTATATGGACGACTTGACAGAGAAAACTGAAACAAAATGTCAAAAAGCCAGTGCAGTGTCTTACCAACCATCCCCACTACTCAAACATCAGAACAGATATTCTTCAAGTACCATGCATAGTGGCGTAGGAGATCATGTATCTCCACAATTTCCTGTCTCCAGCACAATTTATCAGTTCTGTTGTTGACCTGCTTCCATACCACGATGTCAAACTGTCCAGCATTTACTCTCTATGTCTTCCTCTGTTTCTTTTTTCTTTCATGTTATATGAAGTTATATACAACTAGTTCTTATATGTTGTAACGATATATTCCAGCTTTCCTCTTCTCATAACATGTCCAAAAAAGTGGATTGCTTCTTTCTAACTTGTGAAATAAGTTTCCTGTGCCCATTGGCCTCTTTCAGGACATCCTCAATACTCTTTTTTGGCTGTCCATGGTATTTCTCAGGTAACTTCAGCTGAGGACATGGCCAACCCAGCTCCGCTGTTGCCTCTAGTGCTGTCCCGACATGTTTACTAAGTGTCCATCACTCACTCCCATACGTCAGGATTGGTTCTACATAATAATGAAGAACTCTCTTTCTTGAATAGATATTATATATATATTAAAATATATAATAGGATTACCGTAATTACTCATGTGTTCCAATCCGTCTCTTTTACTTCAGATGTATTGCGGTTACCGTAATTATTTCTGTTCTATTTAAATAGTATCGAGTTCAATAGATCAATCAATCTATCAATACACTTTAGCTCCCTAAGGATCATAGATCTTTAACAAGATATGTGCCAAGTCCTCTTGTCAAGCATTATCAGATCACGTTCAATTCACGTCTGCTTCATCACTGTTACTTCTGTCTTCAGTTCTCTTCTCCATGTCTTTATTGGACTACCTCTACCTCTCTTTCCCTGAGAATTCCAGAATAAGGACTGCCTTGTAATGCTGTCAACAGATTTCCTCAATGTGTAGCCTATCCATGCCAGCGTCTTCTTGCCCATCTCCTGTTTCACTGGCACGTGTCTGATTCTTGTCATCGGTTCCGTATGTATGATTCTAAGTTAAATAGAAGTAAAATATTACCTACTTGAATTAAATAGAAGTAGGTCGACTGTCGAACATTAAAGTACATTTTCATAGCCACTAAAAAAGACTTAAAACAGATGGGCATGTCAATATACAGACTATTTTATGCAACACTTCTTTGTCAATAGAAGTAGGAAAAAGAGTTCTTCAGAACCAATCCTGACGTATGGGAGTGAGTCATGGACAATTAGTAAACAAGAAGGGAAAGCAATAGAGGCCACAGAGATGTGGTTTTACAGAAGAATGTTGAAAATACCACGGACAACCAAAAAAAGTAATGAGGATGCCCTGAAAAAGGCCAATGCGCAAATGAAACTTATTTCACAAGTTAGAAAGAAGCAATACGTTTTTTTTTTAGCATGTTATGAGAAGAAGAAACCTAGAATATATCGTAACAACAGGTAAGATTGGAGGAACAAGAGATAGGGGAAGACAAAGAGAGTAAATACTGGACAGTTTGACATCGTGGCATGGAAAGAAGTCAATAACAGAATTGATAAATTGTACTGGAGACAGGAAGTTGTGGAGAGACATGATCTCTTACGCCACTAGGCATGGTACTTAAAGAAGAAGATGTCACATGAAACTTTCCGTATACACAATAATCATGAAAGAACGAAATAAACAATCAAAGTACTTGAACAGAGTATTAAATGAATAGCTTATGCTTTCTGAAGCGTAGTAATCGGCTGCATACAAATACATGAAGCTGTCAACGTATGTACTGACTAACTTTCACCGCCACAGAGAAAAAAATAAATAGATCAAAAAGAATCTGATCCAAGTCTGGGCTAAATGCAAATACGGAAGCTTCTATGTTTCATGTGACAAGATAAACATTCAGATACTGCTAGAAGATGTGACTCTCTCTCTCTCTCTCTCTCTCTCTCTCTGACTCTGAATACACATATCTTTTAATCACACACTCATTACAGAAATACACTTAAAGGATATAATCGTGCTTGAACGCCCATTTCATAAATTTTTCGATTAAGTTTAAAATCTAGTTTCATGACGTCTCTTCCGCTGTTCGACCATTTAACACGCATCCAAATGTTCTCTTGCACGCATCTGCATGAGCAGTCATGTGATAGCATGGTCGATACTGTTCGAATTTCCTAAATTAAATTCCATGGATATGTATGACTTCTGTACACAACACAGAGTAAAGCTGACAACATGCACTCTCGTTTATATCACTGCACGTAAATGTGGTAAAGTGGGATGATATAAATATTTATAGGGGACTTAGTGTACTGACTGAGATCAGCTGTGAAGGTATCTGTATCTAATAGGTGTAGTGTTTTACAGATAACCTTACTTGCTACCACATTTATACCTCAGTCAGAATTATTCTGGAATATGGTGATGACTACATTGAATGTCTAGGGTATGTATATGATGAAGTGTAAGTCACAACAACAACAGACAGATAAACAATTTAATTTATTCCACCACACTTGACAACACTGTGACACTCACACACATTTAACATTCTATAAGACTATCTTAAATGAGTCACTGGTAAAGTTTCAATTATATATGTATTAATTACTTTCACTAATATATATCCTGATTCAATTACAAAGTGAATCAGGAATCACAATCAAATGTAATAACAATTTATATGTACAGAATTTATAAATATGAACTTTGTAGTGACATATTTTATTAATATTATCCTATGTGTGTCAGTTGTGTAGTAGTACTATGAGGTAATACTGGTTTTGTTTTTCAAGCTATGTTGTATTTGTCATCATGACTTCAAGTGTTTGTTTATCTGGGAAATAGTATGGGGGAAAAGTTCACAGTTCCTGTCAATTTAAACAAGGTATTGTCCCTCTTTTTTACTAAAATGTCAATTTTTGAGGGGACACATAATGTTAAGCTCCACTGGCCACAGAGGCTTAACTTTCGTGATGGCGGCAGGAAAAGACTCCTCTGCTCGATTGCTCCCCTGTGTTCTGGAGACACCTCACTAGTCGCTATCTGGACCCAGGAGTATGCTGTCAGCCTCCAGTTTCAGCAAAGCTCAGACCAGGTGCTGCTCAATAACTTTAGGACCACAGTCCCTGAAACAAGAAGGTTGTACCTCCTACTTCATAACTAATTTATAATCTATTTCCAGACTGAACACAATACATAACAAACACTGAGTTCAGAGCGGTAGGCCAACTGTCAGCTTCATCTGAAATAATTTACACCAGTATACTCCTCCCTAATGGTTACTACGCCTCTGCAATTCCAGCATTAGTTCTTTCTAGTCAATAAGATAAGTGGCAGTGTACTGTTTGGCAATTCCATGCAGTTTTACTTTTCTCCGACACCTTCTGTTCCGGTTGGAGCACTATATAGGCCTTGCCTCATGTTCGCTACTGAACCACACACATATACAGACATAAATTATCAATTTACATTCAATTTTCATTTAAAAGATATTGAATATATCAAGCTTACCACAATTCATGGAAATAATACAGAATTACGTTGACTGGCAATGAATATAGCACAATTTCGATCTGCCGATGTCCCAGGCTTTTATTTAGAAAAATATGCACTGGCGCTCAACGCACTGGTTCTTTAGTAAGTTTATTTGAAAATGTGGTGCTGAACTAACGCTTCTAATTGACTATATTGGCGGGTCTAACCAATCGAGCCATGTTTACACAAGCGTTTGAAAAAAAGTACCCTTCCTTCCGTCTCCCCTAACAACAAAAGATAGTATTTGTAGCCCGACTAATCGTGTTTAGCCTTATATTTATTGCGCTCCAATCAAATAGGATTTAACATGGGGACCTATTTCCCGTACAGTGGTGGTTTTAAAATATGCCACTGAGCGATTCTGATTTTGGTGTTGTCTGACACTTTCACTATTTCTTTTGGCTATAATTTGTTAATTCCTAGACTATTTGCGTAACGTTTAACATATTCTTTGTCAGCAAGTCCTAAGGAACCCAAATATACAAATTTAAAGGAGCTAAGTGGCTGCGTTCAAAATATGCATTTTCTTCTAGGATAGTCGTGCTGTTGCCACCTCCTCACTTCCAAACTTTATGGTGTCTGGTGTACTGTCATGTTTTCAGACATAAAACAGTATAATGTCATATTTCCTAATAAGCATTTTGTAAGTTTTAAAACCTAACTCTCGTATGGGTAGTGTTTTTTATCACTGTCGATTTGAAAAAAAAATTAGTGCTTGTGGCCTTACACGCGTGATGACTTTAATTGTATAGCGAGACGCGTGTTTAGTGTTGTATGCGTCCCGGCTTTCAGCCCTCCCTTTCTTTCTATCCTAAGTCTATCTGTCCGTTCGTTTATGGTAACTTAGTGTATAAAATGACATGAATGGAATAATAAATATAGGTCAGCTTGCGTATCTCAAGGTTTTTCTTAGAAAGGCAGTACACGTTTTATTGAAGAAAGCGTGTAGTGATGCAGTAGGCTTTTACTATCAACGTGAAACGTTACAATTTGCAGACGAAGTAGAAAACAAGGGGATTTCGAGTACAGTCATTGTGACAGCACTGTTCTTTACCATTCTTCTTTCCTTTTATTGAAGTTATTTGTTAGGCTTTACATTTACTTTTTAATTTATATATGTGGATTAGAATTTCACACGACAGTAAAGTCAATCGTTGTATGTCTGCTAACTAAAGTTATTCATTCATTCATCACCTTTTAGCACCCAATGGAGTTTAGCTCTTCAAAAAACGTATGCTACGTCTTCCTGTCTTGTGCCATCAGATCAAGTTGTTTTCATGTCTTCTTCACCCCCTTCATGACTGTCACCAATTCTCTTCTCCGTGTGTTCCTTGGTCTCCTTCAACCTTTCTTAAACAGGGGATTCCAGAACAAGGACTGCCTTGTAATGCTATCAACAGGTTTCCTCAATGTATGTCCTATCTATCTCCAGCTTCTTCTTCTCATCTCTTGTTCCACTAGCACTTGTCTGGTTCTTGTCATCAGTTCCACATTAGGGATCTTGTCATCAGTTCCACATTAGTGATCTTGTCATCAGTTCCACATTAGTGATCTTGTCGTATGACACTTCATCTGTATTCTATTCTATGCACACACACACAATTGAACTCAGAAAAAGTACAAACCATGTACTGCCAAATGGCGACCGACGTTTTACAACCAGCTCACCAAGTTTTATATCCAGCTTACCACGTTTCACAACCAGCGCACGGAGATTCACATCCAGCTCACTCAGTTTAACATCCAGTTCACTTTGTTTTACATCCAGCTCACTCAGCTTTACAACCAGCTCACTCAATTTTACAACCAAATGACACAGTTTTACACCCACTTCACTCAGTTTTACATCCAGTTCACTCAGTTTTACATCCAGCTCACACAGTTCCTCATCCCGCTCACTCACTGTTACAACCAGCTTAAACAGTTTTACATCTAGCTCACTTCAGTTTTACACCCGGCTCTTAAAATTGTACAACCCTGCTTATGACGTTTTACATCCAACTCACAGTTTTACAATCAGCCCTCGGCGGTTTACAGGCAGCTCATTCGGTTTTGCATCTAGCCCATACAGTTTTACAACTAGCTCACAAAGATTTAAAACCGTATCACTCAGTTTTACATCCAGCTCAGACAGTTTTACAACTAGCTCACCACATTAACTACCGCAAGCCGCTGTCAGCGACTCACAAAATAATCACATTTGGACCGCAAGCCGCTGAGAGCGCCAATCTAATTTTTGTAATAAAACTAATGAAAAATGTACTGAAACACTTTCTGATCTGGTTCGAGATTTTAAGTTGCCACCGGAAATCAAATTCCCAAAGCATGGTTGTTGTAGAACACTGGAAAATTGATATTATGTTCATATTTTTCAGCGTTTTGGGTTAGTTACCAAATCGTGTAAAACTGTTTACCGTGGCAACTAGTGATAGGACTACAAAAAATGCGTGTACATCTCGTCTAACGGCTGAATAGGATAGAAACGTGTTTCAACAATTGACTGATAGATCTAGCGACGAGGACAAGAGTGAAAACTGTGTGCACATTGATGAAATTGTGATTTTGATAGAGATGGGGCGCAAGCAGTTATAACTGTTAAAATATTGCAAGTCCTCGGCCATCGGAGGGCCGTTAAATAGCAACAACCTCTATTAGAGTTACAACCGGTGTTTATTGTAATAGTACATTTATTTATCTTTAAAATGACGTGTAATTCATAAAAATCTGTAAACAATTACGAAAACTACAGCTTACTTTGTGCAAACACCTACAGGATGAAAATGGGAACAAAATTTAATTCGGCCACAGTGTGTTTTTCAATTCGGTAGTTAATGTGTTAATTAAATGAATAGCTTATGCTTTCTGAACCGTAGTAATCGGCTGCATACAAATACATGAAGCTGTCAACGTATGTACTGACTAACTTTCACCGCCACAGAGAAAAAAATAAATAGATCAAAAAGAATCTGATCCAAGTCTGGGCTAAATGCAAATACGAAAGCTTCTATGTTGTCATGTGACAAGATAAACATTCAGATACTGCTAGAAGATGTGACTCACTCTCTATTTCTCTCTCTCTCTCTCTCTCTCTCTCTCTCACTGACTCTGAATACACATATCTTTTAATCACACACTCATTACAGAAATACACTTAAAGGATATAATCGTGCTTGAACGCCCATTTCATAAATTTTTCGATTAAGTTTAAAATCTAGTTTCATGACGTCTCTTCCGCTGTTCGACCATTTAACACGCATCCAAATGTTCTCTTGCACGCATCTGCATGAGCAGTCATGTGATAGCATGGTCGATACTGTTCGAATTTCCTAAATTAAATTCCATGGATATGTATGACTTCTGTACACAACACAGAGTAAAGCTGACAACAGGCACTCTCGTTTATATCACTGCACGTAATTCAATCGTTGTATGTCTGCTAACTAAAGTTATTCATTCATTCATCACCTTTTAGCACCCAATGGAGTTTAGCTCTTCAAAAAACGTATGCTACGTCTTCCTGTCTTGTGCCATCAGATCAAGTTGTTTTCATGTCTTCTTCACCCCCTTCATGACTGTCACCAATTCTCTTCTCCGTGTGTTCCTTGGTCTCCTTCAACCTTTCTTAAACAGGGGATTCCAGAACAAGGACTGCCTTGTAATGCTATCAACAGGTTTCCTCAATGTTTGTCCTATCTATCTCCAGCTTCTTCTTCTCATCTCTTGTTCCACTAGCACTTGTCTGGTTCTTGTCATCAGTTCCACATTAGGGATCTTGTCATCAGTTCCACATTAGTGATCTTGTCATCAGTTCCACATTAGTGATCTTGTCGTATGACACTTCATCTGTATTCTATTCTATGCACACACACACAATTGAACTCAGAAAAAGTACAAACCATGTACTGCCAAATGGCGACCGACGTTTTACAACCAGCTCACCAAGTTTTATATCCAGCTTACCACGTTTCACAACCAGCGCACGGAGATTCACATCCAGCTCACTCAGTTTAACATCCAGTTCACTTTGTTTTACATCCAGCTCACTCAGCTTTACAACCAGCTCACTCAATTTTACAACCAAATGACACAGTTTTACACCCACTTCACTCAGTTTTACATCCAGTTCACTCAGTTTTACATCCAGCTCACACAGTTCCTCATCCCGCTCACTCACTGTTACAACCAGCTTAAACAGTTTTACACCTAGCTCACTTCAGTTTTACACCCGGCTCTTAAAATTGTACAACCCTGCTTATGACGTTTTACATCCAACTCACAGTTTTACAATCAGCCCTCGCGGTTTACAGGCAGCTCATTCGGTTTTGCATCTAGCCCATACAGTTTTACAACTAGCTCACAAAGATTTAAAACCGTATCACTCAGTTTTACATCCAGCTCAGACAGTTTTACAACTAGCTCACAAAGGTTTACAACCAGCTCACTCAGTTTTACATCCAGCTCACAGTTTTACAACCGGTACACAACCGTTTACAACTAGATCACTCGGTTTTACATCCAGCTCACAGTTTTACAACCAGTACACAACCGTTTACGTTGTTTGTTGTTGTTGTTGTTTTGATGAGTTGATGGGTGGAGATCAGGCACTCAAAATCTGATCATTGTTGCCTCTTCTCGTTCCATCTTGGTCTACCCTGTTCAACCTGAAAGTTGGTTATAATTGGGGTATTTAGTGTTATGTTATTTACTAATTTTGTATTCAATTTAAATAGCTGCTGTCTTTTGCAGTTGCTGATTTTTATTTATATTAGTATTTGTCAATTTTATTTTCTCTTTTGTATTGTTTATAGATAACTATTGTCCTTTACACTTGGTTTTAATTTGTATTAGTATTTGTTCTTTTTGAGTTGTTGTCCCTTTTTTTTAATACCTTGTCTTTTCTTGTCCTATGAGTAATTATTTTTTTGTTAATGCTTTGTTAGTTCTTGTGGCTTAATTTCTATTTAGTTGGATGATTTTCCTGAAGTTCTAACCTTATATTTTTTCCTTTGTTTTATGTATATATCTTTTAAGTATTGATTGGGCATCTCTTGGGGCATCTATACTTAAAACCTTATCACCTGTTAAGTCTATATTGTGATTTCTATAGTAGGTTTTTAATTCAAGCCTTTGTTGTTCACACTTTTTACAGTGGATCAGGTAGTGGTCTATGTCATTCTCTTCCTGACATTCTTGGCAGTGTGGTTCTTCTACCATGAAGTATGCTGCACCGAGTCGGAGACGCCACAGTTTTTTGTTCGATGGTATCTTTAATTCTTCTCTGACCTGGCATGTCCTCGTTGGTTCTTTCAGCAGTTTGAACGCGTGTCTGCCTTTTCTACTTTCCATTCATGTTGTCTTCCATTCCTCGTTTATAGTTTCCTTCACTTGGCTCTTGATCTCTGACCTTCCCAGTCCTGCTTTTATATTGTTTTTACTTGTTCTTCCCTTCTTGGCGTTCTGGTCTGCCAACTCGTTGCCAGCTATACCTATGTGTGCTGGAACCCACACTAGCCTCACACTATATCCTCTGTTCTCTAGTGATGTATTAATTGCTAGAATTTCTTCCTTTATGTCTGGCCGGCTACATTTACCTGGGTGTTCTAGTGCTTGTAGTGATGATAGTGAGTCTGTAAATATCGTAACAGCTTCTGGTGGGTTATCTTCGATTATTTCTAGACTTTTAAGAATTGCTACCATCTCTGCAGTAAAAATCGATGCCCCTTCCGTTACACTGTAGCTCTTTTTAATTCCCCATTGTGGTATTACAACTCCGGCACCTAGTTGCCCACTATCACCCTTGGATCCATCAGTGTAGACGGCCAGACTTTGTTTAGTTAGTTGCTCTATGAACTTTCTACTTATCATTTTGGCTTCCTTATCTTCTATGTTTTGTTTGATCTTTTCAGTAAGTGAGTAGTCTATGATTGGTGTTTTTAGTTCCCATGGTGGTATTTTGCTTCTGTATTTATTACTATTTTCAATTGTGTTTGATAGTTCTTTGAGCTGCATTAGGTCTTCTATAGTTCTCCACCCTGTTGGATATGTATCTTTATTTAAGGGGACGTCCCATACGCTTGGTTGGTTTTTGACAAATGCTTTATGTGCTGGGTGGGTCACTTCTTGTGCTACTTTACTCCAATAATTTAATCTCAGTTCTTTCCGTCTTAGGCCAAGGGGAGGTATGCCGAGAGCTACTTCTAGAGCTTCTACTGGTGTCGATATAAATGCACCTGTAATGGTTCTCATGGCTGCGTTTTGAATCCTGTCCAGTTTTGCTTTGTTAGAAGCTGCAGCCGAGTCATAGACTATGCTGGCATAATCCAGTTTCCCCCTGATGAAAGACTTGTAGAACATAAGCATTATTTTATTGCTGGCCCCCCATCCATTACCTTTTACAATCCTTAGTATATTTAGGGGTCCCCTACAGCTTTCTACCAAATTGTCTATATGTTTATTATAATTTAGTTGCTTATCTAAAGTTATGCCCAGAAATCTTGTTGTTGAGGAGGTACATATTTTCTGTCCTTTAATGGTTATATTGATTTTGTAATTTTTTTTTAATTTCCTTTGCTGAAAATCATACCTACTGTTTTGTTTACATTAATTTGGAAGCCCCAACTTTTCATCCACTCTGAAACTTTGTCTATTTGATTTTTGAAGTTTTTTGTAAACATGGTCCAAGTTTTTTCCAGATCGCCAAATGGCACAGTCATCTGCAAATTGTGATACTGCATTCTTTATGTCATTAAATTCATCTGCTAAATCATTTACAGCTATAGTGAAAATTGAAGGAGAGATCACTGATCCTTGAGGAATCCCATTCTGTTGTTCATATATTTCTGACCTATCATTATTCACCTGTACAGCAAAATACCTGTCCTGTAAAAAGTTTTCTAGATACCTATAGGTTTTACCAGTAATGCCAATCTTTTTCATTTTGTAAAGAGCTCCATCTCGCCAGCATTCATCATATGCTCTAGCTACATCTAGAAAGACTGCCACTGTTTTCTCTTTCCTCTTGAACCCTAGCTTTACATCATGTTCTAATCTTACAAGCTGGTCTACTGTACTTCTGTCTGCTCTAAACCCTGACTGGTTTGGGCTATATAACTGGGTTTTTTTCTAGGTAGAATTTAACTCTTTTATTCACAACAGTTTCCAGTATTTTACCTAGTTGTGATGTTAAGGAGATAGGCCTATATGAACTTACATCATGGGCTTCCTTATTGGGTTTTAGAATGGGTACTATCATAGCTACTTTCCATGCTTTTGGTATCTTTCCTAAGCTCCAGATTTTGTTATAAAGTGAAGTTATTATGTTTATAGTTCTTTTGGGTACTTTCTTAAGGATTTCATAACTAAGTATATCTTGCCCTGAGGCAGTATTAGATTTATCTTTTATTGCATTAGTTACTTCTTCCTCTGTTATATCAGCATCTAAATAGTTTGTTTCATCTATCTGGTCTGGTAGTTCTTTTAAAAACTGTATCCTAAGTCTTTCTCTTCTCTCATTTTCTTCCTGTCCAAAGCTACTTTTTGCACTGACTTTATAGAAATACTCGGCAAGGGCATTAGCTTTTTCTTTATCTGTTTCTGCTCTCTTTGGTAGTTTGATTGTTGGCATTATTGTTTTCTTATTGTTCCCTTTGATTGCCTTAAGCTGTTTCCATACTTCTCTAATTTGAGTGCTAGGTTTAAGTGACTGACAAAACTCCTTCCAGTTAGTTTCTTTGGCTTTAAATATTATTCTGTTAGATTCATTCCTAATAAGTTTATACTCATCATAGTTTTCTTCTGTCCTGTTATTTCTATATTTTTGTAATGCCCTTTTTCTTCTCTCATGAATTTCTGCACAGCTTCTATTCCACCAGGCAACTGGTTCTTTATTCCACTGAGTTTTTCTTTTCTTAGTAATGTTATTTATTGGTTTAAGGTGCTGTGGCATATTTTTATTTGGTATATATTTTATTGCTATTTTAAGAATTTCATTGGTCAGTGTTTCCGCCCACAAGTCAGTATCATCTGTTCCCATGTCTTTATATTCCATCCCCTCCAGCTCTGATTGGAAAGCTTCCCAGTTTGCTTTTTTATAGTTGAAAGTCGGTTTCTCTGGTTTTGGGTTCGGACTGACATTTTCATGCATGGTTATTATGATGGGCAGATAATCTGAGTTTGTGTCTTGTAACACTTCCCAATTTACATTCGCTAGGTTGTTAGTTGTTATACTTATGTCTATTGCTGAGTCTGCCCTGTTAGCTTGTGGATTAATTCTAGTTGCAGTTCCATCATTTAGTATTAGTAGTTCATTGTTCTCTATAAAGTCAAGTAGCTTCTTTCCTGCATTATCTGCATGTTGTCCACCCCAAGCATAATGATGGGAATTAAAATCGCCTACTATGATTGTTTTGGGGCCTAGTCTGGTGCTTATGGCTAGTATTTCTTCATCTTTAATTGTGCCATCTTTAGCATATACATTTAGGATTGTTAGATTGTTTGGTTCAGCTGCTATAGTAACCTGGATACCTTCTATATTGGTTGTATTAAACACTTCCCAGTCTATAGTTTTAAATTTTTCGCTAACTAAGACTGCGACACCACCTCCTCTACCTTCTTTCCTATCGTGTCTAAGTATCTTAAAGCCCTTACAACTATATCTATTATTAGGGTTTAAAAGGGTCTCTTGAAGAGCATATATATCAGTAGTTCCTCCTGTCTTTGCTAGTAGGGGTGTAAAATTCTTTTTGATACCCCTACAATTCCACTCGGTTTTATATCCAGCTCAGACAATTTTACAAGTGTCTCACTGTTGAGGATTGTTTCGGGGTTTGCAAGCATGTGAATGTAGGCCTCATTCGCATGGTTGCACCTCGAGACACCTCAATTGAATTAATACTGGAAATCGCGCAAATCGAGGTATGACGCGTCAAGGCTAGTAACCGCAGTTCACGTGTGGCCTGCGGGCCTGATGGCCGCGTTTCAAATGTGTGGCATAGCCACTTATGGAAAGTGTCTCAAAGGTGTGGCGTAGCCACTTACTCAAGTGTAGAACCGTTTGTGTTCTGGCTGGGAAGCCAATAGGAATATGTAAGTCTATGTATGGCCATAGTGCCGTCCGGCAGTGTTTCAAATGTGTGGCAGAGCCACTTATGGAATGTGTATGATATATGTGGCATGGCCACTGATGAAGAATATGTATAAAGTGGTATACCCACTGTGAATTATAAATAGCGTAGAAATCCGTGTAGATTATGCTGGGAAAGCTAATCAAGTCAAAAGTATAGGACCAGAGTGTCTAAAGGATAATCGCGAATAGCGTAGGATACGTTTCGCAAGGATATTATATTTATGGCAGTTAACCCTGGCTAGGAAAGCCAAAGTATTGAATAAGTGGACATAGACAGAATACGTGAATATGAAATAAGGATATCATTTCGTAATGATAATAATTCCACTAAACGGATTTGAAAGAGTTGGTTGCAGACTCAAGGACGCTATAGAATTAACGGTTAACACAGACGTGCAATGTCTGTAGGATGAACATTGAGTAGATCCTAAAAACTATGTTTTAATGCCAATATTAGTTGTGTGAAATTGTTCTGTATTCATTTGGAAAGAGGACATGTATTAAATATTCAGTCGTCAATGGAACTTGTTTTAATTGCCTGAATTATTCAAGTTTACTAATGTGCTGTGACTGTTGAGATAACCCTTGCAAGGTCAGTACAGACTATCACACTATATACAAGTTCAATCATAAAAATAATACAACACTGCTGGAGAATTAATACGAAGTAATGAACGACACTGAATTAAATAATAATATTGAATCACACAATAACGGCTCTAAATCTGCAATTGAACTGTAAGCCGAAATGGTAGAGATGAATATAATACCTAAAGAATTATTGAAGAGCAACCCAATAACTCACGTCCAACGGGCTTCTAATATCTGGTGATAGACTGGTGATAGAAGCGGCCCGTAACACTCACAAACATTAGACGGAGATAAAGTATATGAAATGTCGCCTGTAGACTACGCCAATAATCAACATGGATAATACGATTACACAAGTGCCCAAAAGGAAACGTATTTTCACCGCCTATAAAAGATCTGCCACGACTGCATGGACTTCTCTACTGTACAAAAACAGCTCATTCAGCATTCAAACATCGATCGATGATACAGGAATTGTTAAGGTATTTATTTACCTTCCGTTTGAAGCAGTACAGCTGTAGTTTCTTATGGTGATTTATGAACCAGATATAAACAGTGAGCAACGCTCTTTAAGTTCCAACAGTATCCTCTTGATAGAATGTGAGAGCTATATAAGAAGGTTGTTAGTATAAGAATGTGTTTCCCCAATCGTCTTTGTGACTTTGATTTAGCCAAATTAACTAGACTGATAATTAGGACGACACTCCGTCCGTCGGCGGTACCAAATTATCTGCCATATTGCTGCTAAAATACAACTCATGCGTCTTCAGTGATTATCAGGTTGCTCAGGTACGGTTAATAAATTCTATACAACAATTAATAAATAACAATTGCATAAAATAATACTTGTAAAAGTGTTTCAATTAGTCAAAACAAAATATTGAATTTTTCTTATTTTTTAGTAAAAAAGACAATGTTTACTGTCATCATAATCATCATCATCATCGTCATTGTCATCCTCATCATCATTAGAGTCATTATCATCATCATCATTTTCATTTGCGCTCCTTATGGAGCATGGAGCCACCACAGCAGGTTTTCCCCTTACAGGAATCTGTACCAAGCAGTCACGTGCTCATGCGTCTTACAGCAATAGTTTCTGTGGAAATTTGTTTGACATGGTGAGGTTGCCAGACCCCCATGTACCACCTCATATTATCCGCATCCTGCGACATGCCCCAGGGTGCAGTAGTCCTATTTTTTATGTGTGTCTTCAGGGACAGCCGGGAACTACCCAGGAACAACAGAGATGTTATTACTGTAATCTCCATAGCTAACACCTGCTTCATTAACACGCGTCTCTTAAACTCATCATCATCAGCTGCCATCTCCGCAACGAAGGTTGGCTGTAATGGATCTCTTTGCCTTCATCTTTTCGTTCTATTGTGGTCTTCTGCAAGGTGTTTTTGACGGTATTGCCTCCCCTGCTCCGCAATAGTGGCCCAACATTGGGCAGCCGTAGAATATAAAAATGAGAGTCCTCAAAGGTATCAACCTTCGCTCTAGAAGAACGATGCTTCTATTTAAGGCGGCTTCACAGTATTTTAAAGAAAAGAAAGCATTACAATTGAGATCATCATAGCTGTCATAAACTTTCTGTGAGGTAATATATTTTAGCTCGTATTTATGAGCCCCCAGTTGAAGGTGATTGAGCAAAGTCTTAATTTAATAGCTCTATCTGGTTATGTATTTAGAACAATATGAGTCATAAGGGTGCAGACACACACTTCACTCATTAATGATTAAACCAACTATAGCTTTACAGTTACAGACAAACAGGTTTAATAATCACTTATAGTTTAACAAATGTAAAATAAATAAAGTTGTTCATAAAAAGGAAGCGAAGATATTTATCACCATCGGATGATTTACACTGTGATGAAAAATTATAAAAAGTGCGAAATGTTCGTTGGTTACGCTCTTATGGTACGTAGCTTCCGGTGCGGGGTTGGTTAGCGCGTGCTACAGCCGTTGTTGGTTCCGACAGGTGCATTAAACTGTACTTCTCTACAATGTCAAATATTGTAACGCGACACGTCTCTTGCACAAGGCTGAGGTAACTGCTTAGGCTGTTAAGTCAAGCGTCTTCAAGGCCTTTCTGGTGAGGTGTCGACTACTGGCAACTCGGACCACAAACTTGTACCATAAACTGAAAGGAGACAAATGTGTCTGCTAAATATTGGGTCGCTGATGTAGTCATCAAGTGACCTATGCTTTCATCCACCACTTCATCTTCCTCGGAAATCTTACCCTCCCTGGGGGTTAATTTTAATTTAAGTGAGTCGGATGAAATTGTTTTTGGACAGCGAAAGGCTACTATTGATATATATATATATATATATATATATATATATATATATATATATATATATATATATATATATATATATATATATATATATATATATATATATATATATATATATATATATATAATTAAATAAAGTGCTTGTATATAGAACATGTATACCATGAAATCATCATCCACTCTCTGCTCTCTGTAGAGCCTGGGACCACCTCTTCTGTTTGTTCTTTGTGAGGAAACCCGCACAAAGCAGTCACCGCTCTTGCAGTGATCTTTCATATGCCCAGTTATTTACAGTGAAGCGGTTGCCAGCCTCATATGCCTGCGTCCAAAAGCTAACTATACAAGTCAAAATGCAAATATAAAATGATGAAATGTACATATTAGAACTCATCCCAAGTTTTTTTTTTTTCGGGCGAACACAGACGTTTTGCAAAGGAAACGTCCGAATATTGTCGGGCAAATGATTTAAGATGCCACCTCTTTCAGGTGTGTTAAGTGTCTAACTGAGTGCACTTGTAGTTGGATCCTAGATCTTAAGACGCAAAGTGATGTATATGGGGTTACTCTCTTCTAATCTTAGAATTCACTGCCTGTCCTAGGTTTGGGTCCTAAAATTCCGAGTTCGTGGCTGTCTACGATTTCTTCTTGCTGAAATTGAAAGTCAATAAAGTAGCTTACACCGCTGTAAAATATATGCAATGGTTTTACCTACACACACAGTATGCTGCTTAGAAGAGAAGAACTATCAGGATCAGCCTGTCTTGGCATCCCAAACGCCAAATCAATTGCAAATAAGTGGCTGATTTTGGTAGGTGTTCCTCCACTAACCTCATCCCTCATGTAGAACATTACAATATGACAACATAAGAAATTGCCCTTGCTCACATGATTTTAAAACTCCATAACCATATCTGGTCGTGCTTCTTCCTTTTACAAACTCACTACTTCACAGATCTAACATTATAATCTCCTCAAAGATGTTACTTTCTTGTACTTGTTTATCACAATAAAGCCCGTCTGCCGGAAGTATTACATCACTGTCCAAGATTGTCATCGACTGTGTATTTGGGCTCGTCATGATTGCAAACTAGCACCTTATCATACCACTACATGGTTTCGTATATCTTCCCCAGACTAAAGGCATGGGTTAACAATAGGAATGCATCACAATGTTGACTCTTAATCCTTCTGGAGTTGGCGATAAGCGAAAAGTCAATGTAGCACGTTAGCTTCTTCGCTACGCGTTGCCGATAACAAAAATAACCAGGAGAGAGGGGTAGATGAAAGGTGTTACAAGATGTGATAAGAAAACAGGGAATGATGAAAGCGAAAACAACGAATACTGGAAGAATTAGCATGTCAATGGAATGGCAAAGAAACAATACCGAGAGGAGCGAAGACCAAAAAAAACGAACGAACCTATTTCATGACAGTGTTATGTCTTTTTATTTGGTCAAAATATTTTAGCTGCCTAATTTATATTAAACTAAGAGTCAAAATGTAATAATGCCAAATGTAAATTGTAATATGATTTGTATCTGTGAAATGTATGTGCTGCTTTTTTGTGTGTATGTGGACTGACCTTAAAGTTATTGCAGTAGATGTAGCTGTTCACGTTGGCAACGGAAAGAACAGTTAAGGATACATATAACACCAACTTAGTGATCACAGATTAATCGATTTCTATGTCGTAGATAAAATCAATTTATGTCATACATAATATCCCTTTATGTCACAAACATTATCGTTTTATGTCACGCAAAATAATTATTGTTTGCCATGTGTATTTTCTGTTTAAATAATAACTTTTTACTACATTTTCAATATTGCAAATATTTTTTAACAAACTATCTAAAGACGCAACTTTATTTAACATTGCTAGTAAGTAATTTACTACATTAATGTTGCAAATGGTACCAGCGCTGTTTTGTTTAAATATACCAACAACTACAAATGTAGTTAACATCTATGGGTTTGATGGTATTGTATGATGACAATATTTCTACGTGTGATGCATGAGGTCAGCTGTGAAGGCTCCTGAGATAAAATGTAGCTGTGAATTGTCAGAAGGCCCTTCTTGCTACCACTACGACCTCACACTTATCTTTTTTTACTAAATGAATGTGACTACGTTAAATGTCTAGGGTAATGATATGTACTGTGTTGTGGTAGTTTACAGACACACACACAGATATTTACTAAGTCTAATAATATTAATATGTTATGTTATAATACACGGAACTAACTCAGTTGTGTAAAATTTTGATAGTAATTTTCTTACATTTATTTGTTCTGGACCAAGGTTTTATTTTGGCCAGAACATAGGAAAGGTTTTAGAAATTATGAAAAAATGCATGGATATTACATAATAAATGCAAGGTGTGTACATATATGTTACTAGACTAGTTAATTTTATTATTGGTTATAGTAGTAATCTATTGTGGGAGAACTTTTACTGGATGTGCTGTTGGGGTGGCCTCATCACTCCCTGTCTATGGCGATTACACAGTGTCCAGTTAATTGATGGAATTTTTATGGGTGTGTTTCTAATTAAGTTGAGTTGGTGAACTCTCAGTAGACCTGGCGCTCACTTAACTTGAAGGTGTAGCTCTGGTGCTGAGATCTGGTGGCCCCACCTCTCCGTGCTTGGGGGCAATATCAGAAATCTGGTGGCCCCACCTCTCCGTGCTTGGGGGCAATATCAGAAATATGGTGGCCCCACCTCTCCGTGCTTGGGGGCTATAATAGGCTGCTCTGACCCAATGTTACTGCACGGGTCCACTCTGGTAAAATTCAACGACTCATTTGACACCGCATTGGTGCCAACTGAAACTCACAGCTATTAATCATGTGTCAAAATTCCATCCTCTAACCATTGCTGGACACAACACTGCACAACATCAACACCACATAGACGGGTCAGATCTCTCTGACCAAACAACACATCTTACCAAGTTGGTTTCACATAGGATAAGTTCTCCCAGACTACAGATTCTGAAATATGTTCATTAGTTTCCTGCCATAAAATAGGATAGGTGATATGTTTCACTGATCTCAACACTTGATCTGTCCTTCCTAATCCTTGCTGGAGTTTATGTATTTTATTGTCTCTAGACCCTAAACTGGGGCGGGGGGGTCTAGAGCGAACCCTTACTTGTTGTAAGGAACAGATTATGCTATTGCAGTATCAAATCACTCGAAACCTTAAACAAATATTAAAATGTACAAAGAGATAATTTCAGTCTTACCAGAAATATGAATATAGGACACAGTTAAATAAATGCTAGCAAATCTCAGCTGAGCTGCTGGCCTTATGATGGCGTCCCTCTAAATACTTCAATAGCTTCTGGGAATTTACACCACTTGATAATTCACTGTGTCTACAAGGACAGCTAATACTGAATGGCACAAAATGCGCGTCTGAGCGCCGATAATATCTTCATCTATGGCCAATCGCTGCCTTTTCTTTTGTCAAATTCAAATATCCTACCACAAAGTCATTTCAGTCAGACCTCAGTCAAGTATGCCTTATTGTCTGTTGGTCCGTCCGTCTCTACTTGCGTTTCACAAAAAAACACACTTGTTTTTTGAACCAACCCTGCTTTCCCCTACACAATTCTGCCTTTTAAAGTTATTTTTAGCCACAATTCACCATCCCACCCCGTCTCTTCATTCCAACTAGATTTTAGCACTTGCGTCTTCAAAGCCACAATTTTTTGAAAATTAGTGACATGTTTTATCTCAATGCAGACGTTCGCTGATATGAACAACACAGTCTTTTGTCAATATCTTTCTTATTATCTGTCCGTCTGTATAAATGAAAGCATATTATTTCACTGCTCAAAATGGGCCATCCGGCCAGCTAGGTTTTATATTCCTAACATTATTATTAAGAAAAGTTACTTTTCAAATATTTTCTAGAATATTCTGGAATGCGTTGATCACTGCATTCAAATAAACGGGCTAAGATATCGCAAAAGCGTCCAAGAAATGACTGTGGCGTATAATATCCAAGGTCCCTTTTGTCGATTTCTTTACTTTATGTCAACTTGGGGACGTGACTTTTTCCTCCTTTCCCCACCAATTTGCGTCCTTTTAGCATTGCTAGTTTCAAGCACGCGTTCAGTCAGATTTTTCCTTTTGATCGTTTTACCTTCAAGTCCAACAATTTAATTTCCATGGCGGGTGATGACCCGCGGCGTGGGCGATCATGTATTCTAGCAGCTTACGCATTAGTTTTTATCCCTACGTTGTATCATTGGAGATATTTTAACGTTGTATCATTGTTAATTTTGTGACAAAAGTCTGAGTTCAAAATATTGCTAAGCAAGATGATTCATGTATTATCTCCCTTTCCGCTTCTTATGGAAATTTGAGCAACTTCTGCAGCTGGTCATCTTCAAGCAGTCTCATACTTTTGCAGTGGAGTGGCGGTTTCCTTTGCAATTCGTTTTACATAATGAGATTCCCAGCCCTGTTCAATATCTGGTATTAATCTCCGTCTACAACATGCCTGCTGATGCAGTATTCCTATTCTTTCTAAGTCTCTTCAGAGACTCCCGGGAACTACATGGGGCTAAGTTTATTGTGTCAGCTGTGACAGAACCTCGTATTCACTTATGTATTTTTTCTGCCCGTTGTTTGTACTATCTTCGGTTTTCGTCCTCATTTATCGATAATTATCTTTCGTCGGGGTTTTCTCCCATTAGATAACCACCATATTTCAGGGCTGGGTCACTCCTAGATGATTATCTATTAATTGTGAAAAGTCAACGTTCATGCGAGACGATAATAGATTTGGGGTTAAAATAACACTTTCGACCGACTGGTCTCTTATCGTAAACACGAGTGATAAAGACTCGTGACTTATTCCACTTCATCACGCTGAAGAGACTGCCATCAATGGTACCTATACCTTGTAGAGGTATGGCAGCTTGCGTACCCTGACGAACCCCATAGCTATACCAGCGGGAGTTTTACTCCTGGTAGGTTCAACCAAGCTGGACAAGTCTGTGCGGGTAGGGGTCAGACAAAAGCTGCTACCCTGATCCTCCAGGTTGAGGGTTTTAGCGCACGGCCGACACCCATGCCTATGAAAAAAAATCTGAACAGTTACGGAAATAGCAACAAATGGAAAAAACTTTGACGCGGGACGGACATCCTGAGTCTCAGGCTCGTATGACTGTCAGTAGTGAAAGCCGAAAGGAAGCTATTGGCATGAAAACGGATGCCCTGACCGTAAAACATGAAACTAGAATTGGATTCTGGAATGCCAGAACCATGAATGAGGCAGGAAAGCAGATGCAGATCACAGCAGAGATGAGGAACTACAGATTACATATCCTAGGAATAAGTGAGAGCAGATGGACTGGGACGAGGAGAATAAAAACAGCTACTGGGGAAACGGTACTTTACTCTGGTAGAGAGGATGGACAGCACAATGAAGGCGTAGCCATTATCCTGAAGAAAGGAATAGAAAGGTCATTACTGGAATGGAAACCCATCAACAACAGACTAATAAGAACAAGACTGACAGGGAGATTCACCAACAATACAATAATACAATGCTATGCACTAACAAATGACAGCGACCATGCAGACTGCAACAACTGGAGAGGAATTACTCTCCTCTCAGTTCCCAGTAAAATACTAGGCAGGATAATTATCCAGATAATTTCAAAAGCAGTAGACCATAAATTGGGGAAATAACAGGCGGGATTCAGAAAGAATAGAAGATGTGCAGATCATATATTCACCCTCAGGAACATTATAGAGCAGTGCTCAGAATGGCAAAGACAGCTATACATTAACTTTGTTGATTTTGAAAAAGCTTTTGACAGCATACACAAGGACAGCCTATAGAAAATACTGAGCGCCTATGGAAGTCCTAGCTCCATTGTTTCCATTATAAAAAGCCTCTATTCTAACTTTACATGCAGTGTTGGATTGAGCAACCTAACTTTCGAGGTGAAGACAGGAGTACGACAGGGATGCCCCTTATCAACAACTTTATTTTTGACAGTCATTTAATGGGTGATGCAGCAGATAACAGAAGGCAGTCCAAAAGGAATTAGATGGACATTTTCTACACTGGAAGACCTGGACTATGCAGATGACATTGCACTACTCGCACATTCACATCAACACATCCAAGAAAAAATCCGATAGACTGAATAATTTTAGCCAGCAGGTGGGTCTGAACATGAGTCTGAAGATTCTGCATTTAAGACAGAAGTCATGACACTCAATGTGGGCAATCCTGAGCCAATAACAATAAGGAACCAGAAGCTAGAACAGACAGGCACATTTACATACTTATGATGCATAGTAACATCAGGCGGTGGAACAAGCAAGGACATCAATAACAGAATGAATAAAGTGAGAACAGCCTTTGGTAGTCTCAACAACATCTGGAAGTCTTCCCAGTACAGCACAAACACCAAATTAAGATTATATGAGAGCTGTGTATTTTCTGTGCTTCTCTATGGTGCGGAATGCTGGAGAGTAACAGAGAAGGAAATGTCGACACTGTCCTCTTTCTACACAATGTGCCTAAGGAAAATTCACCAAATCTTTTGGCCAAATACTATCGCCAACCAAGAACTACTTATTCGGAGTAACCAAGAGGACATGCACACCATCATAGCTGGCAGACGCTGGAGTTAGTTGGCCACGTCCTCAGAAGGGACTCTGATGCCATTACAAGAACAGCTATGCTATGGACCCCCGAAGGAAAGCGAAAGAGAGGCCGACCAAAAACAACTTGGCGGAGAACTGTGGAGGCTGAGATGAAAAGAATGAACCAGAGTTGGGGCACTATACGAAGGATGGCCGCCGACCGAACAAAGTGGAACCAATTTGTAGCTGCCCTACAAGACGCCACCAGGCGTGATGGCCACTGACTGCTTTGATAGTCGGCAGCTAGGCATCAAAGAAGAAAAAGAAGACGCTGAAGAGACGACAGAGAGTAGATAGAAAGATGTCTATATAGGACTCGTATAAGAAGTAGCTTTGTAAAATTAAAAGTGTAAAATCTCAGTATGTATACATAGTCATGATTCATAGGAATCTTCCCCAAGTGATTCTTCTTCTTCTTCTTGCGATCGCATCTTTGATGTTTACACCGTCAGACGAGTTTTCATGATGAATTCGACCGTTGTCTGAAGTTCCTCTTTAGCTCCATACAGCTTTGAGTTTAGTGTTGAGTCATTAGGCCAGTATATCTTTCTTAACTGGTCGTACAGAGGACAATCCTGTAGAACATGCTCAGCAGTTTGTTCGTTTAATCCACATGTGCACAGTGGTGAAGCAGACAATCGTAGCTTGTACATGTGTTTATTCAGTTTGTTATGTTTGTTAGACGAAAAATGGTGATCTGTCCCTACCGGTCAAGAGTGTGGTAGTCGTCGTTGGGTTGATTCTGTTCTCTTCTGATAGTCTGGATAGGTCTCTTTTTCTCAAAGTATGTGATTTCATTATCTTCTTGTTCACATTCTCCTCCCTTTTTTGCAAGTTTATCTGCCTTTTCATTTCCGGGTACACCACAATGAGATGGTACCCACTGAAGTATGGTTTTCTTTTTGGCAGCTACCTTGTTTAGTTCATTTCTCAGATGCGGGAGTTTACCACCCTTGAGAGCTTGCAGTACAGACAGTGCATCTGTGAGGATGACTACCTGGTGGCAGTCAGAGTTGGTGTTATAAATCATATTTGCAGCCTGCTCTAGAGCTTGAACCTCAGCTGTATAGTTGGAACATAATTTACCAGTGGGAATGTGCCTAGTCTCATAGTGGTTGTCATGATATGAGATAAAGATACCGGCACCTCCATTTCTAACAGCATTTGTTGCTGATCAATCTGTATAGGCATGTATCCATGATTGTTCGGGATAGCTTTCTTGGATCACACTCAATGTAGCAGTTCGTTTTTGCAGATCATTATACTCACATCCACTTGTGAGACCACTGACTGATGTATTAATTTAGAGGGCACTGCTGGCCTGTACCCATGGTACAATGTGTAGGGTGGGCTTCAGCGGTGGTGTCTTCATGGATAGGTCTTCTTGATGCTGTCTTTTAAGTCTTTTTCCCCGATGCACAAAGCTGCTTCGTTTTAGACGTCCCAATGCAATGCCAGATCGTCTAGTCTTGCCTTCATTGGGTGTGTTGGCATACTGTTGTACTTTTCCATCTGGATCATGCTTTTTGTGGCTCTTCTATAGGACAATGTCTGTAATCCAGCAGCTGTCTGCATCTCTGATATCGGTGTAGTTTTGATGGCTCCTGTAATGAGCCTAAGAGCTTGATTTTGCACCTTGTCCAAAAACTGCAGATGTGAGTTAGCAGCTGATGACCATGCTGCTGAGCCGAACTCTAAGTGTGGTCTTATTACTCCATTATAAATCTTCTTTAGAGTTCGTTCATTTGCTCCCCAGTTGGTACCTGCTAATTTTCTGAGTATGCCTAGTCGTCTTCGGGCCTTTCCTTCTGCATTTTCAATATGCTTATTCCATGTAAGCTTTTGGTCAAATGTCACCCCAAGATAGGTGGGGTAGCTTTCTTCCTTGATCATGGTTGTCCCTAGGTGTATGTTAGCTGCTTTGTCCTTGGGGGCGAGGGAGAACAGTGTTGTGGAGGTTTTGTCTGTGTTTATTGTAATAAGCCATTTTTCTGCCCATGACATTAGCATGTCTGCTGCCCGCTGTATTCTATAATTTGCTGTGGTGACGTTTTCATCGGCGCACCAGAGTACTAGGTCAGCTGCATATAAGGCAGCTTTCCTTAACACTCTTCCTTGTTTACATCAATGACCTGGTGAAAGATCTCCCCGCTGGAGTGAAAGCTGCCCCAAGTCATAAAGCTTGGGTTTGTAGATTGGCAAATATCAGTAACATTACTTGGGTTGACTACTGCCTTTATTAGAGTCATAAATGTGGAAGTCTGAAGGCGAACGAGGAAGAAGAAGAAGAAGTAACATTACAATGGGAAGACTGCATCTCGACTGTTGCAGTAAGCCGTAAACTTGTGAGATTTACTCGTACAACGCCATTCAACTCCTGACATAAGAAGGAAAAGTCAAGACCTTGCAAAGGACCAGTTTCAATCAAACAAGACTCCAGCGACAACCCATTGTCACCAACTGACCAGCTAAGTTACCAAAACTAGCCCAGTGCATGGACTCTTAATTCCCCCCCCCCCCCCCCCCTTCCCCCCAGGTCACATGGAGATCTACCAAATAATCATTGCCTGTAATTTATCGACAGATCGCGAGGAACCGCTTGCCGGTCCCTGCTTTGTCTCAAGTGCAAAAACAATAGATACTTATCGTTTTTATGAATTTTAATGCGGCATGTCTAATGATATTTATACAGACCAAAGGTAAATGCAATGCAATGCTCGTGCAGAACAAGTTCATCGATAAAATCATAAAACAAAACAAACATGCAATAATCTCAACAAAGTTGATGTTTATTCAACTTTCAGGCACCAGTTGAAAACTCAAAGACCGAATTTGATATAGAGTTCTTTACTTGCTGCTTGTGTGGGCTTGATGAGCAAGTTTTAGAAGTAGCTTTGACCGTTTTCGTACGTGTTTCCGTGAGTGTGTGAGTGTGTGTGTGAGTGTTAGTGTGTGTGTGAGTGCGTGTGTGTGAGTGTGTGTGCGCGTGTATGTGCGCGTGTGTGCGTGCGCGTGTTTGCGCGCGCGTTGGTGTGGGCGCGCTGGTGTGTGCGCTGGTGTGTGCGCTGGGGCACGCGCGTGCGTGCGTGCGTGCGTGTGTGTATGTGTGTGCGTGTGGAGAGACAGTGAGTTCCAGAAATGGAAGAAGTAGGGATATTTTTTTAATAATATTTTTGTTTCATGCCAGTCGAACCGGAAAGCAAATCGGAAAATATGCTACATTTAAAATCGAATTAGGGATATAATCTTGTGTTGTGTAACTTACTACGCATATATATACCTGCTTCTTTAATGATTGAGTACATGTCACAATACTTGTTAATGTACATATGTATGTTGATTCCTTGTTTGTTCAGGAGCTGTGACAAAACGGGGTGGCCCCTATCGATCTTTGTTTCTCTCCGGCAGTATCGGTACATTTGTGGTACTGATTTTTATTATGTGCTCTCAAGTATCCACCTTTTCGGTCTTTCTTTCGTCGTTATTTTTCTGCTAAGTAGCAGATATTTGATTTTATCAAATCATTCGACACACCTCTCTGTGATGTCACCTGTTTGTTACCCGGTGATCCTGGCTTGCGGTGAGCAACTGAGATAAGATAGTCGCCGGCGTGTTTAGATTGAACCGCTGATAAGACGACTCGTTTGGTAACCCAGATGGGCAGACACGGAGTTTTTGCGTACTCATACAACAGATATCGAGATTACTGTCTGTGTGAGACATGTGGGCAGACAAGTGTGACGTAATCGCTTCCGGGCCGACTAGTTATGACAACATTACTTTCTTATAAAGTAATAAGTATTACAGCTTAACCATGTTGTCATGTGTGTCTACCGATCTGCCTGTGAGAGTGTATGCAAGGAATCAGATGTCCATATATGGTACTACGTGACCTTTGCAGGCACGCACCTTATTTCACGTGGAACTATTTTTAAAATATCACACCCTATCTGCATGATTTGAAATGATTAGATCTTTCTGATTAGATTCATAACAACAATGCGTGGGAAGATAGGAGTATTGTCTGACTATTTCGTAGTTTTATTTCACTGTGAATTTCATGCTCGCCAAGACAACATCAGACCTCGCCAGAGTGAAGACTAGATTCATAATTCCTTTTTTTTTTTAACCGGACTTTTTATTGGAGAACCAAATAAGACTTACAAAGCACAGTAAATCTCTACTTTTTAATAAGGAACACAGGGACTAGGAAACTGAAGAAACACACGGAGTCAGAGAGGGAATCTATTCTCAAATTAAAGACACCCCAGACACGTGTAAGATGCCGACTCGTCTCTTTTATTCATCTGAGCAACAAGTCTGTAGCCAATATTGGCGTAAGTAGTGCATTTTTAATTCTATATTTTATTACTAACATGTGAACTAACATATATATATATATATATATACATATACATATTACCATGTGAATTTTAATATGTGAAACTCGCTTGTGGATGTCAAAGTCATTTGAGGCTGGCAACCTCAGCGTATAGAAAGAAGATTCATGAACCACCACTGCACGGGCTGGTGATTGCTTTATTGATAGTTTCGTAAAGAGAACTAAAAGCATAAAGTAATTCCAGTTTCCCTATGGAGCAGGGAGGGAAAGATGAAAGAAATAATGTACATTCTAAGTATAATACTTACATTTTCAAAGCAGTGTAAATGTCCATATAGTCACTTTAAAATTAATGTAAGTTTTCAAGCTTAAACCAGTGTAAATGTCTATGTGAAAATATTCATTTTAAAGTAATGGAAGTTTCACATTTTTCAATCAGTGTAAAACATAAAGGAAAACAAATTCAATTTATATTGCGAACACTTTTCAATTAGTGGAGATGTATATGTAAACAGACTCCTTCTGTATTATTAACCTTTTCATTTAAATGTCATGTAAAACTATGAAAGCTATTCTATTTAAATGTAAAGAAAGTTTTATCCCTAGGGATTAAATTTAATTCTCATGGAGGGTAAAGTCTGAGTAATTGGGATGGTGGTATGGGAAGATAGGAACCCATAACTATGGGGTGGAAAACGCCATACTCAGAAGAGCGTTTCGTTCTATTCTTTACCATAGTTATTGGTAGTACCAGCAGAAAGTACTATCTCTGGAACAAGAAGGGAACCGTGGCCTAAGCTTTAAGACGAAGGATGCACGTGGTAGACTCTCCTTGACGTTTCTGGGAAACGAGCTACCCCCGACAGCCTTGATCAGAGACGAGCGCGAGCAGAGTGAAAAGAACCAACCCATAAGAAGGAGCAGAACCGCCATTGGCAGCTAAGTTCAAATATATGCTGCCACTTGAACTTCTTGTAATATCTCACATTCCCTAAAGACTATGAGGATAACTTTTCTTGATCCATAACTATTCAAATTATTTCCAACTGTTAAAACCTAAAGTGATTATTAAATATTGTTATTTGTAATGTTACCAATTTAACTTCGATTTAATCATTTTAAAATGACTGCATGTTTGTCTCAGTCAAAGTTACTACACACACACACTTTAAACAGAGCTATACAAGAATAATAGAATTCCACTGAGTAAATCAGGGGTGGGGGGGCTTAAACGAGCTGAAAGTAATAAGTGCTTAAATCCTTCACAAAAGCGTCAGCAGAATTACAGAGTTAACATACTCAGCCAAAGCAGTATTGTTCTCTCTTATTCTGAATATCTTGTGAAGACTCCCTTTGTAATAGAAGTGTCATCACCTTTCTATCTACATCTCTGCCAAGAGTAATCTTGTGCGAAGGTTGATACCTTTGAAGCCCATATTAGATACTCTTGAGTTTTGGCCACTGTTGGACCACTACTGGAAAGCAGGGGAGGCAATACCGTCACAGGAGCCTATTTTGGGGCCATGCTTAACTGAAACAGGCTCCAATTATTTCATTCTTCTGTCACTTGTAAAGCGTTAGGTGACATGACATGGACAATACTTGTGAAGTTTTAGATGACATAGACAATGCTTGTGTAGATTTAGATGACAGATTATGCTTGTGAAGTTTTAGATAACGAAAACAGTGCGTGTGAAGTTTTAGATGCCTTGGACAGTGCTTGTCAAGAGTTAGATAACATACCACGACAAATAGAAACTATGTTACGTTAATGACAAATACTTGTTGAATACGTAATTTTACACAAAAAAAGTATATTTTACACAGATTTGCGCACGCTAAAAAAAGTTGAGAACAAAACATTCAGAGTTAACAAAATTCAGCTTCTGAAAGCACATCAGCCACCAACAACAACAGATAATTTTTCTTCTTTTTCGTACACTTTCAGACGTCTACATGAATGTTTTCAAAGAAAGCAATAGTCAGCTTGAGGCTATTTGCATCTCCGTAGAAATTGTCCACGAATGGTACTGGTGTCGGCCATATTTTCTTTCTCTGTTCCGCATATGTTGGGCAACTTTGAAGCAGATGTGCAGCAGTCATTTTATCAGTACCACAGTTTCACTCATCGGTAGTTCCTATCTTTAGCTTGTTGAATAGATGGTATCTCAATCTGTTGTGGCCAGTGCGGAGTCTGAAGATTACAACTTGTTCTCTTCTGTTCAGCTGGTAGTATGCGTCATTTTGTGTGTGTGACCTGGATGCTATTCATCCCATTTGTTTCTGCATCTGATTCTGATAAAACCCTTTGACTGATAATGCGAGAATTAAATGGGGAGTGTCCATTTTTGGGCGCACTTGCCTTTGAACTGTTATGTCCTAATTGTTTTATTTAATTCTTAATTTCACCGTAAGTACTTTTAGGGGAAATATTTATATTTAAAAAAAAAACTGTTTTAAAACATGTTTTTATTTATTACCTTTTATGACAAGATTCATATCCAGAAACCCTAAACTTTAGATTCTGGTGTTTTTCCCTGTGCATTACAGCTAATATCAAATATTGCCAAAAGTGAAATGCATTGATTCATATTCCAGTAAATGGTAGTGCACATATGACGAGTAGAATTTTTGCCATCCCCTACCCCATATCAGATTTCGTGAACAAAAATAAAACGACCTTCCAATCCCCCGCCACCCTTATGGGACGTCACATGTCTCTTTAAAAAACCTCTTCCCCTTTTTTTATAAATTATTTTGTGACTAATGAAAAGAAATAATGTAGTCGAACGTAAATTATTTACCTAACGCAAATAAAATAACAATCTTTTAAGTACAATAGGGCCTTATTAATAATGCTTTTCCGGAGATTGTTTTACACGTTAATTGTTACTAAATTTGTTTTAAAACTTCGCTCATTTTGGCTTAATTTGCCTCAAACAATTAAACAAATGTAAAGTAAACATGCCAATAACTTCATTTTGTACTGTTGTTAAAGTTTCATAACATAATGTTAAACTTGAGAGAAAATCTACAAAAATGCAAGGTTTTAAAATTTGAAGTCGTTATCATTAAATCGTTTATCTTTGTTATCATTATGCCGCGATCAAGTAAGATGCTCCTCCATTGAACGAACAAGAAATACATTGTCTAGCAGATCAACATCGTTTATTGACAAGAGATGTATTATTGTAATTGTAGTGAAATTGACAGAGATACAACGGTAAAATACTCAAAAGATAACATTTAAGGATAAAAACATAATGCGTAGGCTGCTGATGTACATGATCGCCTAGACCGCGGGTCATCACCCTCCATAAAATTGACTTGCTAGACAGGAGGGGAACGGAGGATCAAAAAGGAAAAAATATGACTGGAAAGATTGCGTAGCAAGGCTAAGGAGACGCAATTGGGGGGGATGGCGGAAAGTAAAAAATTCACGTCCCCCAAATTGACACGAGGTACGGAATGGACGCTTTTACGATACCAAGCTTTTGATTTGAATTCAGCGGCTAAAACGCAGATGTTAGGAATATTACAAAAATTTAAAAAGTAATTTTTCTTAATATTAATGTTAGGAATATAAAAATTAGCTGGCCAGATGGCCTATTCTGAGCAATGAAATAATATGATCTTAAATTTACAAACGGATAGATAATATTGAAATTAATGACAAAAGACAGTGTAGTTTACATCAGCCACAGACTGCCTTGAATCTAACATATCGTTATTTGCACACAAAAACACGACCTTGGACACAGATGTTCAAAGTTACTTATTATGGAGGAGAGGGTTTTTGAGCGGTAGCTGTGTCTAAATATAACTTTTTACGACAAAATTTTAAGGGGAGAGAAAGGTTGCTTCAAAAATCAAGCACATTTTTTTTAGAAACACAAGTAGAGACGGACAGACTAACAGATAACCATCCATACTTGACTGAAGCATGACTGAAATGACTTTAGTGTGGAAATTTGAAATTTAAAGTACAACTAGGCAGTGATTGGCCACAGACAAGCATATCATTAGCGCACAGAGCGCATTTGGGGTCATTCTTCAATAATTGTTCAGTGTTAGACACAGATTTTAAAGTGTGGTGCTTTCCCATTTGAAAGACAGTGAGATAAATTTAGGGACGCCATACTATAGCCAGCAGCTCAGCTGAGTTTTGCTAGCAATTCTGTGTTATGTATTCATAATCTGGTAAGATTGAAATTATTTCTTTATATATTTTGAATATTGTTTCATGTTCGAGTGATTTGATACTGCCATATCAAAATCTAGCATTACAAACAAGTAGGGATTTTGCTCTAGACCCCCCGCCCAAGTCAGGGTCTAGGGACCAACAAGGTACATAAACTACAGCAAGGATTATGCACGATAGATCAAACGTTGAAACAGATTACCTATCTTCTTTTAGGGCCGACAACTAATAATTATTTTTCAGAATCTATAGTCTGGGAGGATCTATCGGATGTAAACCCACCATGGTAACTGTGCTGTTTGGTCAGAGAGATCTGACCTGTCTGTATGATGTGGTTGTTGTGTCAGTGTGGTGTCCAGACGTGGGTATAGAATAGATTTTGACACATAGCCCATACTTTGATTGCAGAGCTGTGAGTTTTCTATCTACAACAAAGCAGAGTCTATTCGGTGGGTGACTTTACTCGAGTGTATCTGTGCAGTTCTTGTGACAGAGACCACCATTATTGCCCGCCAGCACGGAGAGGTGGGACCGCAAGTTTTCAGCACCAGAGCTACAAAAAGATGAGTGAGCCTCTGGTCTGCTGGACATTCACCAACTATTGGTAGTGACTAATATCCCCATAAAAATTCCCACCTTTTTCTGGACACTGAGTAGTCAATATAGACAGGTGTGATGAGGCCACCCCAACAGCACAAACAGTAACTATCCTCCCAAAGAGATGACTATTCGAACATTTTAATAAAACTAACTATTCTAGTACTTAAATATGTACACTTTTGGCATTTATTATGTAACATTCCATGCATAATTTTCATAAATTTTCAATCCTTCTTTTAAAACAAGTTCTGGTCAAAATAAAACTTGATCCAGAACAAATAAATGTAATATAATTATATCAAAAACCTTATACACGTGAGTTAGTTCAGTGTATTTTAACACTTGTTAATCTTATTAGTCTTCTTAAATGTCTGTGGGTGTATTTATAACTAACACACCACATTACACATCATTACCCTAGACACTTTACGTAGCTACATTCATTAAGAAAAAAAAAATTAAGTGTGAGGTCGTACATGTAGTAATAACACCATCATACAATACCATCAACACCACTACAGTAATAAGGAAATGTATAATAAAAACAATTTAAAGGTTATACCAATTATCCAGTATTTCTGAGCAATTCTGCAATACGTCCGATTGATTTTGCTAGATGGACTCACGCGAATAAGCCTTCAGGCAAAGCTGGCCTCACCTCTACTAGTATATAGTACATAGCAGTATCTGCAATGGGACTACCTTGACCTTTCTAAGAGGATAGAGGTTATATAATCAATTTTCTTCCGTCATCTTTTATGAAAGAAGCGATTCTCACTCGCATTTTTGTGTGGCGTCACATTTCTTAAAATCCCCCTTCTCACCCCCCGACACCCCCCGCCCCCATCGTCACACTTCGTCACCAAATTTTTAACACCCTCCCCCCTACTGCGTGACGTCATATCTAGACGATCCCATACAAATAACACTTAACTTAAATGAAAAGATAAAAATTGTAAAAAGAATAAAACGTTGGTTGGGCGGAACAAATAACATTTTAACAAAACGTAATCATACAGCAGATACTGAGTGAAGTTTTTATAGACACTTATTATTGTTAGCAAATGCACTAAAAGAGAACAGCAAAAAAACGTATGCATAGAGTGCAAGTGAATTATCAGTTATCATTAATCAGTAACTCGATGCATCATTCGCAATTGTATACTGTTTGTTTACAACTCTATATAACGTAATCTGTTACCCTTAATTCTCTTCTAAATTACTGCTGAACCGCTTCCGTCTGCTGGCAAACGAAATCATAGAGCAGGCTGTCAATCTTTCTGTCCAACGCATTTCCTGCTGTTGCTTCTATTGAATGTCTCTTTCATCAGGTCTTTCTTTCAGTCGATGTCCAGATGTCATTTTAAAAACAAATGACAACGAAAGAATCATGCTAATGTCATCTGTCATTCTTGCTGTTTGCCTTTCATTATAACCGCTAACTAACGTTGCCGCTGTTAGGCTACAACAATCCTGTTTGTCTCATCTAGTGCTTCTAAAACTGTTAGAGGTCTCGCATCCCTTTACATAATCTTTCGAAGCTGCACCTCAATATCTTTTAGGTGTCAAAATATTTCAGTAATACGAAAAGGAGAGAAAACTATGACTTTTTACAAGAAATGAAAAGAAAAAGAATATCATTGTATTAATTTAGTGCATGCACTGAGCCCGGAAAATGGGAAACTGGTCGTTAGAGGAATATGAATTAGGACAACCTTTATGAGTAGATTTCATAATATTTTTAATTTTCATATAGTTGTAGATTAGGTGGAAATAACTCCTTTGAATAAAACCTGCACCAGTATGCGAAACTGTATGAAGAATGTTACTGTTTTAAGTAAAAGAATAAACATAACGAAAGAGTGACAAAGAAATATTTATTTTAAATACGCTTTAAATTATTGCATAATAAATGTTAGAATATATGAACATTGAGCGTGTTATATTTGATTTTAGTCATGAGTTTATTAGATTACAAAGTGACAAATGACGAGGTGTTGTCACGTGTTGGCCTTTAAAGCATGTATACACTGCTTAGACAGCGCAGACTTCGCTGGCTTGGCCATGTCCGCCGCATGGAAGATGATCGCATCCCGAAAGATATCTTCTACGGACAACTGGCAGATGGCAGAAGAACAGTTTTCCGACCGTAGCTGAGATTAAAAAATGTGTGCAAGAGAGACATGAGGGCACTGGACATAATTCCAGCAACATGGGAGGATGAAGCTGACAATCGCACCAAGTGGTGCTCTATCTACGGCGCCACCTCAAATTGGGCGAACAGATGCTGTCACGGCAAGCAGAAGAGACGAGAAAACGTCGAAAGGAACACTAGGAAAATAAGCAGCTCAGGGCTGTCGCCTCAGGGGCGTATTCCCATAGTCAGTTATGACTGAAGAGACTATTATTATTATTAGATTAGCGTACCTTCTGCTGCTGCTTATTTCAGATTATGCTTGAGAAAATTCTATTTAACAAATGTGACTGAGGCTCTGCATTGAATTCATGTTGCCAGTGTTCTATTTTGTACAGATACATTTGAGTTATATTTATTACTCTGTGTATATGATGATTCACCTTCTAAAATATCTGGCAAGTTTCGCACCCCTAGAGATCGGGCAGCGCACACTCAGAGGGTACTTACGTCATTGGTTAAGAACCTCTGGTCTAAACTGTTCTTGTTACTTCTCTTTCTCCTCGTATCTCTTCTTCTTTTCTCTGTACTTTCTCCATTAGGGCTCAAACTTCATCTTAAAGGCGGATGGAAACGAACAATAAGTTACGTCCGGTTGTGTCACAGTTAAAGTGCTACTCATGTCGTTAAAATCACGTATTGACCCAATCAAACGATTTTTCTTTCCGGCATCGAACGTGTAGACTAGCTTATCTGAGCCTGGTATCAATACCAACAATCTATAGCTATCAAAGCGCTGCTGTAAAAACTTCCTGTTTGAAAACTACAGTGATGGGTGTGTTTTCCTGATTTTGATTATTTATTTTATACAATCATAGGATATAGAATCTATGCAACTTTTTTTTAAAAGATGATGACATTTAAGTTGTATAATAAACAAAAACATACCAAGCTGTCTTTTTCGGCAATTATAATCAGTTATATTCCTAATCATACATCTTGTTCTTTGATCCTTAGCCGCCAACTGTCAAAGCAATCAGTGGCCATCCCGCCTGGTGGCGTCTTGTAGGGCAACAACAAACTGCTTCCACTTTGTTCGGTCGGCGGCCATTCTTCGTACAGTGTCCAAGCTCTGATTCATTCTTTGCATTTCGCCTCCACATTTCTCCGCCAAGTTGTTTTTGGTTGGACTCTCTTTCGCTTTCCGTCGGGGGTCCATAGCATAGCTGTTCTTGTGATGGCATTAGGGTCTCTTCTGAGGACGTGGCCAATCCAACTCCAGCGTCTGCCAGCTATGATGGCGTGCATGTCCTCTTGGTTATTCCGAGTAAGTAGTTCTTGGTTAGTGATAGCATTCGGCCAAAATCATATATACATCGTGGAAAAGCTCCACGGAGATGCAAATAACCTCAAGCTGACCACTGATTTCTTTGAAAACATTCAAGCAGACGCCTGAAAGTGTACGAAGAAGAAGAAGAATACCTAAATCTTGGCAGCACTATAGACAAAGTCCGAGGAACAGATCATAGTATCAAATTAATAATACAAAAGACAAGAGGAGCTATAATTGCATGTGGAAATGTATGAAAGCCATAAGAAATCCAATACAACATAAAAAGGAATAATCAACTTAAATGTCACGTTATTGCATGGCTCTGGAGCACGGAGAACAGAAATGTCACACTGAAACACAAATAGTATAAATTGGTACTTTCAAAGAATTGAAGCACTTAAATGTTATGATAAGATAACTAATATAGAACTGATTGAAAGATTAAGACAAATACCAGCATAACAAGGTGCATTGAGAAGACTGTAGTTTTGTATAGGACACACGTTCAGACGGCTATAGGTGATAGCATTACATAGTAGTCACTATACAGCTAGGTGATAGCATTACATAGTAGTCACTATACAGCTAGGTGATAGCATTACATAGTAGTCACTATACAGCTAGGTGATAGCATTACATAGTAGTCACTATACAGCTAGGTGATAGCATTACATAGTAGTCACTATTCTGGAACCTCCATGGTAAGACAAATAGAAGGAGACCAAATATTCCGCGGAGAAAACAACTGGAGACGGGCATGGAAGGAATTTTAAAAATTTTGAACACATGGCAAAGGACAGGAGAGATTGCAGTGTGTTTATTAACGGCATGTGATGATAGTGATGACGATGATGATGATAATGATCTTAACATCTATAGTTTAGGCGCCAATAAAACTTAAACGGAGATGTGATTTACGGAACGATGTTAGGAGTATCACGGACAGCACAAACAGAGTAATGAGGATGTGCTGAAGAAAAGAAAAAAAACGTGAGCAAAGAAATTTTATCTTGGTACTTACATTAGAAGGAAGCAGACCATTGTCTTTGAGTTTGTTACGAGAACAGGAAAACTGAAATATATTGTAACATCAGGAGAGATTGAACGAGAGGACACACAGAGAAGATAAAGATACGAGACAGTTTAATGTTTTGGTATGGGAAGAAGTCAACAATAGAAGTGCCAAGTAGCACTGGGGACCGACAGTTGTGGAGTGACATGTTCCGAAAGTTGTGGAGCGACATGTTCCGAAAGTTGTGGAGCGACATGTTCCGAAAGCCTGCTGGCGTGATACTTGAAATAGAAGTTGCAAGTAGCTAATCACTTGAAAAACAAAATTAAAAGAATAAACAACGGAATATAGCAGTCCAGAAACAGTGGATCTTGTATTATCGTCATGGTCACGAGTTATATTGGACCGTGTGTCCTTCTAGTCGTTAGGTCATCGAATACGGGTGTTACGCCAATATTTGCTGCTCTCACAGTCATATGTTAAAGGAATTTTACCAGCAGTTGACGACTGTATTATTACCTGTTGCTTTGTCACCCTTTCTTACTTTTATTGGCATCGTGCCTTGAGAAAACATTTTTGGGAGTCCATTTCACAGTGTAACACGGATGTGCGTGTTCCTTGAGGGTTGTAAGGAAGTCCTTGTTGTGACAATATTTTTTATAGATACTTTTCGTGTGTGATGTCATTACCCTACGATATTCCACTGACCTTACTAAATTACGTTAGTGTCAGTATATGTACAATTGTTTGGCATTACGTCTGCCAGAAGAGTCCATGTTTCTGATATACTCGTATATGTAGAAATCTCAGCATGATTCAATTTGTCTGTTCTCCCGCATCAATTTAGCTAGAGACATTGTTGCGTGAACTAGTTCGGTTACATTCGTTCATTTGTCATTTATACCTATCAACCAGAGACTCTCAACATGTGTGCATGGACACTTATTTGCCCCAAATTTGTAGAAATGTGCCGCACAATTAAAAACAATTTAGGAAATCTAATAAAACTAGATTGACATTTTCACATCACGTGGATATCAGCTATGATGGGGTCTACGGTCATCTTTGCATTATATCTCCGAACACAGTGTGGGGTATCGTTCATGTTTGTACTGTGTACTCAAAGATTCTAAGCACGTCTATTTCGTAGAATGTTTGGAAACTCAGCTCAGGACCTCATTAGTCTGCCCGGAATGTTATACAGACGCACAGCCAGATTAACATCACCGAGAACTGTCCCGGTGTGAACTAGGTAGTTCTCTCGCTGGAAATGGCATAAGTAATAAGAAATAATTTCTGCCAACTATGAACTTGTGAGCAACCCTGAGCCCATATCAGTAAGGAATCAGCAACTGGAACTGACAGATACCTTCACATACCTAGGATGCATAGTAACACCAGACGGCGGAGCAAGCAAAGACATCAACAACAGAATGAACAAAGCAAGAACAGCCTTTTTTAGTCTAAACAACATCTGGAAGTCCTCTCAGTACAGCACAAGCACAAAATTAGGATTATATCAGAGCTGTGTGCTTTCTGTGCTTCTCTATGGCGCGGACAGCTGGAGAGTTACAGAGAAGGAAATGTCGAAATTGTCCTCTTTTCACACAACTTGCCTAAGAAAAATTCTCCGAATCTTTTGGCTGAATACCATCACCAACCAAGATCTGCTTACTCGGAGCAAGCAAGAGGACATGCACACCATCATAGCTGGCAGACGCTGGAGCTGGGTTGGCCATGTCCTCAGAAGAGACCCCGATGCCATCAGAAGAACAGCTATGCTATGGACCCCTGAAGGAAAACGAAAGAGAGGCCGACCAAAAACAACTTGGCGGAGGACTGTGGAGGCTGAGATGCAAAGAATAAACTAGAGTTGGGGCACTGTACGAAGGATGGCCGCCGACCGAGCAAAGTGGAATCAATTTGTTGTTGCCCTACAAGACGCCACCAGGCGTAATTGCCACTGACTGCTTTGACGGTCGGCGGCTAAGGATCAAAGAAGAAGAAGATGAACTTGTTACATAAACGATTTCTCCTTCGAGGACGCATTAAAAGAATAAACAAATTCTTATATTTTCCGGCACAAAACTGAATGAAGAAACAGTAATATTTCATCTTCTACTGGGAAGGGTTGGGGCTGACAAGAAAAAAGTAATCTGAAGTAACGTTGGAAGGCCAAGCCAAGCGATAATAAAGGCTAGGAATAATTTGTGATGGATACACTATTATTTTCAGCGTAAAGATTCTAATATTCTGAGAAATTATGACGCCTGTCACGGATTGCCTCTCTTACTTTCCAGTAGTGGTCCAACAGTGACCATAACCCACGAGTATCTAAATGAGTCGTCAAAGGTGTCTACCTTCGCAAAAGATTACTTTTGGCAGAGATAGAATGGTAATGACGCTTCTACCTTACGGTAGCTCCACAAGGTAATTCAGAAGTCTAGAACAATGCTGCTTATCGCTGAATATTTGTTAACTTATATCTGTCCGTCAACATTTGTGAAAGATTTAAGCAACGGTTGTTAGCTCGTTTAAGCCCCCAGCTGAGTTAATTCAGCGAATTTCCTCTTATACTGGTATAGCTCTGTTTAGAGGTAAATATATGTATAGATGTATATATATATATGTATATTAAATATCCTGGCTCATACGTTTGCTTTCATACATGTAATAACTGAATAAACAACTATTGTTTAGTTTTAAAACAATAGGTAACAAATTTAATAATCAATTAGTATTAACAGTTTAAAATAAATGAAATTCTGGTGAATTTTATGTTGGAATCAAATTTTCTCTTCACGGAGATTTAGAGTGAAGATATAGTTCAGAAGATATATCCTGTTGCTGGTGCCTTTTTATAAGCACTTAACTGGTGTAAGGGGGTCCTGCAGCCGTTTTTCGCCAGTTCTTCGGTGGTGAGGACTCTTCTCTACACAACTTGTCCAATTTATGCGGTTGGTGTTGATTCCCTGCATTTAACTCACGACAAGCTTCGTTTCACGAACTTTTTAGAAAAACAAATGCCTCTGCTAAGTACATTTGTGAGCTGCTTATTAACAGGCGCATTCCCGCTGTCCACTAACCAATGTTAATCTCTCAGAAGAATTAAATTCCCGAGTACACAGTGTAGCTCATGGAAGATGATTAAAAATCACCAATATTATTCCGGGTATTTAACTGGGAAAATGTGTCTGGACGGCGCGAATAATGAGTTGCCTGAGTTACAATTAACAAAGTGCATATATCTCACAAAATATTATACATTTTAGGCACATGTGATGTAATAATCAGTCATCACTGCTCCATTCGGAGTCTGGGGTCACCTCTGCTGTCGGTTTTCCGCACGACTAGCCAGCGGAAATCCCCAGCGCTTGCTGTTGTGGTTTATGAATATACCATTTTCGTATGTTGAGGTTGCCAGCCTCATATATAACCACTTAGCAAGAAAACATGTCAAATTCACATTTGTAAAAGAAATGTTTACATCTTACCCCAATTGAGTTATACACAATCGCATTGCACAGTTTAGAATGGACACGAGCAATTTAGGTTATATGCTCTCGAATCACGTGGTCTGGAAATTTTGAATCCCTTTTATGACGGATGAATCTGCGAAACACTTGGTCTGGGAAAGTTTCTTTTACGACGGGTGATCCAATTCCTTAGGTATCCAGTCCTAATATTTAAAGTCCTCGTCCTTTATGTTTCCAGTCTTCGTATTTATAACGGCGGGTTTACTTGTAAGTTTTCAAAGTTCCCCAAATATTCAATCTATCACTTATAAGTTTGGAATTCTACGTCCGATGTCTCACTGGCTTCTGGGAGGTGTTCGCTTAACGATGCGATGCAGTCTCCCTGAGTTTTCTGTCTCTGATTTCACTAGAGTATATCTCTCATTCTCAGTTAAAATCCCAAATTGTGCTTCCCGGCAAACTTGCTAATGAGATTCATTGTGTATTCCGGCTCTCACTTCAATCCAATCGCAAGCTCTTTTGCACAGTGTGGGTAGGGGTGTTTAAATTCATAATCTCCCCCTCGTGTTTAAAATATTACATTTAATATTCCAACGCGTGACCTCTTTCAAATTATGCGGTAATATTTCCGCCAACTCACAACAAAACTGGGAACCTATTTAATGTCCAGATGCCACCATCAAATATTGACTCGCCAGACAGATTATCTGGGACAATCTTGACACAGGATGGTCCCGTGAAACGATTATTTCATTATCTTCCGTGATCGTGCGTTATCCAGACAGTCAAACAAAAGTATCGCCGGCCACTCAGACAAACAATATGGTCTTCTTAGACAGACAGACCGCAAACCAGGTGTTAATTGCCTGATTGTCGCTGGACCCGGAAATGAATTACGTCAAAGTCCATTCTCTTCATGTTTGCCGTCTGTATCAAAAGGTGGCAAGCCGGCTTTTCATGATATGAATATCACTCGCTGACCGGTTCAATAAACGTTGAATTATCACGAGTCACCTGGCGTAACGTAAACAGTCTGGAAGTGGTCACAGAAAGAATGTAGGGCGTAAAATATGCCAAATAATCCAAATAATACGATGATCGGTGAGGAAAATGAAGAAAAAGAGATGATACTGCCGGAGGGGCTGAAGGTATGAGAGAGCCCAAAAATACATGCGCAAACCGTTCTGTGACAACGCCTGCGATTTAGCTTTCGATTTCACTTGGAATAAAGACTGTTATCAGCACCATACCGATATGTATTGTTTACAGAGAAATAATTGGCAACCCAGCTATGGTTGTAAACAATAATAATAATAATATAGCCCCTTCAGTCATAACTGACTATAGGAATGCGCATCTAAGATCACAGCTCTCAGCTCCTTATTTTCCTGATGTTCTTTTCGGACGTTTTCTCTTCTCTTCTGCTTGCTGTGAGAGCTTCTTTTAGCCGACTGTGAGGTGTCGCCGTAGAGAGCATCGCCACTAGGTGCTATCGGCTGCTTCATTTTCCTAGGTTAATGGATTTATGTCCAGTGCACTCATGTCTCTCTTGCGCACATCTTTGAACTTCAGTTGCGGTGGTCCAATTGTAAATAATATGATATTTAATATCAACAGATATAGGTGAATAATTAAAAAATAAATCGTCATCGAGTTGTCATTCTTTATTAAAATAGCAGCAGAAGAAAGCAGTACATGGGTAAAAGCAAGCGTAAACTATTCCAGAATTAAAGTAAATTAATATGAAACAAACATAAAGGTTTGTTTTCAGGCACTCGTAAGAAATAAAGAAGTAGACACTAGACAACAGAAAAACAACAGACATGAGTGGCTTACCCAGGATTTGAACACTGGACCTTCCGTGCGACAACCCCCGCCTAGCTATGCAAGCGAATCACACTATCCTCCCTGCCATCTACGCATCAGAATTAAAGTGCAGGCTCTGTTTCCGCTGGCGCAGGTTCAGAAAAAGGCCTCATAGAGTAAGGTGACACGTGACAATATCATATATATGTTTAAATTATTTGTTTCACTAAAATATGATAGCACTTGCTAGTGTTTGATTTATTTTAACATTTTTTGGTTAGAAAATAATAAGCCAACAAGTAAATTCAACGTTCCATGCTTTGGCAGACTAGAAAGAATGCTACAAAGTATTGGCATTGTTACGCTTCAAAGAATAATCACTGGAATATCTTATGTAGATGACATCAGAAATGACACACATGACATCAATCAGAATTAAAACAAGACTCTTGTAGAAACATCTCACATCCCTGAAGGATCACAAGATAACGCCAGCATGTTTACAGTCACGGGTGGACACTCTGACGGACTATCGTCTGTCGTCTGTGAAGGTGCAGTGCTAATAAAAAGGAATGACAGAAGAAGTGGATTGATAAAGTGTGACAGAATGGGGCGACCCCTCTCGATCTCTGTTTCACTACGGCAGTATCAGTTACATTTTTGTACTGATTTTATTGCGATTTTTTCCGAGTCCCACCGTTTTCTTTCTGTTTGCTATGTAGCAGAGAGTTTGTTTGTTCAAACATCTGACACCCCTTTTAGGTGATAATACATCGCGTTTGCCAGGGTGCGGCAAAGCTTTTCTAAGATTAGGCCCGGGTGCGCGACAGATAAGAGATTAATCGTCTGTCTGATACATTCTGGACAGTCAAGCATGACAAAATCGATTACGGTACACCTAGCTACAAAGAGATTGCTTTACATGAAAGTAATAATATGTTACATGTTACACACATTGTCGTGTGAGGTTTCCGGTATGTCTGTGAGTTTGCCTGCCCGGCAATCTGATGTTTTCGTACCATATATGTAAAAGATGACCGCTACAATACAATTTCCCCAACCCGCATGTTTGAAATTATTAGAGTTTTTTCTTAGCCTCCATATCAAACAGAGCGGGGGAGTACAATGAATATAACCGTATGCGTTTCAGCGTTATGACACTGTGCGATTCACGCTTGCCAAAGACGCTAGACTTGCCAGTAGTTAGACTTCAGAATTTCCATTTATCAGACCGGCCACCTTTTATTGGAGTTTTCATCAGGACTTACAATTCAGCCCAGGAAATCTCTAACATTTTAAATAAGGAAAACCGGAATATCTGAGGAAACTGAAACACACGGAGTCAGACAGGGAATTAAAGTTCAAATTAACGACCCCAAGTACACGTGTAATACGGCATCTGCCAGTGTCATTTATTCATCTGAGCAAAAAGTCTGTGAGCCAGGATTGGCGTATGTTGTCATTTTACAATTTATATTACTAACATGTGAATATATATATATATATATATATATATATATATATATATATATATATATATATATATATATATATATATATATATATATATATATATATATATATATATATATATATATATATATATATATATAACCATGCAAATATTAACATGTAAAAATAGCTAGTGGATGTTCTAGTTATTTGAAGCTGGCAACTTTAGCGTATAGAATGATGGTTTCATGAACCACCACTGACAAGGGCTGGTGATTGCTTTATTGCTAGTTTCGTAAGGAGAACCAAAAGCATAAAGTAGTCCCAAATTCCATATGAAGCAGGGAGGAAAAGATGAAGAATTTATGTAAATTCTAAGTACAATACTTACAGTTTCAAACCATTGTAAATATCGATGTTAACATATGCACTATAAAAGTAATGGAAGTTTCAAACTTTTCAAATCAGTGTAAATATAAATGAAAACATATTCATTTTATATTGTGAACACTTTTCTATTAGTGGAAATGTAAACATATTATATCTGTACTATTAACCTTTTCATTTAAATGTAAAGTAACTGTAAAAGCTATCCAGTTTAAATGTAAGGAAAGTTTTATCCCGAGGGATTAAATTCAATTCTCATTGAGGGTAAATTCTGAGATAAATGGGATGGTAGAATAGAAGAAAGGGGACACATAAGTATGTGTCGGAAAACACAATACTCAGGAGAGCGTTTCGTTTCTATTTTTTATCATAGTTATTGATTGTACCAGCAGAAAGTACTATCTCTGGAACAAGAAGGGACTAGTGGATTATGCTTTAAGACGAGGGACCAACTTTCGTAGACTCTCCTTGACACTTATTGGAAACGAGATACACCCAACAACGTTGACCAGCGACAAGCTGGAGCAGTGTAAAAAGAACATATCAGCGGAAGTAAAAACTAATGTTGGCAGCTAAGTGCAAAATATACGCTGCCAAAGTGAACTTTTGTTCATCGACTCTACTATAAATCAATGATGAAACTTTTCTTCTAACCTATTCAATTATTTTCAAACTGTTAAAACTTAAGTGATTATTAAATTTTATTATTTGTAATTTTACAAATTTAACTTCGATTTAATCCTTTTAAATGTACTGCGTGTTTGTCTCAGTCAATTTACTACACACACTCTAAATTGAGCTATACCAGAATAATAAAATTCCACTGAGTAAATCAGAGGTGGGGGCTTAAAGAGATAAATTTAATCATTGCTTAATTCTTCACAAAAGTGGTCGGCAGATTCTAGAATTAATGTGCTCAGCCAGAGCAGCATTGTTTTTGCGTATCTGAATATCTTGTGAACACTCCCTTAAGATAGAAGTGTAATTACTCTTCTATTTACAAATCTGCCAAGAGTAATCTTGTGCAAAGGTAGACACCTTTGAAGCCCATATTAAATACTCTTGAGTTTTGGTCACTGTTGGACCACTACTGCAAAGCAGGGGAGGCAATACCGTCACATAAATTATTTGATAAATTTCTCTGAATGTATGGGTTTTGCGTCCACTAGTATTTCCTATCAGGAGCGTACCTTAAGTATGTGGCAGCCAGTCGGATCCTACCTTCGGCATCCCCCTCCCTCCCACAAAGATACACAGTTGCAAGTACCGGTATATATGTTTTAACAATTAGTGCTATTAAAATGGTGTCCGATGGCTTCCCACTCTTGACTGTCACCCGGGCCGGGCCGCCCCTAGCATCCCCTCCCTCTCCCCTCCCCCAGTACCACACTGCTTGCTACTTTATCACTCTTTCTTGGCTCTAAATGGAAAATCATAGTAGCATTTTGCGAATGCTTCAGGGCCGTACTAACAGTGATTTGTCAGCGCCTGCTGGCAATAATGTCACTAACCCCTTATCGGGAGAGTATGGACCCTACTGCCGTGGGCCTTAGAGTACTGCCCGATTTCCCGACCGTTGATTTCGTCCCTGTTATGTTTCTTTCAAAATGGTAAAATTATAATATGATAATTATGCCTTTATGTCACGATATGCACTTCCTCGTCTTATCAGAAATAGAATTAATGTTCTCCCAAGTATCTGATTCCACGGCCTTGCGAAACAACTAGTTATTAATTAACCTTTCACGTGGTTCCATTGTATCTGTTTACTCATTTGCCTGAAAACATACCTTTATGTTTGTCTAATATTAATTTACTGTTTACAGGCCTCGGGTTTCCCTTCCTTATGTGTTATTTATGTTTATAAAATACCAGAAACCTACCCTCTGTTCTATACTAATGTCCTTAAGTCTTCTACTATTTACTGGACCCAGTATCAAGGTCTTTGTCTTGTTTGGACTGACACATACTGTTAATAGGAGAACAACAGAAGTGATTGCGTCATTTAAGGGCTGAGTTGCCCACTGTATACTTCCGGTGTTATCTTGTGTGTTTCGTACTGATAAATAGCCAGCAAAGCATCTTTTTTTGGGGATGCCTAGCTGGCCGTGGGGTCAGTGTGATTCGCTTGATAGCTAGGCGGAGTGTCGTACGGAAGGTACGGGGTTCGAACCCTGGGTAAGCCACTCACGTCTGTTGTTTTTCTGTTGTCCAAGTGTTCTACTTCTTTATTTCTTACGAGTGCCTGAAAACATACCTTTATGTTTGTCTAATATTAATTTACTCATTTGCTATTACTGTATGTCTGTGTGTACTCCTGTCTGGACGTCTCTTTCTCTTTCTTCCTCGCTCGCGCTCTATGTTTTTATCTCCGTGTGTGTCTATGGATGTGTGCGTGTGTTCGATTTCCGAATAAAATATCAATATTTAATAATTATTAATGAAGTTAATAATGTATTAATTTGACTATGAGAATTGTATTATTCCAGGGTAGACATGTAAAAAGGCAATAATGCCTATTTTTTTCCATCAAGAAATAAAGATTTCGTTCGCTAGTTAATTCGTTCGCCTTCTCTCCCTCTCTCTCCATGCTCTCTCTCTCCCTCTCTCTCTCTCTCTCTCTCTTATTTTTCACACGACATTGGAAACGGAGAGCAACTCTGTAGGTTCCACGCATGCTATTATGTTCTACGCTGACAAAAGCTCTTCTCCGGTTCCAGATAACACTGAGATGGTGGGTTGAAAGGTTCCAAGCTAAGAATAACATTTGCCCTGACCTTGTCAACACATCCATTTCATAAATTAACAGACCAGCTCCCTGCTTCCTGAAGACAACATGCACAGGAAGTGGGAGAATTAATTCTTAGCGCTAACTTCACGTCCAACGGACCGGCATAGATTCGTACTCATGTCAAGCGGCCTTCAACCAGCTTTCATGCGCTGCATCATGAACTCACCGAAGATTCTATGAGTTAATGACAGTCCTCAAAGCAGGGAGAATGCCAACAGGAAGTTCAAACACAAATTAAACAAATGGCAGAGAAAGCAACAGAAAGAAAACAATGCTCTGTGTTTTTCATTAAAATTTCTTGCTCATATTTACCGGGAGGCGAATCCTGCACGCCACGCAAAGCAGAATGACATATCCTATTGTTTGTGGATTCACACTATAGAGAAACCTGGCCATTATTATCATACTACAGGAAACTGGAGAAGTTGTCCAGACTTGTCGAACAAATTACCAAGTGTTACAGCGACATTTATGGACAAAGTGTTGCAACTAATTTATTGTAGACAAGAAATAATTTTTGTCTACACTATGTCAGCTCCGTTTTCTTTCAATATATAGATTGAATTTCAAATTATACGTACTGTGCTTTCCGATCATTGATTTAAGAAACAGTAACGTCCAGCTGTAAAAAAAAAGCCATGGTGTTGAGTGTAGTTATTCACAATGCTACATTGTATTACAATCTACCAGTTCAGTCAGTAATACATTTTGCTTCCCGTAATTGTTAGTGTCTCTCACAATTAACATAATCACAATTCTTCCATTGCTGTCAGTAGAGATCTCTACTCTGCCAGTTACATTAATCTGCAGTTTGTTGTACAGAACTGAAGTAACACCAACATTGTAAGTGTCTTACGGCAACGTCTGAAACCAACAAGAAAATCCTGTCAGTTATCGGGAAATACAGAAACGGCAAGCATTACACTGTGACGGTATTGCCTTCCCTGCTTTGCAGTAGTGGTCCAGCAGTGGCTAAAACTCAAGAGTATCTATTATAGGCTTCAATGTAGTCTATCTTTGCACAAGATTACTCTTGGCAGAAATGTCGACAGAAGAGTGGTAAAGCTTCTATCACATGGGAGTCTTCATAAAATATTCAGATAAGCGAAAACAATGCTGGCTGTCGCTAAGCACGTTAATTCTATAATCTGCCGACACTTTTAGAAGCAATGGTTTATTCTAGCTCGTTAAGCCCGCCCCGCTGAGTTAATCAGTGGAATTATTATAATAAGATATATATATATATATATATATATATATATATATATATATATATATAAATATATATATATATATATATATATATATATATATATTGTCGTAGATTTTTGATAGGGGAATTAAGACGTGGGTTGGTCCCTTCTGAATAGATTAGAATGAGTGATAGCCACAGTGAGAGATGATAGTAGAAATAGATTTCCACGAGTGAGATGGTAGAAATCAATAGAGGCTGTCTCTGAAATCGAGAATCTTTTCTCTCTTTTAGCCTATCTTCTACAACAGATCTAGAGGAGTCAGACAGTCTATTGGCTACATATATTAATATATATATTACCACTCACGTGCACACACACAATTGACGACATGTAGACGCACACACACGTGGGAAAACTATAACAATGATTATATAGATATTTTGGAACGAGCTGACCCGACACACTGATTAAGTTTTAATGGATTTAATTTATCAGAAAAAAATTCATCACAACACGTAAAAATTACATTGAGCATATACAAATAGTCATAAAATCAATAAAAATGCTACAAGAATGATAGACCCACAGTATGATCCTTTCCCTCGATGTTTAGCCCACAGTCCTGTTAAAAGAAAAGATGATAGCCCCAAAGAGTCACGGATACATTTGCTGTAGTCTAATGATTTTCCCTTTTAAAGGTATGAACAGACTTTGATAGTAGTATGATCTATCCTTAGGCAAATATTGTTAGCAACAAAAAACTTTCATAAAGGAAATCAAGACAGCAAAATGGGTGCTAAAATACAACAATAAAAGAATCACTCAGTCCTGCATTCACTCTATTCATTCAGCCGTGATCACGGTCTCTCATGCGTACTTACAGCTTTGGTAGCAACTTCTGGAAACACAATTTTTAGGACATGCATATACAGAATCTTCAATGGTAGCCGTGGCCAAGACAACCCCAGTTCCAAAAAGACGGGTTGAATTCACTGCTTCAGGGAACGTTATCTTGGTTCTACTTATTTAGGATATCTGGTTCTGTCACATTAAAATTGTCCAGGCACGAACGTTAACAGCGAGCACAGTGTCAATAGCTTAGGTTTCTAGAAATGAGGAATGTCAGGTCGATGTCTACCTTCAGGATAGGACTATATTTGATCACCACACCACTAGTCAAAACTCCGTCGGAATGTCACTGATAGGAATATGTTACTTGCCGCAAGGACTGAAATGTACTTGAGTTTTTTCTCTGGAAGAGTTAACTCAGGCTCGATGGGCCCGTTACTTCTTTAAAATCTTAAAGTTCTTGTAAAGGTTATACACCAAGTCTTTAAGAAAAGAATGTTTTTGTTCTTCACAGATATTCTCTGTACTTAACGCTGGCAAAGTTGGGTCACCCCAGTTTCACTGAATAAAGAAAAACAGCATATACAATACTATACATACTATGTACTCGGATATAACTTACATTATCAACTGCAAGCGGAGGCTTGACTTATCGTTTAAAACCTTCCCGTGAAATAAGTTATATTCATAAAATCAACCATCCTTAATTAGAAATACATACGTATTTCGTCAATACTCAGTGATGGATCTCTGCAGTTATAAGTTTAGTTTAAAAAAAAAAATATTCTCGTCTGATTATTTAGCAGTTAAATTAAATTTATTTTAACTACATGATTTTTAAGCTAGAAATTATAATTTATTCTGCTTTCCACTGAAACACGTCAGCTAGAGAATATAACAGACTTATAAATTACTCACTCTGCACAAAAGAAACTAGGGAAATAAAATAGGCGATTTAACACTTAATCACTCATAAAATACTAGATATATTATATTACCTCAACACAGAACGACAGGCAATCGCACAACTTAGAATTATACGCTGATATATATATATATATATATATATATATATATATATATATATATATATATATATATATATATATATATATATATATATATATATATATATATATATATATATATATATATATATATATATATATGAAGTCTAGAAGCTCGGCAAATTGTCGAAAGAAACTAAGAAACTTGGCTATACAGCTTATTCTTTACACGAGCGACCTGTCTACTGCGAATCTTGAGGACTGAATGAAATAAAGTTTAAAAACTCTCGTTAATATCTTGAAACCCTGACAAAGGATGCACGCTATTTCAGAACACCCCCGTCTCCCCCTCTCCTATATCTCTCTATTAACACTTCCCACCAACTCAGACGCTGGCCATAACATGCCAAACGTGCGTCTTCACACCTCACGCCCAGGACTGACCGTAGAGCCGTGAGTGTCAGATGGAAATGTAGACATATGTCTGCTATCCCATGTCTGACAGAATGCATTCTCACACGTTTACGTCGAGAATCTAGCTCAAGAGCGCCGTGTCATGAGAAAAGTATAGACACATGTCTGCTTTCTGTGTCTGACGGAATGCATTCTAACGCTCTTCGTCTCGTGCCGAGACTGACACGTTATGTAATAAATGCGTGGCTAACATGAGCAAAAAAAAAAAAACGGTAAAGTCAGAATGGGAAAGTAAATTTTGTCGCAAACGAACGAATGCGAACAAAACAGGAAAAGGATAAAAGAGCGATAATAAAGTAGAGGACACGGGTAGAAAAAGAAAAGAATATAGAAAATTCATTGATCATAAATCTCTATGCGACAGACCGTCCCCCCTTTAAGATATGGAAGCACTCCATGTCTACGTTATGGAGATACATTTCCTATATCCGTAGCTTCAGGGTGTCTGTCCTCTTCCCTCTCATCTAACCCCCCTCCGTCTCTGTCCAATTCCTACTCAAGTCTACTCCCAAAGTTTCCTTTCTCTGGAATGTCTCCCATGCGCGCTTGAAAGAGCGTCGCCGCTTCTGACATTTTTTAAAGATTCTGTGTGATTGCAGTGGAATTTCCCTGCCACTATCGTCATCTTCGTCAGTTTTGGCGATCGTCAGGAGATGTTCGGAGGTCTGCACTGGTCTTTCCAAGAACCTCTTTAACAGATTTAAATGGAAAACCTTCTCCTTTCCTTTAATAGAGATCTGGTAGTTAGCCTTAGAAATCTTTTTCAGGACGGTAAAGGTCCCTTGCCATACGATTCTCAGTTTGTTGTTCCCGGTGGGGAGTAACACCAAAACTTTCTCTCCTGCTTCCAGTTCTCTCTCTTTCGCGACTTTCCTGTATCGGTTAGCGTGCTTTGTGCGTGCTCGCTTAAAGTTGGTCGTTGCTAGGTCCTATCCTAGTTTTAACCTTTCCTTTAAATCCGACACATATTTACTTGCTGAGACAACTGTCTCATCAGCCTTCTGGTCTGTCAGTGACCAAAGTAAGGCTTCGAGCGGGCCCTTAATGGGTCTGCCGAATAAAAGCGTGGCTGGCGGAAATCCTGTGGACGTATTTGGGGTTTCTCTGTAGCCAAATAAAGCTGCAGGAATACAAAGATCCCAATCTTCAGGTTTCACTTATGCCAGTTTACTTAGCATCATGTTAAGGTTTCCATTAACACGTTCCACGAGCCAATTTCCGGCCGGAGTATAAGGCTTTATGTAGATGTGTTGGTTCCTCAAGATCTTCACGATCTCATCCATCAACAGGTTTCGGTATGGAGATCCGTTATCCGTAAACACTTGCTGAGGGAATCCCAACCGAGTGAAAATCTGCACGAGGGCTTCTGTGACATGCTTGGCATCTGCGCATGTTAGCGGGATAGCTTCTGCCCATAAAGTGCATGTATCGACTAAGGTCAGGATAAACTTGTTCCTTCTTTTAGTCTTTTCTAAGGGTCCTAAAATGTCGATCACAACCCGTTCGAATGGTGTTCCCACTATTGGCATTTCACCCAACGAGACTGGGGGTGTCCGTTGCTTGGGTGGTACACGTTGGCACTGGGCACAGGAATGGACATACCTGATAATATCAGTGTTTACTCCTGGCCACCAATAATGAGTGGTTATCCGTTGGTTTGTGGCGTTCTGTACCATATGTCCGCTAAAGAGAAGAGAGTGCCCCATTTCTAGGATTTGGCTTCTGTACTGTTTCGGTACTAGGAGCTGGTTGTAACCTTGGTCAGGATTGCCCGTTCTGCGATAAAGTACGCCATCCTTAAAAACATGTCCCCGTGCTGTCTGGGTTCCTTAGCCATGGGCAGTTTCCTAAAGCAGGGTGCCACAGTAGGGTCATTTTGTTGCGCTTCTTTAAGTTCCATAGGTAACAAATTAGGCGCAGGCTCCCGTTCCTTCTTGGTTTGCCCTCTTGTAGTTACTGCTGCCACAATCGGCTCTTCCGGTTTCCCAATAAACACGTATCTACCGCCAAGTATGACTGGGTAGATGGGGTCATCCATAACAGCCGCTTTGATCACACCTCTGACAAAGTCAGAGTGTATCTCCACCAGTGCGATGGGAAGCGCTGTAGGTGCCTCACTTTTAAGAACTCCACAAAGTTCGACGGTCTCTCCTGTCTCTTGACCGGGTTTAACAAGGTGTCTGGCAACAATGCAATCATAAGAAAGCCCCGTGTCAAATAAACAAGAAGTTTGAGAACCGTTCAAAATAACAGTACCTCGCGTTGAGGGTCTCTCTCCTTCAGTTTGGGAATCACTGTCAATAATTCCGCCTTGCGAGACTGTTAGCAAGCATCCTATGCGTTTAGGCTCAGTGTGCTCGCCCTGATCATTTGTCCCGTGCGCAGGGGTTTTCCCTTTGTCACCTTGTCCTTTCTGGCTTCGCTGCCATGTAGAACGGTTGGGTTGATCAGACTGTTTGTTGTTGGTGGGGTACTTGTTTTTATAGAACTTGGATTTTTCCGGAGGGGGGTTTTGAAGTCCAGTTTCTCTGTGGTTATTCTGATTAGAAGCATGAGAAGATTGGTCTAGATTATTCTTTCGAAAATGCTCTTCTGTCGGTTTACGTTCTGTGGCCGGTAGTTCAGCCAGAGCATTGTGATATTGCTCAGACTTTTCCAATTACGTCTTCAAGCTTTTCTGCACCCTGCTCAGCTAGAAATCTCCGAGTATCAGCAGACAAAGTGTTCTTTATTTGTTCGGTTATAACAAATTCCTCAAGACCTTCATAGGTAGAGGGGAGCTGTGAAAGCTCAAGGCACTTTGTCAAGTATCCTTTCAAACAAGACGAGAACTGCTGAAAAGTTTCAGAGCTCTCCTTCCTGCTGTTGCGAAAAACTTGCAAAAATTTGCGAGCATTCATTTCAAAGCGCTCCAATAACGCTTTCTTCAACACATCATAGTTGTCTTGTTGGCTGCTTTCCAGTTTGGCGTAAACATCATACGCACTGCTTTTCAACACATGAGAAAGCTTCATATTTCAACGCGATCTCTCTAAACCGTACAGAGTTGCAATTTTCTCAAATTTTTCTAGCCATGTTTCACTCTTCTCATTAGGACAAGGGAAAGATTCTAGAGCGAAAGACATAGCGGTGAGATGAGAAGATTGTGTGTTAGAAGGATCAGTTACAGAGGAATGAGAAGAAGACTCTCCATTGCTGGAGATAGAGGCAGCACCACGACTTTGGAATTCTAGAGTTTTAAGAGCCAACTCATGCTGTCTCTCCCTCTCCTTCTCTCTTTCCCCATGCTGCATCCTGCGAATTTCCATTTCCTCATCCATCTTCCTCTGCTGTAATAGACGGTCTTCCGCTTCTTTCCTCTCCGCTGCTTCTTCTTTCCTCCTTAGTTCTTCTTTTTCCTCCTTATCTTCAGCTGCTTTCCTCTCCGCGTCATATCTGTCAAGTTCGTCTCTGACAAAAGCTTTGGCTTCCTCGCCTTCTAAACCTTCTTCTCTTGCCTCGTCCCTAAGGATCTGCCTAAGCTTCGCCCTCTCTGCCTGTCGTGAAATATTCTAATCCACATATATAAATTATCAGGTAAATGTAAAGCCTAACAAATAACTTCAATAAAAGGAAAGAAGAATGGTAAAGAACAGTGCTGTCACAATGACTGTACTCGAAATCCCCCTTGTTTTCTACTTCGTCTGCAAATTGTAACGTTTCACGTTGATAGTAAAAGCCTACTACTTCAATACCCGCTTTCTACGATAAAACATGTGCTGCATTTCTAAGAAAAACCTTGAGATACGCAGGTTGACCTAGATTTAAAATTCCATTCATGTCTTTTTATACACTACGTTACCTAAAACGAAAGACAGATGGACTAAAGATAGAAAGAAGGGAGGGCTGAAAGCGGGGACGCAGGCAATACTACCACAGTCGCGCGATACACAATTACTACCATCACGCGTGTAAGGCCACAAGCACTAGTTTTTTTCAAATCGACAGTGATAAAAAACACTACACCCACGAGAGTTAGTTTTTAAAAACTTACAAAACGCTTATTAGGAATCATGACATTCTACTGTTTTATGTCTAAAATCCTGACATTAGTCTGACAGTACAGCAGGACAGGTGGCGGTTCTAAACATAAAAAATAAAATAAAAACTACACGACTATCCTAGAAAATGCATATTTTAAACGCAGCCACTTAGCTCCTTTAAATTTGTATATTTGGGTTCCTTAGGACTTGCTGACAAAGAATATGTTAAGTGTTACGCAAATAGTCTAGGAATTACCAATTTATAGCCAAAAGAAATAGTGAGGGATGTCAGACAACACCCAAATCAGAATCGCTCAGTGGCAGATTTTCACCCCACCATTGTACGGGAAATGGGTCTCCATGTTAAATCCGATTTGATTGGAGCGCAATAAATGTAAGGCTAAACACGATTAGTCGGGCTATAAATACTATCTTTCGTTGTCAGGGGAAACGGGAGTAGGAGTACTTTTTTTCAAACGATTGGGTAGACATGGCACGATTGGTTAGACCTGCCAATATAGTCAATTAGAGGCGTCAGGTCACCACCACATTTGCAAATAAACTTACTACAGAACCAGTGCGTTGAGCACCAGTGCATATTTTTTCTAAATAAAAGCCTGGGACATCGGCAGATCGAAGTTGTGCTATATTCATTGCCATTCAACGTAACTGTGTATTATTCCATGAATTGTGGTAAGCTTGATATATTCAATATCTTTTTAATGAAAATTGAATGTAAATTGATGATTTATGTCTGTATATATGTGTGGTTCAGTAGCGAACATGAGGTAAAGCCTATAGTGCTCCAGCCTGAACAGAAGGTGTCGGAGGAAAGTAAAACTACATGGAATTGCCAAACAGTACACTGACACCTAGCTTATTGACTAGAAAGAAATAATGCTGAAATTGCAGAGGCGTAGTAATCATTAGGGAGGAATATACTGGTGTAAATTATTTCAGATGAAGCTGACAGTTGGCCTACCGCTCTGAACTCAGTGTTTGTTATGTATTGTGCTCAGTGTAGAAATAGAGTATAAATTAGTTTTGAAGTAGGAGGTACAACCTTCTTGTTTCAGGGACTGTGGTCCTAAAGTTATTGAGCAGCACCTGGTCAGAGCTTTGCTGAATCCAGAGGCGGACAGCATACTCCTTGGTCCATATAGCAAACAGTGAGGTGTCTCCAGAACACAGGGGAGCAATCGAGCAGAGGAGTCTTTTCCTGCCGACATCACGAAAGATAAGCCTATGTGGCCAGCGGAGCTCAACATTATGTAACCCCATCTTAAACTGACATTGTGTAAAAATAAGAGGGGAAATTAATTGTTTTAATGAACGGAACTGAGAACATCTCCAATACTAGTTCCAACAGAAACAAACACTTGAAGTCATGATGACAAATAACAACATAGCTTGAAAAAAACAAAACCAGTATTACCTCATAGTACCACTACACAACTGACACACATAAGATAATATTAATAAAATATGTCACTACAAGATTCATATTGATAAATTCTGTACATATAACTTGTAATTAAAATTGATTGTGATTCCTGGTTCACTTTGTATTTGAATCAGGACACCTATATATTAATGAAAAGTACTTAATACATATTGATATTTGAAAATTTACCAGTGACTCATTTAAGATAGTCTCATAGAGTGTTATATGTATGTGAGTGTCAAACTGTTGTCAACTGTGGTGGAATAAATTAAATTGTTTATCTGTCTGTTATTGTTGTGACTTACACTTCATCATTTACAAAACCCTAGACATTCAACGTAGTCATCACAATATTCCAGAATAATTCTGACTGAGGTATAAATGTGTGGTAGCAAGTAATGTCATCTGTAATACACTACACTTATTAGATACAGATACCTTCACAGCTGATCTCAGTCAGTACACTAAGTCCCCTATAAATATTTATAATATCCCACTTTACCACATATATTGGGGTCTCGCTCTCGGGATTTTGAATCTTTCCCTATTAAAAATATTGGGGGTAATTCACTTCAGGGAATAATAGAAATTAAAAAGTATCCTTGGGTGAAAATAAATAACGTTGAGCTCTCAGTGCCTGTAGTGTCCTTAGATAATTATTGATAGATTGAATTGTTACAATTGCATGTTAGACAATGGCCGACTTGGCAAAATTTCGATCTGCTGCTGTACAGACTGCGAAAGAGTTAGGAATGGACGGACAAATTATGATTGCTTATGTCACGGCTGAATGTGACAAATATATTGAACGGGAAGAAAGAAGATTAGAAAAAGAGGCCGAAAGAAAATTAGAATCTGAAAGATTGGCCGAAGATAAGAGAATAGAGGCTGAAAAAGAGATTAAGAGGCTGCAGATTGGGGCTGAGGCTAAGAGGTTGCAGATTGAGGCTGACAAAGACACTCAGAAATTGGAGGCAGAAAGAGAAGACAAAAGATTGGCTGCAGAAAGGGAAGACAAGCGATTAGCTGCAGAAAGGGAAGCAGAAGATAAAAGATTACAAAGGGAACATGAGTTACGACTAAGGGAGTTTGAGTTTCAGGGCCATGCTCCTGAAAATGGTGCCAGTCCCTTTACCTCTGATGCCACTGCTAGTCAGGGAGCCTCAACCTCAGCTATGAATTTTCATTTAGATCATTTTGTTGAGAAAGACGATGATATTGAGAGCTATCTAAATAGATATGAACTATTGGCTACCACATATGGGTTAGAGAGAGAAAGGTGGAGCTTAAAGTTATCTCAAGGTCTTCGTGGGGCAGCTTATGAAGTTTTTGCCAAAATGAGCAGAGGTGATCGGGAAAATTATGACATGCTAAAGCAGGCTCTTTTGTTAAGATATGAAAAGAACGCAGAATTTTATAGGAAAAAATTTAGGAATGCTAAACTACTGTCAGGTGAAACCTACCACCAGTTCTCTGCACGAATAGAGACATACTTGGAGAAATGGACTTCTCTGGGGAAAACCCAAGATCTTAAGGAAATGGTCCTTATAGAACAACTAAGAGAGTCCATGGCTCCAGACCTGAGAAAGTTTCTCATGGAACAAGGTGCAGAGAGGCTGGGTGAGTTGTTAAATGTTGCTGAAAGGTATCAAGCAGCTCAGGCAGAGGTATCAAGTAATAAAAAGAAACAGCTGGATAATTTTAGGGCACCACAGAACTTTAATAAATTTGATCCTAGAGATCAAAACAAAGGTACGCACCAATTTGATAGGCCACGGTATGACAATAAAAATAAAACCCCACAATTCGATGAAAGGAAATATGATGAAAGAAAATCTTTCAACCAAGGGAAAAGGTGGTGTAAAAATTGTCAGATGGACAATCATGACACTGACCGTTGCAGAAGGAAACCTGTGTATATGGCCACCCTTCAGGTCAGGTCGACCTCAAGAAAGGAGGAGGATATTCTGTTAGATACCACTCCAGAAGAGATGAGGAAGGCACAGGCTGGGGATAAGACCCTCAAGCCTTGTTTCAGGAAATCGTCAACTTGTCATACTACTCCAGGCAAGGGAGATTTTTACATGAAAAACAAGTTGATGTATAGGAAGACTGGAGCTAGATCCAAAGGTCAGGGACAGCTGGTACTTCCTAAAAGATATAGGACAGAATTAATAAGGAGCCTACATGTGAAACCAGATGGGGACCATGAAAAAAATAGGTACCATCATCCAAAAGGTGGCTCACAATTATTATTGGCCCAAGGCAAGATGGGACATTGAGAATTTTGTAGAAAGGTGTAGCATAGCACATGAGGGAACACCCACAAGTGGGAACATGGATCAGGACCTGGGCACGCCACGGGGCAACATTAGGCCTGACAATAAAAAAGGAATATAAATTTGATAAAGTGGAACAAATAGAATGAGAAGCCCTTTTTCACGGACAAGCTTCACTTAACTGTTTTACAATGGCCAATATGCGGAGAGTGCAAAAAAGATGTCTTACCCCAGGATAAGCCGAAAATCCCTCAATCGGACTTAAACAAACTGGAGGAAGAAGATGTAGAGAAGAAATCTCTCATCAAGAATCTTAAGTGGGGAGACAGCCCCAAGAGAAGAATTGGTAGCGGTCGTTTTGTGACTGATAATTCTGGGAAGAAAAATCATCACTATAGAGCTTCGAGTGGAAGAGACCATACCGGTGCATGGACAAATAGGTCCACAAAATTAAAGCTCCACATGTAACGCTGTTAAGAACGTGGACTGATGAAAAAGCAGAGGAAAATATCACATCCTCAGACCAATATGTGAATGAGCTGACCACTCGTTTAAAAACTGGCTGGAAACTTGCCAATGAAAATTTGAAACAAGCCAGGAAGAAACATGCTGCCTATTATAACCGAAAAGCTAAAGACAGAGATTTGGCTGTGGGAGAGAAGGTACTGCTTCTTCTCCCCGGTAGTCAGAATAAGTTACAAATTGGATGGCAAGGTCCATATACAGTTCTAGAGAAGGTGTCTAGAACCAATTATAAGATAGATAAGAAGGGGAAAAAAAAAATCTATCATGTGAATCTCCTGAAGAAATATTTGGAAAGAGAACATCAGGAAGAGACACACTTGTTGACCTTGTCCATTGCCATGGAGATGAAAAAGGAACCACTTTCATCATTTGAATATCCATTACACCCCTGTGAGACAGCGGCACAGGTGAAAATCAGTACACATTTAACGAAAACTCAGAAAGAGAGAGAGTGCAACAGGTTCTAGATAATCATGCAGAGGTGTTAACAGACCGACCAGGGCATACAAACTTATTGGAATATGATATGAAACTGATAGACCCCACACCTGTCTGTATGAAAACCATATTCGATTCCTTTTGCTAAGGAGAAAGCTTTGAAGGAAGAGATAGACTATTTGTTGAAGGAAGGAATTATTTCACACAGTGAATCTTCGTATAGTTCCGGTGTTGTACTCTTAAGGAAGCCCTCTGGAGAACATAGACTCTGTATAGATTACAGGAGACTGAATGCTATTACAGAAGGACAGGTGGATCCATTGCCGGATACAAATCAGTTGTTTGCCAGGCTAAATAAAGCTAAATATTTCTCAAGGGTGGATCTGAGTAAAGGCTACTAGCAGGTTCCAGTAAAACCTGAGATCAGACAAAATTGTTGGATGTAAACATTTCGGAGGAACGTAATGAATCCCTGAGTTGCCTCTTTGATTGAGGATATTCCGAATGTTTCATACAGGCTAATAAGAAGATTATGGGATCCCCTACGAAAACTCTGCTATCACCAGGTATATGTTATCTCCTCATAACGTACATTTTGAGGAAAATCTAATGTTCTCTGGACATGTCATTGCGCAGACTCAGAGAAGAGAAATGGTGAAAACGGGTTGTGAAGCAGCATTAAGACAAGCAGTCACACTTGCGGCTGTTCAGTAACATAACCCAAAAATATTATTGGTTGTAGAGGTCTGAGGCAGATTTCATGAGTAGTGCTTACTCTGAATGGACCCAACTACATAAAACCATGATAGCACAACAGCAGAGTAAAGTCAAGTTGACTTACATTTATCTATGTGTATATAGAATAAAGGACTGACATAAGATGTCTGTTTTTAAGAGAGGAGATGTGTCGTGAAATATTCTAATCCACATATATAAATTAAAACGTAAATGTAAAGCCTAACAAATAACTTCAATAAAAAGGAAAGAAGAATGGTAAAGAACAGTGCTGTCACAATGACTGTACTCGAAATCCCCCTTGTTTTCTACTTCGTCTGCAAATTGTAACGTTTCACGTTGATAGTAAAAGCCTACTGCTTCAATACCCGCTTTCTACGATAAAACATGTGCTGCATTTCTAAGAAAAACCTTGAGATACGCAGGTTGACCTAGATTTAAAATTCCATTCATGTCTTTTTATACACTACGTTACCTAAAACGAAAGACAGATGGACTAAAGATAGAAAGAAGGGAGAGCTGAAAGCGGGGACGCAGGCAATACTACCACAGTCGCGCGATACACATCAACTATCTACATACTAGCGAAAATATAAAGAACAGTCTTGCAGTTAGTGAAGTACGTACTGTAACCAAAGTACATAATTCATTCAGTATATTATTAGCAACTGGCCTTGCTTAATCAAAGGTCGTTCCTGTTAATATGTTGGCAATAATACAGGACACTATTCAATATTTATTTCTATAGTTATGGGAAGGCTTAGGACTTTATTTTTGCTGGTAGTCTTATCGAATCATTTAGTGTTACCAACCACTGCGATAATAGGCATTATTCGACCCCCAACGTCGTTGCAAATCTTACTGTCTCACTAAATATACTTTTAATCGTTTTTTCATAACGACTCAGGCAATACATGTCTCACAAGGCTATGCTTGACCAGACCCATGGATGACAGAATCTAACAATAGGTTACTCCGATGGTTTCTTTTTACTTTGTCAGACCGCCCTCCATCCCCCACATTTTAGCACATCTGACGTCATTATCTGGGAAAAAGGAAAAAAATAAAAACAAAATTTGGAGCGGATTAAATTTCATTTTTTTTTTTTTTTTTTTTTTGTTTTTATAGGAGGATTATATTTTTTCACATTATTTCTTTTTTCTTTACTGCGGATTTTTAAGCCACACCGCCATTCATCACGTTGTGTTCATAGAAGCCGTACTTAATCTTTGTGATGAGAATATCACGCCATCTAAGTACGCGCAGCCAAATAATAAATTGCGAATTTCACCGGCACGTGTATATCAGAATAAATTTGTGTTCGCTTCAGCCGTCCCTGACCCCTGATGCCTGACAATTATATGTTGTCTGTGTTTTTAACCGCGGCCGGGACGGATCGGAGATGTAGAAGAGATGTCGTTGAGTGGGAATTTGTGTTCGCTGTGGATAATGCAGGAATTTTTCGCATATTTCCCAATATATAAATTATCTAAAGCGTAAATTGCAATAAAAAAGCGCTAACATCCCGCCTAAATTTTTAATCATGATCACGGAAGGAAGAAAGAGTTATTGGTTGGTCATAGAATGAAAAAGAAGAAATGGTGATTTTGCGACCCAATGATGATTTAAGAAGTCATGGTTTCGCTCAAATCCTGTAAAAGATCAGTGGCTTTCTGTGTCATACATTGCAGGGTCAGTGTCCAATCGATATTAAAATCCCTTTCATTTTAGTCGCGCAATGCTTTTGCATTCATAAGGTGTCAGTACGTTTAACTTCTTTGTCTTTATCAGTAAGCCTAAGGCCAGGTCTTTTTTCTGCAACCTTTTCATTCACATCCAGCAATTTATCACAATCACTTGTGTTCGATTGGTTCTTAGTCCTACACCTGTCATGTCGACTAGGTTGGACGGTTATTGAGTGGCGTTCTAGTCGATCATATTCTTACTTGTTTCTTCGGTATGATCATTTGAGAGGCACAACCTAGTCATTTGTCCATGATACAACTATACTTATCCCTACACCATTTTATATTATTGACTTCGTACCAGAAGGAACGTACGATACAGATGGAATCTATCTACTCGCAATGTAGTTTCAAGTATATCGGGAGGGTAGGGGGACGGATCAGTGCGACATGAAAGCAAGGAATAGGGTTAAGGACACGATGTTTTACACTGGAAAACTGGGGTTCGTCGTAGCGATACACAATTACTACTATCCACGCGGTGCGATTAGGCCACACGTGCGATAACTTTTTTTCAGATTCGTTTCAGACGCGTACTGACCAGTGTAGTGATCCCAATATAAATACACAACACTTCTAAACCGTACTCCTGAGTTATGTGTTTTTTTTTTTTAAAATTTTTATTATAATCCTGTGGGGAAAAAAACCAAAAAAAGTCGGAGAGGCTTACTCAACATAAACGCTAACCTATTATTTCTCCTACTACGTCATGCTCTTTTTAGCTTAGTCCTATCAAGATGACAATTCTACTCCCGTTTTCGTTTGATTGACCAACCACGGTGAATATTGGAAGTTAGCTGTTGATATTTGATTTTGCACCGAATCTACGATTACTGCTACCCATGATGCCTGGACACTATCTTGCGACTCTACGTTCCGAACAGGACTGAGGTAGAAGAATTCAGTTATGACATAACTCTATTTTGAACGCATGGCCACCTTAGCAGGGTCGACACACAGCATGCAACGTATTTAGAATTTGCAAATGATTAATGAGCTTGGGTTCCTTAGGGCATCCCTTTGTTGACTATGTGAGCCATGTACGATGATACTTGGAGTGATCGCACGACTAATAGTTCTTGGTTGGAATCAGTTTTCCATATTAGAACCCTAATAAATAAATTATGCGGTGGCAGACCTGGGGGTCTGCCTCGATCAGCTTTAGTCGATGCGTTGAAATCAGCTACGTTATCCGGCTCATTAAATTGTTCATTTAATGCTTTATGTAAGTGTGTGATTTTTGAATTGTAATTGTTTTGAAATACCTTACCGTTTACGTGGAAAATAGCTCTACCCTACCATGTTATCTCAACAAATTTGATTGGAGGGTGGTGAGGGCGCCTACAATTGTGTATAGACTACTGATATAACTATTTAAATCTAGAAACAGACATTGGTCATAGGCTACTTTTTAGTTGTTATTACTTTATGGGCTCTGTGTGTTGTTTATGGGAACGGAAAACGTTAGACTTAGAAGGGCAGAGGTTATTTTTTTGGATAAAAGATCTGTCTGTGGACATGGGTTTCATTACGTCGAGTAGGGGGGGGGAGCTTGCGAGGTTTATAACTTGATTCACCGAGCGGTAGGGTGGTGGCATGTGCACCCTTCTTTGCCTAATAATCGCTACTAAGTAGCAGTACGTTGTTGGCTACCATGCAGGTGTATATTTATTAGTTAAGTATTAAAGCAACGTCCTGGCTGACATCGGCGATCGGAGTAAGTTTTGTGTCTATAATATTCATTGCCATGTCATCGAAAACTGTTTTATTATTCTTATGCGATTGTGGTTGTGGTGAGGTATTTAAGCGTGATGAAATATTTCCAATATCTTTTAATGGAAGAATATCGTCTCACACTGCGCCCCGTAACCCATTGTTTTAGGGATTTATTGCATGTTTATATGTGTAGTTCAGTAGCGAGCGAACATAGGATGATAATGAGGGCTAGGGTATAGGTGCTCCAGCATTTGATTACAGTTAGGTAGTCTAGAGGGACGAGTGGTAAAAAAACTAGGCATAGAAGAAGTTGTGGCACAAAAACAGTTTACACTGAGCTGTTTCCTGCAGATTCATGATGTAGACAGAATATAATGCTGGATCATTTGCAGAGGCGTCTTAAGTAAACGGAGGTCTAGGGAAGTAGGATGTCTACGGGGTCATACAAGAGGATTTCATTAATGAAGCTGACTGGGATTATGTATAGCCTAACGCTCTGGAACTCAATGTTTGGTGATGTATTGTGCTCACGTGTAGAACCTTGTCACGTGAGTATAAAATTAGTTAGGGAGCGTAGACGGGTACATCCTACTGATAATGTTTTCATGGGACAGTGGTTCCTTAAAGTTATTGAGCAGCACCTGGTCAGAGCTTTGCTGAATCCAGACGCGGACAGCATACTCCTTGGACCATTTAGCAAAAGGTGAGGTGTGTCCAGAACACAGGGGCGCAGATCTGCGCAGAGGATTACATATTCCTGTCCGAGCATCACGAAGAGTCAGCCTAAGTGGGGGCCAGCGGAGCTCAACATTATGTAACCCCATCTTAAACTGACATTGTATAAAAATAAGAGGGGAAATTAATTGTTTTAATGCCAGGAACTGACAACACTCTCCAATACTATGTTCCAACAGAAACAAACACTTGAAGTCATGCTTGAAAACAATAACAACATAGCATTGAAAAAAACAAAAACCAGTATATACCTCAATAGTACTTCCACACACAACCTGACACACATAAGATAATATTAATAAATATGTCACTACAAGATTCATATTGATAAATTCTGTACATATAACTTGTAATTAAAATTGATTGTGATTCCTGGTTCACTTTGTATTTGAATCAGGACACCTATATATTAATGAAAAGTACTTAATACATATTGATATTTGAAAATTTACCAGTGACTCATTTAAGATAGTCTCATAGAGTGTTATATGTATGTGAGTGTGAAACTGTTGTCAAGTGTGGTGGAATAAATTAAATTGTTTATCTGTCTGTTATTGTTGTGACTTACACTTCATCATTTACAAAACCCTAGACATTCAACGTAGTCATCACAATATTCCAGAATAATTCTGACTGAGGTATAAATATGTGGTAGCACGTAAGGTCATCTGTAATACACTACATTTATTAGATACAGATACCTTCACAGCTGATCTCAGTCAGTACACTAAGTCCCTATAAATATTTATAATATCCCACTTTACCACATTGCCATAGCAAATAGGTGACTGAGACTTAGACGAGAAAGGAATATAAAAAGATATACTGGTTCTTACCACTTACGAGAAAATACCAAACAAACAGATGATATACTTTAACCTGGGATACCTCCTCCTATGATATAGTATCTAGCTATCGCTGCTATTAATCGGCAATAAAGCACCTAATGCAGACGACTACGCCAATTAAATGGTAGTTAAGATTAATCACTGAAAAATAAGTTGCTACAGTGGAAACAAAATAATTATTGTAAAAATTTAAAGAGAAAAAAAATCCCTAAATTTTTTAAGTCCACTACAAGTACACCCGCAAGACAGTTAGGGTAAGAGAGGCAATTAACTGGACGTATAGTCTGATCGCACTCCTTAGCTTAGCTCAAACACCTACTTCTTCAGAACCCTGTGACT
>JAMPIV010002488.1:440000-646573 GCA_024509875.1 Oreohelix idahoensis
AATGGAATGTGAAGTCTTTATGTACTGTAGCATGAACAGAGTATGTCACCCGTAATGTATTCATGTATGTACATACTATGTATGTTGTACTTGACATGTACATAAGGTAAAACATGTACATGCAACATGACCTATGTACCTTAGTGCCCCGGGCGGACAGACATATGGTTACTCCTCACACCATACCCACAAGAACGCAAACATCTATTGCAGTGGTAAATTGGGGGCTCACCAACATTCCACTACGTACATGCCCAAAATTACAATTATACCTGAATTAATACGTTATCAATCTTGGCATTAAGAAACTCAATTCAGTAACTTTAACAATGAAATATGATGTTCTTTCATTAAATGTGGTTTTGACTTTAATTCTCCTGCGGCTGAGGCCTCCGTTTCAGTAACTGGCGTATTTGCCTCCTCTGGCCTCTATCAGAGAACGACATCTCCTTGACAGGATCCGATTAGACCGTTGAGCCACGTCTCGCTGGCGGAGTCGTCTGTCGAGTTCATCCCATAGGTGTTCTATGGGGTTCGTGTCTGATGACATGGCTGGCCACGGAATGGTCTGGACGTTGTTGTCAGCGAGGAACTGGGTGGTGAGTTGTGCCACATGAGGTCGAGCGTTATCCTGCTGAAAAATTGACCCTCGTGCAGCCAGAAGTGGAAGGACGTGAGGACGAAGAATTTCAGCGACGTATCGTTGGGCATTCAGGCGTCCTTCAATTTGCACCAGGTCACTTCTTCCCATGAAGTTGATCGCCCCCCACATCAGTACACCTCCACCACCACGTGGAGGAGCCTCATCAACGCTGTTCTGGGTGTAGCGCTCATTGACTCTGCGGTAAACTCTTCTCCGTCTATCGTGTCGCTGGAGCACAAAAAATGATTCATCACTAAACCAAACCCGTCTCCAGTCATTCCCAATGGTCCATTGACGATGCTGGTTTGCCCACTGCAGTCGGTTCTGGCGATGCCGGTCCGTAAGAACAGGACCTCTGTAGGGTCTTCTAGCCCAAAAGACCAGAGTCGTGCAGCTTTTTCCTGACCGTTTGATCTGAAATTCGACGAGCTGCTGACCTTGACTGGACTGTGGAGGACGCAGATGCAAGTCGATTCCTGAGGTAACGCAGCCGTATGAAGCGGTCTTCGGCAGGAGTTGTGACTCTGGGTCTTCCACTGCGCGGCCTGTCTGCCACTAAGCCAGTTTCTTGAAATCGTCTCCAAAGGCGGCTAATGGTGCTTCTAACCACATTAAATTGTCTGGTCACTACATTTTGTGACTGTCCAGTCTGTAAACGTCCAATGATGATGAGTCGTTGTTCTGTAGTGAGGTTAGCCATACTTGCGCATTGAATTTTCAACTGAATTTATTCGAGGAGCGTCAATCTTTTATAGGCATTCAATAATATGGTCAGAGAGTTTTGTGTTCAGTAAGTTTCACGTGATTCTCATGAACCTGTCACGAGTTATTGTCAAAAATGTTGTTTTGACCTTGACCTCTTTCATGACCTCACAAATCATGAGGTGAGTACAATTCAGGTAACCACGAGAAGTTAATGATCAGTTGGACACAGTCGATATGTTGACTGATGTCCAATCAGCGAATATCTTTTATAAAAGTAACACCAAAAAAGTTGCGTTTCTTTTTTTGAACAGTATATATATATATATAAATATATATATATATATATATATATATATATATATATATATATAATATATATATATATATATATATATATTATATATATGTATATGTTATATATATATATATATATTTTATATATTATATATATATATATATATATATATATATATATATATATTATATATATATAATATATATATATATATATATATATATATATTCCAAAATGTCACGAGTTCTTATTATATGTCACCATTATCTGATTACGTTTAAAATTATCTCTTATTTACCGTATGAATGGTTTATATTGTGTTTGTTATTTTTTTTTTTTTTTTTTTTTTTTTTTTTATTTTTTTTTATTTTAAGGTATTAATTTCTTAATGTATATTTAATTTTAATTTTTTTCCCCCTTAAATTTGATTTATGTCTGCATGTTACGATAATTGTTCTTTACATTACATTTAAATGAAAATGGTTAAACGTACAGATATAATATGTTTTATATTTACATCTCCACTGTTTGAAAAGTGTTCACAATATAAAATCATTTATGTTTCCTTTATATTTACACTTGTTGAAAAGTTTGAAACTTCTATTAATTAAAATAAATATTTTCACACAGACATTTACGATGGTTTAAAGCGTGAAAGCTAACATTAATTTTAAAGTGAATATGTTTATAGGGACATTTACACTGCTTTGAAAATGTAAGTATTATACTTAGAATGTACATCATGTCTTTCATTTTCACCCTCCCTGCTCCATAGGGAACCTGGAACTACTTTATGCTTTTAGTTCTCTCTTACGAAACTATGACTAAAGCAATCACCAGCCCGTGCAGTGGTGGTTTATGAATCATCATTCTAGATACTGAGGTTGCCAGCCCCAAATGACTTTGACATCCAATAGCGAGTTTCACACATTAAACTTCACATGGTAATATATACAAATATATGTTAGTTCACATGTTAGTAATAAAATATGAAATGTAAATCACAACTTACGCCAATCCTGGATACAGACTTGTCGCACAGATGAATAAAAGAGAAGAATATTTCTCTTACACGTGTCTGGGATTTCTTTTAATTTTACAATAGATTGCCCCTTCTGACTCCGTGTTTCTTCAGTTTCCTAGTACCGGTGTTCCTTATTAAAATGTAATTTCCTGTGCTTTTGTAAGTCTTATCTGGTTCTCCAATAAAAGGTCCGGATAACCATTAGGAATTATGAATCTAGTTCTTCACTCTGGCGAAGGTCTGATGTTGTCTTGGCGAGCTTGTAAATCACAGAGATATAAAACTGCGAAAAAGTCAACCTATATTCCCCTCCAAGTTTGTTATGAATCTAATCAGAAAGATCCAATCATTTCAAACAGGTCAGGTGTGGCACTTTCCAAAAATTTCCTACACGGAAAATCTTCCAAAAGGTCACGTCTCCCATAGATGGTAATATGATGTCTTGCATACACTCTCACCAACACATTTGTAGACTCATATTGTCTAAAATGTAATTGTCACAGCTCTGTTTCGCAGTGCATCTTAGGCATTATGGTCGGTGATAGGTCACTCGGAAAGGCCGAAGTTAGCCGAACCGGTGGGTCATGTGACTACCGGAAGTCGGGGGAAAAAGGCGCAAAGTTGGGTAGTCAGAAACTAGCCTTCGTCCAGGAAGGACGCATATTTCCCTTTTGCCAGCGAGATTGCTGTGTGGTTCAGATTATGGACTATTAACTGAGTGCTTGCCATATTTCGGTCCTGGTTGATATTTACGTTGTAATTCTAGAGCAGTGAAGGGTCTAGGTTGTAATTTCTACAGGCCGTAGTTTAATAAGATGTCAATGATGTGAGTGTGTCATTGTCACAGTTTTGCCGCTCAGGTGAGCGATATTCATTGCAGTGTTCTTGTTGTAAGTCGTACCTTCGTGTATGATGCTGATAGATAAGCTGCTTAGGCAAGTTTACAGTGGTTTTTCATTATTGTATGTGATGCGTTGATTGGCCGTGTGAGGCCTTATTGTGTGTGTAAATAATTAAAGGGAAGTACCTGTTGAAGGTGTTATTTCTTATGTCAGCCATTGTTGTGTGGTTGTACCCTTGGAAGAACGAGCCTTTATTTGTTATTATAAATCCACACTGCAGTGGTGTAACCAGTGGAGTGTTCTCCATGATAAGTGGTTCCTGACAGTAATAAATCCATGATTAATGTTTACAAAGTGACCGGAAGCGATTGTATCACTCTTGTCTGCCCACAGGTGTCACACAGACGGTAATGTTGGTGTAGCAAGGATGACCCGGAAGCGCATATTTCATAAATTCCGCTTCGTGCACGGGTTATCATGTGTTTCGCCAGACAAACAAATCTGGTTCTATTCAACACTCCTTGTCGCTTGAAAAGATGGTCAGACCGATATTGTGATAAAATACTGTCACTGACCTTCTAATAACCTGACGTCACTTAACACGTCTTCGTGAAACGTGAATGTGACACAATAAGATAAGAATTACTACCGTAGCAAATATCGCCATAGGGGAGTGCATGTTAGAGACTTCAACATGCTATGTCCAGCATAGAGCAAAATAGTGAAAATACAAATGAAAAGGCATGATTTATGCCAAATAAAAGCGATGAGTGAGAAAACTGAAGAAAAAGAAAAGGTACTGCCGGAGGGCTGAAGGTGTGAGAGATCACACAAAAGAACATGTTCAGACGTTTTGCCACATACACCGTGAAAGCTAACTGGAACACTCATTAAAAGAGCACCCATGCTTTTTAAATTGTTTTTCATGATACATTGACCATTGAACGTAGGCCGTGACAAGTTTTACTATAAAGATCCAACGAATCTGAAATGTAATGGAATGGAATGTCGTGCCGTCATCGGGACATGCAGAAAAATAAAAATCGAAATAGCACTGTGAAACAAAACGCGTTAAATGTAAATATGATACCACAATCCGGCCAACATTTGATACACTAAAACAAAAAATATATAATTTATAACTGTACAGACATGGCAGAGCTGAACATCAAATCACGTGATGTTACAATAATCCATGAAGATTGCAATGCTACTGTAAGGAAGGAAACCGTAAGATACCGTAGGCAATTACGGATTAGGTGAAATAAATGAGAGGAAATACATTATTAGAGTTGGCATATTTCCCCCGTCGATCAAGTGTTTCGGCCGCTTACTTTTCTTTACACTCTAAGGGGGCGGGCCCACCTGGGTCATGACTCCCAAGTGTGAGCCTCCTGTTGTCTTGTGTAGAGATTTGAACCCACTCCACCTTGGTTGCAGCTTTAAAATCCACAATTTTCCGCCAGCTGGAGGCAATTGTGAAAGTAACCCGTATGTTGAAAACAAATTACTGTCCCGAGTTCCATAGCCCATTGCGGTTGTTGCACAGCCAGCATGATGACTTTTCCGCAGTTTCACTGAGCCTCTTCAATGCCCTTGTTCTTGAGTGTCCCCTAAACTCCAACAGTTTCAATAGATAATACACTGAGGCAGTCAAGAGCCTTCTTACACCCACCTCAACAACCATGACCCTTGCAGTGAACCCATCGTGTCTCAGGTCCGCGGCCAGATCATTATACTTGGCCGCTTTGAACGAATGTTGCTCGTCCAATCTGGATTCAAATGGCACGGTCAGTTCATCCGATCTTCTCCCATTCTACAGACATGGCCAAACCATCTCAATTGGGACTGTTCTACTTGGGTCTGCAGGGGGTAGGATTTAAGGCCTTGACGTATCGTCTGGTTGCAACATACAAAACTCATAAAATATTATCATGCTATTTTTAGTCTGATGGTTGCATGTACCAAAACTCTTAAAAGTCCAAGGTCCTAATTTACTAATCTCGGATCCCGTACTGAATTATCAGAATATAGCATGAATATGTGGTTCACGGGGGGTCTCTAGGCAGATACAGAAAGAACTGGACTACTGCTACCTCAGACATATCATACGAGGCAAGTAATATTTGCTTGTATTTTGGGCTGGCAGGTTTATCATGTAAAACAAGTCACTACAGAAATAACGATTGCAAGAGCAAATGATTGCTTTGATGCAGGATTCCTGCAAATGGACTAACTGCAGTGGTGGCTCCACGCTCCATCAAGAACAAACAATAGAAAAAAAGAAGATAGCATGGATAAAAGACACTTTGAATCACAAGAGACCACAATCATTCTATTCCTTATAACAAAGGTGCATGAGAAGCGAAGTGAAGAATGTTTACCCCACCACCATTTAGCAGATGGAAACTCTGAGAACTCGACTTCTGTTCTGCTTCTGCATTTTGAAATCATGTCTAAGCGAAATCTCTATAAATTCAACTTCTTCCAGCCCCCCCCCCTCCCCCATCAACTCTTTGCGGCAGTTTCTGCCATTGGACTACTGTTAGCGTAATTTTAAATTAACTTTGCAGTTTCTACACGGACTTTATAAATAGCCAAGGAGGGAACAGTCACATAACTGCGTTTGCTCTCTTTTCCTCTCCGGCAGTATTATTTTTTAAGAGTCATTGTTTGCACTTCTTCTCCGTAATAATTCGTGTTTACCTGACCATCCCTGCTGAGAGAGTAGACAGGTGATGCAATATTGACCGACAGTCATGTTGGTAAAATTCTTGTGTACCAACCCTTGGGCGCGTCCGATTACCACGACGTACGCCCAGCAAGTTTATTTATCACTCATTTGGCTTTTGTGATTCACTAATTACTGTCGTGAAGAGTCACATCCCATATGGTTAAACCAGGGACGGTGTTTGCACAAGGACAGGGAGATAAATTATCTGCCTGCGGACATATTTCAGACATGCACCTGAAAGACGGAATGTTGTAATAGCTTCCTGACAGAAGTTTTACGAAGACATTATTGGTGATAATGTAGGGAGTTGTAGTGCAATCAATGCCGTGAATCGACGGATATAACAATTACATATTTGGAAAGTGACCTTTTAAACGACGCGCAGAAGTTTCCTAAGAGAAAATTTCTTGAATTGACCCATCAAACCACGCATGATTGCAACTATTGGTCGGCATTCGAGATGTAAACATAACATTTCTGATTGAAGCCCGGTCTAATAGTAAATAACAACTAGCGTGGGACGAACGTTGCAATATAACCTGACACTTTAGTCGGTTGAAAGCATTGTGAAATTCAACACGTCAAGAAACCAATCAGACAGCCAGAGTAAAGGATAAGATCAGAATTCCATTTATCGGACCGGACCTTGAGGTCTTATTTACCTGGAAAACTCTACCTTTATTAACTCGGAAAACCGGAACCCTAGGAATGTGAACACGAAGTCAGAGTGGGAATTTATTGTAAAGTAATACCCCAGACCGCATGTAAGAGGCATCTTAATCAAGTTGCCTTAACTGTTTCTCTGAGCCAGGAGTCTGTGATCCCAAAGACAATTTAGCTCGGGGGTCACAATTAAGGTACTATCTCTGGAACAAGTGAGGATACAAGTGGCCTGAAGTCGACGCTAGATACCATCATCAGACGGGTCTTAGAGACGCTGGACCAGCTTTGTGATTACTCCCTGATACTTCTTGGAACGTGTCACAACTTTCAGACTTGACCAGTAACCATTGAACCAGTCATCTATCTGCAAAGAACCAAACATCAGCGGGAGCGGTGTCGTGAATTTGATGTTATAAGATGTTATTTCTATTGTACTGACTGAGGTCAGTTGTGAAGGTTCCTAATTATACTAAATGTTGGGTTGATTTATCAGAACACCTTTCTGCTACCACCTTACGACCTCAATCAGACTTATTCTTGACTAATATGTATGTAAGCTACGTCTATATGTCTAGGGTTATGAGTGTATGATGTATTGTAAGTACAAGTACTACAAACACATGTATATATATAGGACATTTAATCAAAAAAAACTGGCAGTCGACGCAGATACCTATCTATTGATCCCAGTAAAGACAATTTAGCTCCTGGAATTCACAATTTCAGGTACTGTGACATACTCAACTGAACTTCCATCTTTTTTAAATGATTATTGAGTAGACCCCATTGTTTTCAATTGGGTTTATCGGGACTGTTCTTCTGGTCACAACTTTCACTATCACAGTGCATCATGGATCATGTCCTGAAAGTCGACGGTAAGAACCAACATCAAACGGGGAGCGGTGTTGTGAACTTGATGTTATAACGATGTTACTTTCTATTTATTGACCAGTCATTGAAAAAAACCAGTCATCTTTCTGCAAAGTTTGTTCCAAAATGCGGTGAGCGGAAATTAACTTTTTTGTGTAATTCATTGATGTTATAAGATGTTATTTCTATTGTACAGACTAGTCAGTTGTGAAGGTTCCTAATTATACTGGGCGAAAATGTTGGGATGATTTATCAGAACAACTTTCTGCTACCACCTTACGACCTCAATCAGACTTGTATTCTTGACTAATATGCGTCTATTATGTAAGCTACGTCTATGTCTAGGGTTATATGTTAGCATATGTATTGACAATATGAATGATGTATGATGTATTGTATAGTACAAGTACTCTATATAAAGTAACACATGTATATATATATATATATATATATATATATATATATATATATATATATATATATATATATATATATATATATATATATATATATATATATAACTGAGTCAAGACTACAACCACAAACACACTGACACTCTATGAAATATATCTTATAGAAGTCTGTGTTAAAAGTTTGTTAAAATGGTTATTTACAATTTATTTGGACTGATCAGAATTTTCTGCATCAGGTCCAACAACCAAAATTGATATTATGAATGTATTTACAACAATTTAAATACTACCATGGATCTTCTGTCCATTCAATTTATAATAAGACAATCAAAATATGTGTATCTATGTTCACTAAGTTAATGACACTGGTAATTAATAGTATGGGTGGGGTACTGTCATCTTTCCCTCTTTCTCTTTTAAAATTATCTTGAAAGTTTCTTGCCAACAATTTATTTTATGTTATTTCTATATATAGAAATATAGTATTTTAGTGGATAAACTGAGTGCCGACATGTATGGCACTTATCTAGATAAATGATGTTGCCGTCATTTTCACAGGCTCTCTGGTATGACCACGCTGACAAGGTTCCTGGTGCAGTAACTAGACCTCAGGGTCCAAACAATAGGTTACTTTAGTACACTGCAACAACGCCACCAGGGTTCTGGTACCCACACTGTACCAGAACAAAAACCTCACAATTCAAAGAAATATCACAAACGTACGTTGACTGGCTTTAGCATAAATAGTAGTTTAAGTTCAGCTTTGCCTTCTGTTCAGACTGCCAATGGTTAATAACACACTTGGTACTGCTGAGAACAACGCAGCTTACTTCTAACATATTTCTTTACAACTGGCGCTGAGCTGTAAACGCTTTTTGCCAATATGCCTACACCGGCCCAATCACAACGAGGGTCTAGCATTTCAATTTTCAAAAATTTAAAAGGAAAAACACTACTTCACACTTCTAGGAGTGATTTTTCTAAATATAGATTTTATCTTTTCTGCCCAACCAATACTCTCTGTCTACCCTCCTATACCCTCCAATCGGATTTGACTTACTCCCTTGCCTCCTTTCAAACTATCGTTCCCAATAACGTTACAGTTAACGATCAAGGACAACAGTCTGTTCGTCTAAGCGTTTTCAGTCAAATAGTATTTTCTCAATAACTTGGCAAATAATTGGACTACTCTTTATATTAAAACATATTTGTGCTCAGAATACACTAGGCTACACGAATATATAATTTTTATGACTATATTCATTTGCGTTTAGATTTTCAGTTTTATCACTGACAGTCGTTAATTATAACTTTTTACATAAGTCTACCATCTTGTCCCCCTCCTTCTGTCTCACTTTTTAATTTTTCAAATAAACCAACTTGTTTTTGTGACGTCACAACTATACTAAGCGTCGAGAATTTAAACTGTCTGTGTGTGTATATCCGTTAGCCTTGCCAACAGCGTGTATATAATAGTTGTCTCGCGGGCAGAACGTCTCAGGCGAAGCGGGGTGTTGGCGTGGCGGGTTAAGAATTGGCGTTAATAATTTGTATTGTATCGTGTAACACTACCAAAAAATGTAAGGATTACTACTAAATTTTGCGTTAAAGTTGACAGAATACGTTAATTCAGATAGTTATTTTGCGGCACACTTCCGCAAAATCGTTAATTATAAGGCTAGGCTGCAGAATGTATGCAGCAGATCTGGCAAAATGTTAAATGTTGGTAGTACGTTTTCGAAACCGAAACTAAAACGCATGTTAGATTTTTACCGTGGGATCGATCTATAGGCTTTAGCACTGCACAAAATTCAGCGCTATGCTGGCGTGTGAGAGGATCACCGTCAGACACAATAGGGCGGGTTTATTTATTATCATTTTATGACTAAAATCTTACTGAAATGAGCGATTATTCTCGCAGATTTTACTACAAGCAGAAACCATCAAACTTTGGCAGCTAAGTAATACTTAAAAGCTGCCAAGTGAACTGTCCATTTTTCAAAAACCATATCATCACCCCGTGATGAATACTTTTTTTTCTAAACAATTACTCATTTTTAAACTGTTAAATGAATTAGATCAGCTGGGGGCTTGACCGAGCTAATTATAAGAATCATTTTTAAAAATGACGGCAGATACTAAAGTTAACATTGCTGGGACTCATTCAGCATTGTTCTTGCTTTGTGAATATTTTGTACCTACTGCCTCGAGGTAGAAGCATCATTATCATTATATCTACAACACTACCAAGAGTAATCTTGGGCGAAGGTAGACACCTTAGAAGACCCACATTAGATACTCTAGGTTTTGGCCACTGTTGGACCAAATTTGAGTTGGGACTGAAAAATTGCCTCGATTTATCCGAAAATTCTATTTAACAGAATTTGACTTAACCAGAGTTTTTTCTTACCAAAGTCAAAGAAGACATTTGGCCGGGACCTGCAGAATTGCTTCAACTTAAGCGAAAATGTAATTAAGCGTATTCTTCTTAAGAGTACTGTCCTGCATGCATGTATATAATAAATATAGAACATTAATGGAGAATGAATGCGAACTGAATACATAGGTGAACTTGATGGAGGAGTACGGCAAGAATTAATAGATAACAGTAATCTAGAAGTGCTCATCAAAATTTGAGAAAGAAGTCAAAGATGCTCTTAAAAGCATAGAAAAAAAAAGGAAAGGCAACAGTGCGTGCCCACGTCACAGTAAAAAAATTGAAGAACTGAAAGTGTGTGGAATAAAAATAAAATCTAGCGAATGACATTTACAATACTGGGATACGTACCGGACGACCTACTAAAACCCATTATACGTAAATAACCTTGCAGAAGAAACCAGAAGACATTGAATGTAAAGATGGCTAAAACATTAGCCTTATGCGCTAAATGACCAAATGTTTTCACAAATTATAATAAAGAGAATAAGACTTAAGATGAAAGTGTAGACTGTAGATGAAGAGTGTATATTTGCTGAGCAATAGGGACACGCAGTATGGTAATTTAAGGTAGTCTACTATGAGAAGCAGGCGTAGTAATCTGACGTAGAGGAGCGAAGAATCAGAGACTTCACTATGCTAGGTCCATCTTCGATAGGTTTAGGACCTAAGCAGTGGTTCTCAGTGGGGCCATGCCATATGTCTGGAGGGAAGGGGGGGTCACAGTAAGATGGTAAAATACCTTTTTTCCCAGCGACTTTGGGTGGGGGTGGGGGGGGGGGGGGGGGGGGGAAGAGGTTACAGAAGTAATTGAGGGTCAGAAGGAGGCCATGAGCTAAAAAAGGTTGAGAACCCCTAGTTTAGGTGACAAGTTCCCTTTCCTGCTGCCTTTGCCTTCCCTAACTCAAGAGCACAATCAGGTATTATTTACAGCTGGACGGACTGAAGTGTGACGACACTGGGCTTCGAACCCGGTACGTCCGCCGCAAGATGTCGATCACTCTGCCAGTCTGACGCTCTGGACACTCAGTAGTTACACCTAATGCTAACACTTATGGAAAGAGTATTACACGTATAAGAAGATCCATAAATCAACTGAATAAATTGTATCAAATTGTTTGACAAGGTTGAAATATTAAGATGTCATGAGAATGCTAGAAGACATGAATATTGATAGGAAAGATATGAGAATAATAATGGTTTTTTTAAGTGCATGAACTGGAAGCAGGAAACGGCTGTAAGAATGGGAGATAACCGGACAGTATCTCCGAGCAAAGGGCCTCAATTATATTCAGATTTGTGATAACAGAAACAGCACTATAACACACACGCATACAGTTTCAAATAACCCTACTAGTTCCCTGGGTATGCGATGAGAAAAAGGCAGAATAGGTTACTGCTCTGTCAGGCGTGTCGTACCGGGCGAATAATGTGAGGCTATGTATCAGAATGCAGCCACTTTATGTAAAGTAAATTGCTACACTAATCAATACTGTACCAGCATGTGGATGATTGATGTAGGCTTACTGCAAGTAGGATCAGATGTAGTTGTTGTATAAGGAGCGGAAATGAAAGCAATGAAGATGATAGTTTAGAATATTTAGGCACAAAGACTTACATGACATAAATATTACGGCATTCCTGAGGAACATCTTATACAGTCAACCCTTGTCACTGAATCAATGACTTACATGACAGAAATATTATGGCATTCTACACTTTGAGGAACATCTTATACAGTCAACCCTTGTCATTGAATCAATGACTTACGTGACAGAAATATTATGGCATTCTACACTTTGAGGAACATCTTATACAGTCAACCTTTGTCACTGAATCAATGACTTACGTGACAGAAATATTATGGCATTCTACACTTTGAGGAACATCTTATACAGTCACCCCTTGTCACTGAATCAATGACTTACATGACAGAAATATTATGGCATTCTACACTTTGAGGAACATCTTATACAGTCAACCTTTGTCACTGAATCAATGACTTACGTGACAGAAATATTATGGCATTCTACACTTTGAGGAACATCTTATACAGTCAACCCTTGTCACTGAATCAATGACTTACATGACAGAAATATTATGGCATTCTACACTTTGAGGAACATCTTATACAGTCACCCCTTGTCACTGAATCAATGACTTACGTGACAGAAATATTATGGCATTCTACACTTTGAGGAACATCTTATACAGTCAACCCTTGTCACTGAATCAATGACTTACATGACATAAATATCTTGTATTACGGCATTCCACACTTTGAGGAACATTTTATACGGTCAACCCTTGTCACTGAATCAATGACTTACATGACATAAATATTACGGCATTCCACACTTTGAGGAACATTTTATACAGTCAACCCTTGTCACTGAATCAATGACTTATATGACATAAATATTATGGCATCCTAGACTTTGAGGAACATCTTATACAGTCAACCTTCGTCACTGAATCAATGACTTATATGACAGAAATATTACGGCATTCCACACTTTGAGAAAAGTCTTATACAGTCAACCCTTCTCACTGAATCAATGACATCTTGATCCTTAGCCGCCGACCGTCAAAGCAGTCAGTGGCCATCACGCCTGGTGGCGTCTTGTAGGGCAACAACAAATTGATTCCACTTTGCTCGGTCGGTGGCCATCCTTCGTCCAGTGTCCCAACTCTGGTTCATTCTTTGCATCTCAGCCTCCACAGTCCTCTGCCAAGTTGTTTTTGGTCTGCCTCTCTTTCGTTTTCCTTCAGGGGTCCATAGCACAGCTGTTCTTGTGATGGCATCGGGGTCTCTTCTGAGGACATGGCCAACTCAGCTCCAGCGTCTGCCGACTATGATGGTGTGCATGTCCTCTTGCTTGCTCCGAGTAAGCAGATCTTGGTTGATGATGGTATTCGGTCAAAAGATTCGGTGAATTTTTCTTAGGCATGTTGTGTGAAAAGATGACAATTTCGACATTTCCTTCTCTGTAACTCTCCAGCATTCCGCACCATAGAGAAGCACGGAAAGCACACAGCTCTGATATAATCTTAATTTTGTGCGTGTGCTGTACTGAGAGGACTTCCAGATGTTGTTTAGACTAAAAAAGGCTGTTCTTGCTTTGTTCATTCTGTTGTTGATGTCTTTGCTTGCTCCGCCATCTGGTGTTACTATGCATCCTAGGTATGTGAAGGTGTCTGTCTAATCAATGACTTACATGACAGAAATATTACAGCATTCCATACTTTGAGAAATGTCTTATACAGTCAACCCTTCTCACTGAATCAATGACTTATATGACAGAAATATTACAGCATTCCACACTTTGAAAAACATCTTATACAGTCAACCCTTGTTACTGAACACAAGAAAGAAGCCCTAAGTTCATAAATTCAATCAGTATTATTGTATGGAAGCGAGTCCTGGATATTGAACAAGTCATGCAAAAATCATCGAAGGCACAAGCGCTGTGGTTTCATAGAATAAAGGTAAGAATCCCACAGACGGCTAGAGAAGAAAGCGCGAGAAGAGCTCATTAACCGAGAAATATAATAACGATTATAAATAGAAGAGCCCAGGATAGTTCCTTTAGGTTTCTGAGGAGAAACAAACAGAACAGAACTACTGTTACCTCATGCATGTCGTAAGAGGCAACATGAGGTGGTGCTGGAACTGGCATCCTCATCATACAAAACAAGTTTCTCCAAGAGCACAAACTTCCAGCAAGCGGATAAGCTGCAGTGATGGAACCATGCAAAATAAAAGGCGAACAGGGATAACAAGAAAATGCAAGATATACACTAGACAGGACATAATGGGGAGATCTGACTGACTAAGTCGTGGGAACGGCAAGTGATTATGATGGTGGTAATCATAAAGAATATCTTTCCTGAAATTCGTTACATTAAACTAGCGTACGGTCAACAGCACTGAAATAGTATCCGGTCAGCAATTCTAAAATAACATCGGGTCTAAAGCCATAAAATAATAACATCCGGTCAATAGCACTAAAATGACATCCGATCAACAGCACTAAAATAACATCCGGTCAACAGCACTAAAAAACATCCGGTCAGCAGCCCTAAAATAACATCCGGTCAATAGCACTAAAATAACATCTGGTTAGCAGCAATAACATAACATTCGGTCTGCAGCACTAAAATAACTTCCGATCAACAGTACTAAAATAACATCCGATCAACAGTACTAAAATAACATCCGATCAACACTGCTCAAATAACGTTCGGTCAACAGCACTAAAATAACATCCGGTCAACAGTACTAAAATAACGTTCGGTCAACAGTACTCAAATAATGTTCGGTCCACAGTACTCAGGTAACGTTCGGTCAAAAGCACTAAAATAACATCTGGTCAACAGCACTAACATAACATCCGATCACCAGTACTAAAATAACGTTCGATCCACAGTACTCCACAGTACTCAAATAACGTTCGGTCAACAGCACTAAAATAAGATCCAATCAACAGCACTAAAATAACATCCGGTCAACAGCACTAACATAACATCCGATCACCAGTACTACAATAACGTTCGGTCCACAGTACTAAAATAACGTTCGGTCAACAGCACTAAAATAAAATCCAATCAACAGTACTAAAATAACTACCGATCAATAGTACTAAAATAACATCTGATCAATAGTACTAAAATAACTACCGATCAATAGTACTAAAATAACATCTGATCAATAATACTAAAATAACTACTGATCAATAGTACTAAAATAACTACCGATCAATAATACTAAAATAACATCTGATCAATAATACTAAAATAACATCTGATCAATAGTACTAAAATAACTACCGATCAATAGTACTAAAATAACTACCGATCAATAATACTAAAATAACATCTGATCAATAATACTAAAATAACATCCGATCAATAGTACTAAAATAACTACCGATCAATAATACTAAAATAACATCTGATCAATAGTACTAAAATAACTACCGATCAATAATACTAAAATAACTACCGATCAATAGTACTAAAATAACTACCGATCAATAGTACTAAAATAACTACCGATCAATAATACTAAAATAACATCTGATCAATAGTACTAAAATAACTACTGATCAATAGTACTAAAATAACTACCGATCAATAGTACTAAAATAACTACTGATCAATAGTACTAAAATAACTACTGATCAATAATACTAAAATAACATCTGATCAATAGTACTAAAATAACTACTGATCAATAATACTAAAATAACATCTGATCAATAATACTAAAATAACATCTGATCAATAGTACTAAAATAACTACTGATCAATAGTACTAAAATAACTACCGATCAATAGTACTAAAATAACATCTGATCAATAGTACTAAAATAACTACTGATCAATAGTACTAAAATAACATCTGATCAATAGTACTAAAATAACTACTGATCAATAATACTAAAATAACATCTGATCAATAGTACTAAAATAACTACTGATCAATAGTACTAAAATAACTACCGATCAATAGTACTAAAATAACTACTGATCAATAGTACTAAAATAACTACTGATCAATAATACTAAAATAACATCTGATCAATAGTACTAAAATAACTACTGATCAATAGTACTAAAATAACTACCGATCAATAGTACTAAAATAACTACTGATCAATAGTACTAAAATAACTACTGATCAATAATACTAAAATAACATCTGATCAATAGTACTAAAATAACTACTGATCAATAATACTAAAATAACATCTGATCAATAATACTAAAATAACATCTGATCAATAGTACTAAAATAACTACTGATCAATAGTACTAAAATAACTACCGATCAATAGTACTAAAATAACATCTGATCAATAGTACTAAAATAACTACTGATCAATAGTACTAAAATAACATCTGATCAATAGTACTAAAATAACTACTGATCAATAGTACTAAAATAACTACCGATCAATAGTACTAAAATAACTACTGATCAATAGTACTAAAATAACTACTGATCAATAATACTAAAATAACATCTGATCAATAGTACTAAAATAACTACTGATCAATAATACTAAAATAAAATCTGATCAATAATACTAAAATAACATCTGATCAATAGTACTAAAATAACTACTGATCAATAGTACTAAAATAACTACCGATCAATAGTACTAAAATAACATCTGATCAATAGTACTAAAATAACTACTGATCAATAATACTAAAATAACATCTGATCAATAGTACTAAAATAACTACTGATCAATAGTACTAAAATAACTACCGATCAATAGTACTAAAATAACTACCGATCAATAGTACTAAAATAACTACCGATCAATAGTACTAAAATAACTACCGATCAATAATACTAAAATAACATCTGATCAATAGTACTAAAATAACTACCGATCAATAGTACTAAAATAACTACCGATCAATAGTACTAAAATAACTACTGATCAATAGTACTAAAATAACATCTGATCAATAGTACTAAAATAACATCTGATCAATAGTACTAAAATAACTACCGATCAATAATACTAAAATAACATCTGATCAATAGTACTAAAATAACATCTGATCAATAGTACTAAAATAACTACCGATCAATAATACTAAAATAACATCTGATCAATAGTACTAAAATAACTACTGATCAATAGTACTAAAATAACTAACGATCAATAATACTAAAATAACATCCGATCAATAGTACTAAAATAACTACTGATCAATAGTACTAAAATAACATCTGATCAATAGTACTAAAATAACATCTGATCAATAGTACTAAAATAACTACCGATCAATAATACTAAAATAACATCTGATCAATAGTACTAAAATAACATCTGATCAATAGTACTAAAATAACTACCGATCAATAATACTAAAATAACATCTGATCAATAGTACTAAAATAACATCTGATCAATAGTACTAAAATAACTACCGATCAATAATACTAAAATAACATCTGATCAATAGTACTAAAATAACATCTGATCAATAGTACTAAAATAACTACCGATCAATAATACTAAAATAACATCTGATCAATAGTACTAAAATAACATCTGATCAATAGTACTAAAATAACTACCGATCAATAATACTAAAATAACATCTGATCAATAGTACTAAAATAACATCTGATCAATAGTACTAAAATAACTACCGATCAATAATACTAAAATAACATCTGATCAATAGTACTAAAATAACATCTGATCAATAGTACTAAAATAACTACCGATCAATAATACTAAAATAACATCTGATCAATAGTACTAAAATAACATCTGATCAATAGTACTAAAATAACTACCGATCAATAATACTAAAATAACATCTGATCAATAGTACTAAAATAACTACTGATCAATAGTACTAAAATAACTAACGATCAATAATACTAAAATAACATCCGATCAATAGTACTAAAATAACTACTGATCAATAGTACTAAAATAACATCTGATCAATAGTACTAAAATAACATCTGATCAATAGTACTAAAATAACTACCGATCAATAATACTAAAATAACATCTGATCAGTAGTACTAAAATAACATCTGATCAATAGTACTAAAATAACTACCGATCAATAATACTAAAATAACATCTGATCAATAGTACTAAAATAACATCTGATCAATAGTACTAAAATAACTACCGATCAATAATACTAAAATAACATCTGATCAATAGTACTAAAATAACATCTGATCAATAGTACTAAAATAACTACTGATCAATAGTACTAAAATAACTAACGATCAATAATACTAAAACAACATCCGATCATCAGTACTAAAATAACATCCGATCAAAAGTACTAAAGTAACATCCGGTCAACAGCACTAAAACAACATCCTATGAACAGTACTAAATTAACTACCGATCAGCAGAACTAAAATAACAACCGATATACTGTACTAAAACAACATCTAGTCAACAGCACTAAAACAACATCCAATCAACAGTACTAAAATAACTACCGATCAACAGCACTAAAATAACATCGATCAATAGTAGTAAAATAACTACCGATCAACAGCACTAAAATAACATCCGATTAACAGTACTAAAATAACTACCGATCAACCGTACTAAAACAACATCCGGTGAAAAGCACTGAAATAACATCCATCAACAGCACTAAAATAACTACCCAGCAACAGTACTAAAATTATGTACGGTCAACAGCACTAAAACAACATCCAATGAACTGTACTAACATATCTACCGATCAACAGTACTAAAGTAACTACCGATCAATAGTACTAAAATAACATCCGGTCATCAGTACCTAAGTAACATCCAGTCAACAGTACTGAAATAACGTCCGGTCAACAGCACTGAAATCACGTCCGGTCCGCAGCACTTAAATAACGTCCGGTCAACAGCACTAAAATATTATCCGACCAACAGCACTGAAATAACGTCTGGTCAACAGTACTGAAATAACGTCCGGTCAACACCACTGAAATAACGTCCGGTCAGCAGCACTGAAATAACGTCCGGTCAACAGTACTGAAATAACGTCCAGTCAACAGCACTGAAATAGCAGCCGGTCAGCAGTACTACAATAACATACGGTCAACAGCACTAAAATAATATGACACTGTATTTGATACATGAAACATCCGTCGGACGTGCCTATTTGCGGCGGCCACTCTCTCCAACAGAAACAAGGCAAAAACTGTGTTACCACGAAGTAAATATATAAATTTTAAAAAAAAAATGGTATGAAATCAGTTTTACAAGTAAACGGTACACAGGAAACACGGGAAGTTTCGGGTTTTACCCTTCGTCAGCTGTTGACCGAACATCATTTATTGTCATATACCACGAAGTAAAAACTGCATTCCCAGCTAGACGTATTCCCAGCTAGACGCATTTTCAGACAAACGCATCCCACATAGACGCATTTCCAGATAGACGCATCCCAGATAGACGCATCCCAGATAGACGCATCCCAGGTAGACGCATTCCCAGATAAACGCATCTCAGATAGACGCATCCCAGATAGAGGCATTCCCAGATAGACGTATCCCAGATAGACGCATCCCCAGACAGGTACATTTCGAGAAGTTCATATTTCCAGATGGACATAATCTCACATAGACGCATTACTAGACAGACCTATTCTCAGACTGAAGTATTCACAGACACACGCATTTGTAGACAGACGATTTCTCGAAAGGTACATTCCCATATAGACGTATTCCCAGATAGGCGTATTCCCAGATAAGCGCATTCCCAGATAGATGTATTCTCAGAAATACGCATTCCCAGACACATGCATTCCCATATAGACGTATTCCCAGATAGGCGAATTCCCAGATAGACGTATTCTCAAATAGATGCATTCCCAGATATGCGCGTTCTCAGATAAACGAATTCTCAAATAGACGCAGTCCCAGATAGACGTATTTCCAGAGAGACGCATTCCCAAATAGACGCATCCACAGATAGACGCATTCTTAGACACCTGGATTCTCAGGTAGACGGATTCCCAGAAAGACGTATTCTCAGATAGATGCATTTCCAAAAAGACATTCCTAGATAGACGTATTCTCAGATAGACGCATTCCCAGATAGGCGTATTCTCAGAGAGATGCATTCCCAGATAGACGTATTCCCAGAGGGATGCATGCCCACAGAGACAAAGAGACAGAGTCAGAGACAGACAGAAACTACAATACTGCACATATAAGAAAATTATTGCAATAAACGCGTGTGAAAAGCAGACAGAGGAAAAACTTCAATATTATAGATGTGAAATCCGTTTTCCTAGAGACAAATAAATATAATCAAATGTAACATTTACCAACGGAAAGAGTATAACATAGAAGCGAGACGCAAAGATATGGTCAAAGATGTGTAACAAAATTATACATTGAAAAAAGAAAAACCGCGTTAGTGAACTCCTCATTCATAAAGACAGACACAGAGAGAGAGAGTGTGTTTCAACGACAATATTTTTATCAAAGAGAATTCACTTGAGAATTTATCTCACTGCTCCCGCTGAGGAGAGAACATGGAATCTCCAGTCTCACGAGATTCCTGCTGGTTCCAAGCAGCTCTGGCATCGCTGTCTTTAATTACAAACAGTCTCGTGGAGGGCTGTCGTAATTAACCGCTGAAACAAACGGAGATGAAAACATAAGAAACTATTTCAGTTCCTTAATCTCCAATTTGAAAGAAAAAAAAATCCGACAGCACAAGTTATGCAATCTGACATCTGAATTCAGAATATTGCAGATATATCTTTTCATCAGCCACTTTCATATTCTCTCAGATGTTAACATTGAAGTGTGGTTAATCACAATGTCAAATTGCTCCCTGAATCAGACACTTTTTAAATATTACAGTTTACGTTAGATTACATACAGTAAAACGATCGTCCGGACGTATGACGACACTCCCACTCCCCCACCTCCCTTCTGCTCCATTCTATCTGCTCGGATCTGCCATGCAGAATTTCAAATATATTATTGTTGCTATAGTTCTTGATATTTTTTTGTTTCTTAACAATCATCGACCTGACACGTACAACAATCCTTTTCAAAGTATTTTATAATATAACAATCCAATACACAGGAAACAGAAAAATCCTAAAATCATAACTAATGTTAAAAATGATAAAGTAGAAACGTTACTTTGCTTGAGCACCTTCAAATACTTACAGCAATGTTACGTGGAGAAAAGTAGTACTTGCCCACTATTTTCACAATTTATCTGAACAAAGAACAGTATCAGCTGTACTGTGTACGAATCCTGGCCAAAAAAAAAAGAAAAAAAGAATGGTTCTAGAGAAAGCAATACCCACCCGCTATTTTCACAATTTATCTGAGAAAAACAGTATTTGCTACACCGTGTAGGAATCCAGACAAGAAAGTCACATCAAATTGTCCAGAGAAAGTAATATCCCAAAAATATAAGCACCGAGCGAGAATGCGGACGAGACCTAGAAAAACTCATTCCAAATTTCATCTTCCCTGCATGAAAATTGTTTTTAGTCGAGTGACGACAAATCAGAAGAAAGAGGCTGTTCAGTCCAGTACCCTAATATGATCCTAGAGCAGGAAGGCACACTCATCCCTTTGAACACCTCCAGGTCGTAACCGAATGCAAGGCTGTCTCTGTCAAAATTCTTGACTCTTCTTGTCTTTTCTACCCCTCTCCCCGGCTTCCTTAGTTTTTCCCGTGTCTTAGCTCACCCCTCGCCCAAAAACATAGACATGCATCAGCGTCGCCGAGTAGCAAGCTAGCTATCCACTGAAAGCAAGACAAATCAATCCGCGATCTGGCACATTCCGATTGCTAGTAAAAAGTGTTATCTCCTACGTCATTACTTCACTCTTGGATTTCTCCATCATGTGTTTTTTGTTAAACTAAATCTTTTTTATCTTTTCTCAGCCTCTTTCTCAACTGACATTCCATCATAATCTCTCAAATATTCTTTCCCATTTATCCTTCAGGTTAATTACATCGTCTATTCGTTTCTTCTTCTACCATTTCGTTCTCTCTCTCTTCATCTCTCTTTATCTCATCTCTTTCTCACTTTCTCTCTTTCTCTCTCTCTCCCTCTCTCTCTCTCTCTCTCTCTCTCTCTCTCTCTCTCTCTCTCTCTCTCTCTCTCTCTCTCTCTCTCTCTCTCTCTCTCTCTCTCCTATTTTTACTCTCGCTAATACACTTTCTATCTTGCCAACTCTTTCTCTTCTGATCTTTCTCTCTCAGTAACGGTTTCTCTGTCTCCTATTTTTTTCTCACTTATACTTTCTCTCTCTTCTATTCTTTCTCACTTACTCTTTCTTCCTCTCCTACTCTAATCCTCTCTTCCTCTCTTTCTTTGTCTTTTTTCTTCTCTCTTCCTTTCTGTCAGCTATTTTTATTCTCTCTCCTATTCCTACTCTCTCTCCTACCACTTTTCTCTCTCCTACTGTTACCCTCTCTCCCACTATTTCTCTGTCCCTATTCTCTTACCATCTTTCTCACTATTGATCTCCCCTTGGTTTCAGTTACCAGTATACACAAATTTACGTAGAGGGCCAAATAATTGAACTAATAATTAATTTTGTTTCTGTTTTTATTCTCTAGAGCAACGATTGTCAACCAGTGTGCCGGGAAGGGCCGTAGATGCGCCTCTGGAGTTAGGGGCAACGTCGAAAAGAAAAACACTGAGGAATAAAAAAAAATTGTGGAGGTAAATTTGAGACATTCTGTATATTGTTTATCACGGCCAATAAGAATTAACACAATAACAGTTTAATTTTTTAAAACTTTCTTCTTCTTCAAGTACCATGCCTAGTGGCGTAGGAGACCTGTCTCTTCACAACTTCCTGCCTCCAGTACTTTTTATCAATTCTGTTGTTGATCTCTCTCCATGCCACGAGGTCAAACTGTCCAGTATTTGCTGTCTTTGTCTTCCCCTATCTCTTTATCCATCAATCTTACCTGTCGTCTAGATATATTCTCTTACCTGTTGTCTAGATATATTCTCTTACCTGTTGTTACGATATATTCTCTTACCTGTTGTCTAGATATATTCTCTTACCTGTTGTTACGATATATTCTCTTACCTGTTGTCTAGATATATTCTCTTACCTGTTGTTACGATATATTCCAGCTTACCTGTTATTACGATATACTCCAGATTTCCTCTTCTCAAAATATGCCCCAAAAAAGTAGATTGCTTCTTTGTAACTTGTGAAATAAGTTTCCTTTGCACATTAGCCTCTTCAGGACATCCTCATTACTCTTTTTGGCTGTCCATTGTATTTTTAACATTCTTCTGTAAAAACTACACCTCTATGGCTTCTAGTGTCTTCCTTATTTGTTTACTAATTGTACATGACACACTCCCACATGTCAGGATTGGTTCTATATAACACTGAAGAACTCTCTTTCTTGCTTCCATTGACTGTCGTGAATTCTGATTCACAACACGTCATTCATACCCAAACGGTACGCCATACTTTATAACAGTGTATCCTAGACGGACCAATGAAACGGCGTCTCTATTCGTTTGTTTACAATAAGTATTAGGCATTCAACATGGCCAGTCCAAATCTGTGTAACCCAGCTGGGTATGGAATTAAACTACTGCATTATCAGCGAAGTTCCGCCTGGAAGAGGTCAGTAATGTAATAATAGGACTGTTACTGTATAAGTAGGTGTAAAGACTTCCACAATAAGTATTATAATAACAGAGAAAAGTGAAATAGAATGCATCGAGACATTAGGCTAGTCGAAAATTTTGCTGTTTAGGCTACGCCTAGGAAAAGATGGAAGTATGATATAAAAAGACAATTATCTAGAAAGATAAAGACTAATCCAGAGCGTACTTTAAGCCTAAGATGAAGGAAATCGCTCCAGGAATAAGGAAGATGTTGAAATTCCTAGTTTTCCATACACGCACATCTAGACAAATGTATGCCGATATTTGAGTATGCAACACACTTCAGCATAACTGCGTTCTGTGTCGTTCGGCCCTGACCTATATAAGGACTTGCCCTCTTGCGAAAGTAGGCTAAGTGTTATATATCCTTGGTAGTTCAGTTTCTGTTTGGGGTTCAGGAGGGTTTCTTGTATTGCAAAGATGGGTTTTGCCTCCTTATACTGTCCCATAAGAGACATCAGGTTCTTCCTGGCACCCCTACAGTTCTACTGAACTACTTTGATAGCTCTAGAGTCTTTGGTCCCCATTTAGTATGGTTAGCTTAGTTATGTTATTGTTTTTATTAGGTTCTTTGATAGGGGATCTACTTTTTTTGTTTTTGCTCACTATCTCTCATGTTCTCCACAAACTCATCATTCCAAGTAACCATTGTACTCCGAACTCTTTCTGCGAGGTATGGTAGGTGTAGTTCCACTGTTTCCTTAAATTTTTTTTCCATATTTTCTATAGGCCTAGCTCTTTCTCTCTCTATTTTTTTTAAGGATTTCTTCATTAGCTTCTTTTATCTCTGCTATTTTTTTAGGTCTCTCTCTATTTCCTTTTGTGCTGTTTTTATTTCTTCTAGTACCTGTCTGGCTTGGATGAGGTTATGTTCTGTCTCTTCTGTGTTGTCATCTTCTTTACTGTTTATGAGTGTTTTAATTTTATCTTCTTTCTGGATTTTTTCCTTTATGTCTTTCACTTCACTGGTTATTTGTTGTATTTGTTTCTTAATGATACTTTCTTGAGAGTTTTGGAGATGGTTGTTGGTTTTCTGTCTTTCTTTTATTTGCCAGAATGGTTTGTTTGTTTCTAGTGATTCTTTTAATATGTGCTTTGTCTCTTGGTAGATTGGGCACCCCTGATACCTGGCACTGTGGTTACCCTGGCAGTTTGCACACTTTCTTTTTTTGTTTTCTCGTTTATAATCTTTATTCTCCTTAGCCATTTTACAGTCTGCGTGTCTGTGTGCTCCCGCACAGAAACTGCACCGTGTCGCTCTTTTACACACATGTTGGGTATGGCTAAAGCCTTGACAGTTTGTGCATTGTATGACGCTAGGTATGAATACCTCTGTCATTTTGGCTCTCTGATGGAGTTTGACTTGCTTGGGTATTTCTGTGCCCTTTACACTTAGCACTACCACTGTCGTATTCTTTTGCTCTTTTGGTTTTTATTCTTTCTACTTTTTCTATTTCTGTTTGTGGGTTTTCTTTCGTTATGTTAGTGTGGATCTCCTCTTCTGTTAGGTTTGAATCGACCCCTTTGATGACGAATCTTCTAATTTCCTTGATCAACTCAATCTTTATCTTTATCCCATGTGCGAGTTGTACTTCTTTTGGGTTACTCTTTAGTTCATTTAATAGGGCCTTGCTTTTTCCTGTGTAGTTTAAAGTGATTGTTAGTCCATTTTTATGTTTTTGCATTTGGTCGATGCATTGTTTTTCTATTATTTTTCCCAAGATTACCAGGATTTTGTCATCCGGGAGAGCTCTCAGCGTGGCTTCTGTTCCAGCTGTCTGCGTGATTTTAATTCTGTTGCAGTTGGTGTCCTTGTTTCCACTTACTGCCGTTTTTATTTCTGGGTCTCCTTTCGGTTTTTCCTTTAATGTCTCTCCCCTGTCCTTCTTTTCTGTGCCTCTGACTATAGGGCTTGCAGTCCTGTTTTTTTCTGTCAGGTTTGGAGTTCTATCTTTTCCAGCTGGAATGGTCCTCGCTTTTTCTTCCCCGGACTGCGATCTGGTTGTCATTATTTCTATCTCTTTCTCGTTGCTGGTTTTATTTGATTCTCTGACTTTATTTGATTCAGACCTCACTTTTATTTTTTCCTTGAAGGTTTCAATTTTATCCCCTATTTCTGTAGGCCTATCTTTTAGTCCAGGGCTTTTGTTCCTTTCATTTTCTGTCTTTTTCGATGTAACTTCCTTAGTCTGTTTTTCTGTTTTGCTCCACGCTTTTCCTTCCCCTGACTGTATTCTGGTAATCCGTGGCATTGTGTATTTATGTTTTTAGTTTGGTACAAATACTTTTTAATTTAATTTCTTTTTTAATTTTTAATGAGTTATATACCTTTCTTCTTTTTAAATTATTGTCTATTTGTCCTATTCTTATTTTATTACCTATCACCGCTGACGTATAATTAGTATTTATCCTCTGGTTCCCTCTGTCTAATGCTAAATAACACAAATTAAGATAAATTATGACTAGGCCTATTTTAAATTTTCAATTATGTTTTGGCCTAAATATGAAGATCCCACGTGGTAGGCCAACCTGGGCTTATTTATTCTATTTCACTATTTTTAATTTATACTAGCACTCCTACCAATTATTAACAATTGTTAAAGGCGATTTACTACTACTAGAGGTACTGATATATTTATTTTCAATATGTTACAGACTAAAAACGAATTTATCTGAAATACGGCTGTTGTACCACACCAGACAACACGTGGCGCTTGGGCCCATTTTAATCTTTTTAACTATTTGGCTATCCCTAATTTATCCTAATATTCTTAGCTCGTAATTAACTATTCATCTAATACCAGATATAAACTAATTTTAATCTACTAATACTTAATTAATTAATTAAAATGAAAAGGAGATTCAACTTATCTGGCTTGTGCCTTCTCGAAAAAATGCATCGTCTCAAAACAACACCACGTCTGTTGAGGGAAGAGGAGGGGGAGTGGCCTTTCTAATACATGAAGACTACAAAATATTAAATTGGGAACAATTCAACACAGAAAATATTGAAGGAATAAGTATAACATTAGACAGTGAGCCAGATAACTTAAAAATAATAAACATCTATAGCCCCAAGGGTAATATAACCGATAGGGACATTGCCACTATTAACACACAAATAGACCAAAGAACATTATTGGTAGGTGACTTTAATGCACACCATGAGGCATGGGGTAACAACAGTAATGATCCAGCAGGAAAAAGACTGTTGGACTACATTGAAAGTGCTGAGCTAATCATACTAAATGATGGCTCAGTGACAAGGGTTAACCCATGCAACAGTGGAGGAGATACAGCAATAGACATAAGTATTATAACACCAAACCTAGCCTCTGCTAAATGGGAAGTACTGAATGACTCCAGCTCAGATCACTTACGCATAGAAATAAACCTAAACGACAAATATAGAACTAGTCCAAGAAGCTCGAAACCTTCATTCAACCTAAAAAAGGCAAACTGGGAGTCCTTCCAATTGGAGCTAAGTAAACTAAGTATAGAACAAATTGAATCTAACAGTATAGATATATTTGCAGAAAAACTAACAAATGAGATTTTAAAAATAGCAATAAAATATATACCAAACAGGAATATGCCTGAGCACTTAAAACCAACACAAAAAGGTAAAAATAGGAAAAGAAACAAAGATAAAAATCCAGTACCATGGTGGACAGACAGATGTTCAGAACAACTGAAATTGAGGGAGAGGGCCCTGAAAAAGTATAGAAAAGCCAAAACTGAAGAGAATTACACAAACTATAAAAAAGTAAGAAATGAAACAAATAAAATAATATTCAGAGCTAAAGAAAAGAGTTGGAGAACATTTTGTCAAACACTAAACCATAGGTCACACGTAACTACAGTTTGGAGAAAACTAAAAGCAATTAAAGGAGGAAACAACAAGAAATTTAAAATCCCAACAATTAAAATACCAGAGAGAGCTGAAACAGATAGAGAAAAGGCCAACATACTAGCTAAATACTTCTATCAGGTTAGTTCAATAGACAGTCTAGATAAGGCAGAAATAAATAGGCGGAAAACACTGCTAGAAAAATTAAAAGGAGAAAATATGGACACCACACAGGATGCTAATTATTTAAATGCAGATATTACAGTAGATGAAATAGAAAGAGCTTTAGCAGGAAACACCAATACCACCTCTGGGGAAGACATTCTGAGCTATAAAATCCTCAAAAAGGTACCAAATACAACTCTAAGAGTGATTGCATCCCTCTACAACAGAATCTGACACACGGGAAAAATACCGTGTTCATGGAAGACAGCAGTAGTCATCCCCATACTAAAGCCAGATAAGGAAACACATGATGTCAGCTCATACAGGCCAATATCGTTAACATCGCATCTAGGAAAAATTCTAGAAACAATAGTCAACAGCAGACTAAAATTTCATCTAGAAAAGCATAATTTGTACAGTCCAACCCAGGCAGGCTTTAGAAGCCAACATAGTACAATAGAGCAACTGTTGAGGCTGGAACATGATGTTAAAACAGGCTTCAAAAGGAATGAAAAGACAGTAGCAATATTCCTTGATGTAGCAAGAGCATATGATGAGTGTTAGAGGGAGGGTGCACTACATAAAATCAGGAAATTAGGTATAGTAGGCAGAACCTACAATTATCTAGAAAACTTCCTGCAGGATAGATACTTCACGGTACAAATAAACAATGATAGATCTGAGGTGTATGAGCAACAGAATGGAATTCCCCAGGGATCAGTAATATCACCATCTATTTTTACGATTATGGTCAACGACCTAGGCGACGAGTTTAAAGATTTAAAAAACAACTTATCCCAGTTTGCAGATGACGCTGCGATATGGAGAACGGGAAGAAATCTCCCACTCCTCTATAAAACAGTACAAAAACAAATGGATAAAGTATCTGACTGGATGAACAAGTGGGGATTTAATCTAAATGTTAAAAAAACCATAGGAATGATTTTCAGTAGAGGGCATGTAATTAAAAACAATATAATTGACATAAGCATTAATGAGCAAAAAGTATGCACAGCAAAATCAACTAGATTTCTTGGTATGGTACTAGACCAGCAACTAAACTGGAACAAACACATAGACCTATTAGTGCAAAGCAGTAGGGGACTTATTAACATGCTAAGATATATGAAAGGGAGTGGTTGGGGAGCCTGCAATAAGACAATGATAACCTTCTATAAATCATTTATCAGGAGCAAACTTGACTATGCCAGTGTTGTCTATGCATCAGCCGCCCCGAGCAATAAGATAAAACTAGACACAGTCCAAAACCAGGCACTGTCAATAATAGCAGGTGCCTCAAAGGGGACATCAGCAGAGGCACTAGAAGTAGCGCTAGGCATTATTCCCCTGGAGCTAAGGAGAAAAGAACTGAGATTCAGCTACTGGGCAAAAGTGGCAAAAGATCCAACTCACCCAGCACACAAAACCTTTGATAGGGGTAATCAGTACATAGGCCACATTCCATTAAACCATAATAGATACCCGTCAGGGTGGAAAACAATGGATGAAGTGGATCAATACCCAGACCTGTTTAATGCGATAAACAGTAGTGCTCAGTACAAAGCAAAGATCCCACCATGGGAACTGAGAGTGCCAGAAACTGACTCTCACCTATCAAAGATCATAAGCAGTAGTGCTCAGTACAAAGCAAAGATCCCACCATGGGAACTGAGAGTGCCAGAAACTGACTCTCACCTATCAAAGATCATAAGCAGTAGTGCTCAGTACAAAGCAAAGATCCCACCATGGGAACTGAGAGTGCCAGAAACTGACTCTCACTTATCAAAGTTCATAAGCAAATCTAACGACATAATCTCAGCAAAAAGTAAAGCACTAGAGTACATAGAACGGTATATAAATAATAGCCTAACTATATATACTGATGGGTCAAAAGATGAAGAAGGACAATTAGGAGCAGGACTAGCAATACCAAAATAAAAAATTTACAAAAGATACAAAGTAACAGGTAATACATCCATCTTTACAGCAGAATTAGTGGCAATCCTAAAAGCTTTAGAAATAGCTGCAGAAAACCCACCCAAAAAAGTAACCATTCTCACAGATTCCCTTTCAGCAGTTTTAGCTATCAGAAACAGAAATGGTTGTAGTAGGCCAGATATTATAGAGGAAATACTACAGGTCAATACATATCTGCATACTACAGGATTGTCGTAGATTTTCGATAGGAGAATTAAGACTAGGTTTGGTCCCTTCTGAATAGGTTGGAATAGGTGATAGACTCAGTGAGAGTTAGTGAAAGGTAATAGAATTTCCACACACGTGAGATGATAGATTTTGATATAGTGGCTGTCTCTGAAAGCGAAAAGAATTCTTCTCTCTCTCACCTATCTTCTACAACAGTTGTTACAGCGTCAGACAGACTACACCAATATACATATTACGTATATTTCTATCACTCACAGGCACGCACATACACGTGACGACAGGTAAACACACAGACGTGGGAAAACTATAACAATGATATATATATTATCTAGAACGAGCTGACCAAACACGATTATTAAGTTCAAGAGCGATTTTAATATCAGGAAAAAATCGGCTCACAACATCAAAGAAAGTACATCAAGGAAAATACATATACACATAGTCATAAAAAATCAAGGAAATGTTGCAAGGATGATAGCCCCGTTATAGTGTTAACTCTAGGTTTAGCCCGGCCCCGTTAAGAGAACAGATGATGGCGCCCGAGTCACAGATACATAGGGTTTGAGTCTAAGAGTTTTCTTTGTTTTATCTCGTAATTATATGCACAGAGTTTGAAAAAAAAATCTGATTTAACCTAAGACAAAAACACAAGAACTCTAGCCTTAGCAACAAATTATGCAGATTGAAAAAAAAAATTAGGACAGCAACAGGGTGTCAAAGATATAATAGTGAAAAATATCACTCAAACCAGCGTACACTCATTCGTTCCGCCATGGCCTCTCATACATGTACTCACGACTTTGCTCGCTGCCTCTTGGAACACACTGATTTTAGATCTTCACACAGACTCAAAAAATGCAGTCTTCTGCCAAGAAGTCCCCAGTTCCAAAAGACGTATTTAACTTGGAGTCTCCGGGAACGACTACTTGGGTGTGCAAATTTGTTCAAATGTCTGATTAAGTCACCTAAAATTATTCCAGGCGCGGGAGTTAGCAGAGCACAGTGTCAATAGCGTAGGTTTCTAGAAATGATGAATGTCAGGTCGGTGCCTTCCCTCAGTATAGGATTCACTTTAGTCACACCACAGATCAGTACACATATATATATATATATATATATATATATATATATATATATATATATATATATATATAGTCGGGAAATGTTAGTTAATACTAGAAGTATTTCGCGCCACCAGGCAGAAAAAATACGTAGAGTTTCTAGAAGAAATTAAGACCTGGCTCCAAGGTCCAGTATTTATCATTACAGTCTTTGAAAAACCCGTTATTGGGATATAGTATTTCTGGCTAACTCGGGTTGCATATGCCTGTTAGACCAGTGGTACTTGAGAAACCCACGTGGTTCAAAATAAGGACTGTCTATTTCTTCACAAGTATGGAAACTACTACTAGGTGCTGGTAAAGTTAGGGTCACCCCAAAACTTTCACTGTGTGGAGGAAAAATAACACATATAATATAATAAACAGAATCTGTACTGGTTATAACTTACATTTAAACTTGCAAGCAGAGAGCTTTGCTTATCATTTAAACTTCCCGTGACGTAAGTTATAATTAAAAATCAGCAATCCTCATAAATTAAGAACACGTGCGTATTCCGTCACCATTCATGAGGCTCGATTCTAGAGTTTATACGTTAGTTTAGAAAAATACACTCGACTGAGTATTAGCGGTTAAATTAAATTCATAAATAGCTACAATTGCCGTTATAAGCTAGAAATTTAATTTTTATTCTGCTTTCCACTGAATGCTTCCCTAGAAAATATAATAGCCTACCACTTTATTTCTCTTCTGCGCTAAAGAAATAGATTAAAATGAATTAAGCGATTAAACACTTTAACACTCACAAAATCTATATATCTATCATATTAATTACCTCAACCACAGAATTACAGGTAGTCGCACAACTTAAGAATAAAAATGCTGAAAATATTTCTGGAAGTCTAGAAGTTCGACAAATTGCCGAAACAAACTGAGATCTTCGCTAACAGCTATTCTGTTTACGAGCAACCTATCTACTGTGAGTCTATGAGCGAGAATGAAATTAAAGTTTCAAACTTGGCCAATATCTTAAAATCAGACAAAGGGCCCAAACTTATTTCGCCAAGCGAAATTATCTCCCCTTGTCCCGTATAACATTTCGTCCGCTTATCGCGTGACGTAACTGCCATCAGTGCACGAGGGCTTACGCGTGTCAGTTTGCAAATCCCAGACCACCGACTGCAGTGCGGAGGGCAGTTTTCACGCTAAAGCCGGGTTTGACCTGACAAGAAAGCGCCTCATGGGATTTTCCTGACAAATGCACTGACTCTCTGTAAAGTTTCCATGTCCCTCACCGGTGACTAATTTTCAGCCCGCGCCGGTGAGACCATGTAGACGATTTGTCTAGCCTATGTTCTGCGAACCGATATCACGCCTTCTGTCCGACCAGCGCGACTGACATGTACGCAATACCACCCAGGTGCGATTCTCAGTTTTAGAGAAAGGAAAACAGGTAAAGTTTGCGAATTATATGAAAATAATATTCGCAAAACGAATGGATGAAAAATGTACAGGAAAAAGGAAATACAGAGATAATAAAAGAGAGAATTCGGGTGAAAGAATAGGAAGAAGATGTAGGAAATTAAATGAATATAAACCCTACGTGACAGAGCCTCCCCCCTTTAAGATATGGAAGCACTCCATGTCTACGTTATGGAGTTTAATTTCCTATAACCGTAGCTTCGGGGTGTCTGTCTTCTTCCCTCTCCTCTTCCCCCTCCATCTCTGTGCAATTCCTACTCAAGTCCACTCCTCAAAGTTTCCTTCCCCTGGAATGTCTCATATGCGCGCTTGAAAGAGCGTCGCCGCTTCTGACATTTTTGAAAGATTTCCTGTGATAGCGGTGGAATATCCCTGCCACTATCGTCATCTTCGTCAGTTTTGGCGATCGTCAGGAGATGGTCGGAGGTTGGCACTGGTTTTTTCCAAGTATCTCTTTAAGAGATTTAAATGGAAAACCTTCTCCTTTCCTTCAATAGAGATCTGGTAGTTAGCCTTAGAAATCTTTTTCAGGACGGTAAACGGCCCTTGCCATCCGATCTTCAGTTGGTTGTTCTCGGTAGGGAGCAACACCAAAACTTTCTCTCCTGCTTCCAGTTCTCTCTCTTCCGCGACTTTCCTGTATCGGTTAGCGTGCTTGGTGCGAGCTCGCTTAAAGTTAGTCGTTGCTAGGTCCCACCCTAGTTTCAACCGTTCCTTTAAAACCGACACATATTTACTGGCTGAGACAACTGTCTCATCAGCCTTCTCGTCTGTCAGAGACTGAAGTAAGGCTTCAAGCGGGCCCTTAATGGGTCTGCCGAATAAGAGTGTAGCTGGCGGAAATCCTGTGGAAGTATGAGGAGATTCTCTGTAGCCAAATAATGCTGCAGGAATACAGAGATCCCAATCTTCAGGTTTCACTTGTGCCAGCTTACTTAGCATCATGTTGAGGTTTCCATTAGCACGTTCCACGAGCCCATTTCCGGCCGGAGTATATGGCTTAGTGTGGATGTGCTGGGTCCTCAAGATCTTAACGATCTCATCCATCAACAGGTTTCGGTATGGAGATCCATTATCCGTCAACACTTGCTGAGGGAATCCCAACCGAGTGAAAATCTGCACGAGGGCTTCTGCGACATGCTTGGCATCTGCGCATGTTAGCGGGATAGCTTCTGCCCATAAAGTGCATGTATCGACTAAGGTCAGGATGAACCTGTTCCTTCTTTTAGTCCTTTCGAAAGGCCCTAAAATGTCGATCACAACCCGTTCGAATGGTGTTCCCATTATTGGCATTTCACCCATGTGGACTGGGGGTGCCCGTTGCTTGGGTGGCACACGTTGGCACTGGGCACAGGATTTGACGTATCTGATAATATCAGTATTCACTCCTGGCCACCAATAATGAGTGGTTATACGTTGGTTTGTGGCGTTCTGTCCCATATGTCCGCTAAAGGGAAGAGAGTGCCCCATTTCTAGGATTTGGCTTCTGTACTGTTTCGGTACTAGGAGCTGGTTGTAACCTTGGTCAGGCTTGCCCGTTCTCCGATAAAGTACGCCATCCTCAGAAAAAATGTCCCCGTGCTGTTTGGGTTCCTTCGCCATGGGCAGTTTCCTAAAGCAGGGTGCCAAAGTAGGATCCTTTTGTTGCGCTTCTTTAAGTTCCATAGGTAACAAATTAGGCGCAGGCTCCCGTTCCTTCTTGGTTTGCCCTCTTGTAGTTACTGCTGCCACAATCGGCTCTTCCGGTTTCCCAATACACACGTATCTCCCGCCAAGTATGACTGGGTAGATGGGATCATCCATAACAGCTGCTTTGATCACACCTCTGACAAAGTCAGAGTGTATCTCCACCAATGCGATGGGAAGCGCTGTAGGTGCATCACTCTTACGAACTCCACAAAGTTTGACGGTCTCTCCTGTCTCTTGACCGGGTTTAACCAGGTTTCTGGCAACAATGCAATCGTAAGAAAGCCCCGTGTCAAATAAGCAAGAAGTTTGAGAACCGTTCAAAATAACAATACCTCGCGTTGAGGGTCTATCCCCAACAGGTTGGGAATCACTGTCAATAATTCCGCCTTGCGAGACTGTCAATAAGCATCCGATGCGTTTTGGCTCGGTGTGCTCGGTCTGATCATATGTCCCGTGCTCAGGGGTTCTCCCTTTGCCACCTTGTCCTTTCTGGCTGCGCTGCCATGTAGGGCGGTCGGGTTGATCAGACTGTTTGGGGTGGTTGGGGTACTTGTTCTTGTAGAACTTGGATTTTTCAGGAGGGGGGTTTTGAGGTCCAGTTTCTCTGTGGTTATTTAGGTTAGAAGCCTGAGAAGATTGCTCTAGGTTATGTTTTCGAAAATGCTCCTCTGTCGGTTTCCGCTTTGTGGCCGGTAGTTCAGCCAGCGCATTGTGATAACGCTCAGACTTTTCCAAAATGTCTTCAAGTTTTTCTGCCCCCTGCTCAGCGAGAAATCTCCGGGTATCAGCAGACAAAGTGTTCTTTATTTGTTCAGTTAGAACAAGTTCCTCAAGACCTTCATAGGTAGAGGGGAGCTGCGAAAGCTCAAGGCACTTTGTTAGATATCCCTTAAGACGAGATGAGAACTGGTGAAAAGTTTCAGAATTCTCTTTCCGGCTGTTGCGAAACAGTTGCAAAAACTTGCGAGCGTTCATTTCAAAGCGCTCCAGTAACGCTTTCTTCAACACATCGTAGTCGTCTTGTTGGCTACTTTCCAGCTTAGAATAAACATCATAAGCAGAACCTTTTAGGGCCTGGGAAAGTTTCATATTCCAACGCGACCTCTCTAACCCGTACAGAGTTGCAATTTTCTCAAATTTTTCTAACCATGTGTCAATCTTCTCATTTGGACAAGGAAAAGATTCAAGAGTGAAAGACATAGCATTTAGTTGAAGAGATTGAGTGTTAGCAGGGTCAGTTAAGGGAGAATGAGGAGAAGATTCTCCATTGCTGGAGGTAGAGGCAGCACCACGACTTTGGAATTCTAGAGTTTTAAGAGCCAACTCATGCTGTCGTCGTTGCTCATTTTCTCTTTCCAAATGCTGTCTCTCCTCTCTCTTCTCCTGCTCGTGCTCTCTTCCTTCTCATGCTGCATCCTGCGAATTTCCATTTCCTCGTCCATCTTCTTCTGCTGTAAAAGACGGTCTTCCCTTTCCCTCTCTCTAGCTTCTGCTTCTTTCCTCTTGAGTTCTTCTTTTTCCTCTTTAGCTTCAGCTGCTTTCCTCTCCGCATCATATCTCTCAAGTTCGTCTCTGACAAAAGCTTTCGCTTCCTCTCCTTCCAGTCCCTCCTCTCTCGCTTCGTCCCTGAGAAGTTGTCTAAGCTTTGCCCTCTCGGCCATATTATGTCAGTGACTGAGACTAGTGGAGAACGAAAATAGGAAAAAGGATACACTGGTTCCTACCACTTACGAGAAAAAAAATTACCAAAAAAAAATCAAAAGATGATATATTTAACCCTGGGATACCTCCTCCAAAATAAAATCTAACTATCGCTGCTATTATCGGCAATAAAGCACTTAATGCAAAACACGACTACGCCAACTAAATGGTAGTTAAGATTACAACTGAAAAATAAGTTGCTACAGTGGAAAAGCAAAAGAATATTGCAAAAATTAAAGAGAAAAATAATCCCTTAATTTTTAAAAATCCACTATAAGTTCGCCCCTGAAGTCAGATCGGGTAAGGGAGGGAATTAATCTGGACAAAAAGTCCGAAACACACTCCTTAACTTAGTTCAAACGCCGTTCTGCCTCAGTACCCAGTGAATGTTATACACTCACCACTTTACCAGCATTTAGTATTACAATCAGCAGTTAACATATATCCCGACAAAATCAACCTGTAACCAAAATGTATATTATTCAAAGATGCTGTGGAAAAAAAAAAAACTTATTAGTTTGTGTGGTCAGCACGCCCGTAAACAGATCGCTAGTCTAGGGGGTAATATTTTTTTAAAAGATACACAGTCACAAGACATCACACTCTTACTCTATATCAGAATACAGAATCTTAAGTTCAAAATCCAGATAGACGAGTCCACATTTGTCGTACTCGTCTTCCTATTCTAAGTTCAAAAATCCTACGGACGAGAACCCATTTGTCGTATCGCCTTAGGATTTTGGGTTCAATTCCCGGTAACGAGCGACCATTTGTCGTAGATTTTCGATAGGAGAATTAAGACTAGGTTTGGTCCCTTCTGAATAGGTTGGAATAGGTGATAGACTCAGTGAGAGTTAGTGAAAGGTAATAGAATTTCCACACACGTGAGATGATAGATTTTGATATAGTGGCTGTCTCTGAAAGCGAAAAGAATTCTTCTCTCTCTCACCTATCTTCTACAACAGTTGTTACAGCGTCAGACAGACTACACCAATATACATATTACGTATATTTCTATCACTCACAGGCACGCACATACACGTGACGACAGGTAAACACACAGACGTGGGAAAACTATAACAATGATATATATATTATCTAGAACGAGCTGACCAAACACGATTATTAAGTTCAAGAGCGATTTTAATATCAGGAAAAAAATCGGCTCACAACATCAAAGAAAGTACATCAAGGAAAATACATATACACATAGTCATAAAAATTCAAGGAAATGTTGCAAGGATGATAGCCCCGTTATAGTGTTAACTCTAGGTTTAGCCCGGCCCCGTTAAGAGAACAGATGATGGCGCCCGAGTCACAGATACATAGGGTTTGAGTCTAAGAGTTTTCTTTGTTTTTATCTCGTAATTATATGCACAGAGTTTGAAAAAAAAATCTGATTTAACCTAAGACAAAAACACAAGAACTCTAGCCTTAGCAACAAATTATGCAGATTGAAAAAAAAAATTAGGACAGCAACAGGGTGTCAAAGATATAATAGTGAAAATATCACTCAAACCAGCGTACACTCATTCGTTCCGCCATGGCCTCTCATACATGTACTCACGACTTTGCTCGCTGCCTCTTGGAACACACTGATTTTAGATCTTCACACAGACTCAAAAAATGCAGTCTTCTGCCAAGAAGTCCCCAGTTCCAAAAGACGTATTTAACTTGGAGTCTCCGGGAACGACTACTTGGGTGTGCAAATTTGTTCAAATGTCTGATTAAGTCACCTAAAATTATTCCAGGCGCGGGAGTTAGCAGAGCACAGTGTCAATAGCGTAGGTTTCTAGAAATGATGAATGTCAGGTCGGTGCCTTCCCTCAGTATAGGATTCACTTTAGTCACACCACAGATTAGTCCACATATATATATATATATATATATATATATATATATATATATATATATATATATATATATATATATATATATATATATATATATATAATATATATATATATATATATATATATATATATATATATATATATATATATATATAGTCGGGAAATGTTAGTTAATACTAGAAGTATTTCGCGCCACCAGGCAGAAAAATTACGTAGAGTTTCTAGAAGAAATTAAGACCTGGCTCCAAGGTCCAGTATTTATCATTACAGTCTTTGAAAAACCCGTTATTGGGATATAGTATTTCTGGCTAACTCGGGTTGCATATGCCTGTTAGACCAGTGGTACTTGAGAAACCCACGTGGTTCAAAATAAGGACTGTCTATTTCTTCACAAGTATGGAAACTACTACTAGGTGCTGGTAAAGTTAGGGTCACCCCAAAACTTTCACTGTGTGGAGGAAAAATAACACATATAATATAATAAACAGAATCTGTACTGGTTATAACTTACATTTAAACTTGCAAGCAGAGAGCTCTGCTTATCATTTAAACTTCCCGTGACGTAAGTTATATTTAAAAATCAGCAATCCTCATGAACCAGGAACACGTGCGTATTCCGTCACCATTCATGAGGCTCGATTCTAGAGTTTATACGTTAGTTTAGAAAAATACACTCGACTGAGTATTAGCGGTTAAATTAAATTCACAAATAGCTACAATTGCCGTTATAAGCTAGAAATTTTAATTTTATTCTGCTTTCCACTGAATGCTTCCCTAGAAAATATAATAGCCTACCACTTTATTTCTCTTCTGCGCTAAAGAAATAGATTAAAATGAATTAAGCGATTAAACACTTTAAACACTCACAAAATCTATATATCTATCATATTAATTACCTCAACCACAGAATTACAGGTAGTCGCACAACTTAAGAATAAAAATGCTGAAAATATTTCTGGAAGTCTAGAAGTTCGACAAATTGCCGAAACAAACTGAGATCTTCGCTAACAGCTATTCTGTTTACGAGCAACCTATCTACTGTGAGTCTATGAGCGAGAATGAAATTAAAGTTTCAAACTCGGGCCAATATCTTAAAATCAGACAAAGGGCCCAAACTTATTTCGCCAAGCGAAATTATCTCCCTTGTCCGTATAACACCTTCGTCCGCTTATCGCGTGACGTAACAGCCATCAGTGGCCGAGGGCTTGCGTGAGTTGCAAATCTCAGACCACCGTCTGCAGTGCGGAGTGGATTTTCACGCTAAGCCGGGTTTTTCCTGACGAAAAACCTCATGCGTTTACTGAAATGCAGACTCTCTGTCTACTTTCCATGTCCCTCGGGTGAATTTTCACGCCCCAGGCCAGAGACCATCAGACGAATGTCTAGCGAATGCTGTAAATTCACGCCTATCGTCCGACCAGCGCGACTGACATGTACGCAATACCACCCAGGTGCGATTCTCAGTTTTAGAGAAAGGAAAACAGGTAAAGTTTGCGAATTATATGAAAATAATATTCGCAAAACGAATGGATGAAAAATGTACAGGAAAAAGGAAATACAGAGATAATAAAAGAGAGAATTCGGGTGAAAGAATAGGAAGAAGATGTAGGAAATTAAATGAATATAAACCCTACGTGACAAGGATGCAGGGCAACACTGACATGGATACCATCACATGTGGGGATAGCAGGAAATGAGCTTGCAGACAAAGAAGCCAAAGGCAGGAGAACTAGCGATAACAAAATTGAAGTAGGCCTAGGGAAGTTCGAAATAAAGAGCTTAATTGCTCAAGCAATAACTAAAGAGTGGATAACAGCATGGGACCAAAGTAAAAAAGCAAGACACACATATAAAATCCTAAAAAAAACCAAGCAACAAATGTCAAATAAAAGATGAACTAAAAATACCAATTAATAAAAAATTGCTGAGGCTCAAGCTTGGAACTGGATATTTCATGATTGAGGAACCCACATGTGAAGAGTGTCAAGAACCAAACACAATTAGACATTTTCTGGTGGACTGCAAGAAATATGACCAACAGAGGCAAAACATTAAGACATATTGTAGTAAACACAAGGTAGAAATGAGTGTAGAAAATCTCATAGGCACAAAGACCCCTTCAGAAATGCAAAAGTTAATAAAACACTATATTACCAAAACAAAAGCTAACATATAAAAAATAAATAAGGATCCGAGCCAGTAGTCCAAACCGGAGAAATATTCACCCCAGATACATACAGATTAACCAAATAAAACATCCAGCGAAAATTAAAAACATACCAGATAAGACAATTGCATATTTTAGATTTTAAAAAACCATTATGAACTTTAACTACAAAAGGAAAATACCTACTAGAGATCATATAGTATAAAATAAATACAAACAAAAACATAATACAACAAAGGAAACACGTCCTGATATAACCAACAACTCCATGCACATGGTAGATGGTTGAAAGGGGTGTGCTACAAAGAAAGTAGCAAACACGTTTAAAAAAAAAAAAAAGTAGGCTACACAATTTTCAAACTACAGTAAAGAGTGCGAGGCGGTCAGTCAAACTTCCATTACCTTCTGCATCTGAGAGCAGACTGTATGACCATTAACAGCTCGACTGTATGTACTTGAGGGTAAGAAAGAATATATATATATATATATATATATATATATATATATATATATATATATATATATATATATATATATATATATATATATCAAATTGTGCGTTAGGAAGCGTAGATGTGTTCTAAACCACTGTGTAATTTGTGGAGGCAAAACCAAGCCTGTGTATATTCAAATAATTTGAGAATGGCAGCGGAAAGTGTGTTCATAGTTTTAGAAAAGCATTTAAAGAATTATTTTTTGATGGAATGGGACACACACCAGGAACAAAGGAAAGGATGAAAGGAATTGTATTACTGCATTGTTTAAGATATCACATATTATTTTCCACAAAACCTAATAACTGTATGGAGGAGAATCATGGACAGATAGTTGTAACCAAGGATTTGAAGAAATATTATATTCATAGTGACCTGGATTGTGTTATTACTGATTTATTATGCCCTGTGCATCTACTTGCACTCTGTCTGAAACTGTCTCTCATCCCCTACATCTGTGCTAGAGAGATAGAGATGGACAATACAGTGGTTAACAATTGTACTTCAGGTTACATCCTGCAACTAAACGTACACTTTAAGGAGCCAGCCACAACTTATAGGAGTTAGTGGTGCGAGAGCGCTTTAAAATCGAGAGGGACAGCCACCCAGTACCTACTGCCTGGAAGAATCTCATGTGATGTTTCTATCCAGAACAGAAGTGTGACAGGCTACAAAACCAAGAACTGAAGCTAAATAGCCACACAAGGCTACTGTCCAGTGTACAACAGATATACCACAATTAATACCTCACCTAAGACAGTAGCAAATGATGACATTTAGATAGGCAAATTCATATTCAATAATTGACAGTAATTCAGAAACTGTGAGGAAATTTTATTGCTCCTAAAATAAAGATAGTCTACAACCAGAGTGAGTTCAGCCAAGAGAGAAGAACTTTCCCACAAATTTAAAGACTATAGATAATTTTGAACATTTTACAAGCGATTTTATTCATTTTATGTTGTAATTAAATTTTGAGTTCGGTGAAAGATTTTCACAAAGAAAAGAAAAACTTGTATAAAATAAATTGTAAATTTTACCAACAGACTTACTTGGATTATTTAAGTTAAGTTACAGTTCTTGTTGGTTAATAGTTTAGTTTAATACTCCTAGCAGAGCTTAATATTATTAATAGAGGAGGATCTGGAGAGGAGCATTAGGAACCTAGGATAATACACTATCATCATACCTAGGAACGTATACAGCTTGATCTTACCTTTGATGTCCATACACCCTTACTCTTTTCAGAGAAGGGGGTATTACTTATAAGACCAGTCCCTTATCTGGCACTATCTTGGTATCACCTGATACAACTTTGTGTCCAGGATATCTTATATATTAAACAGTATTAACCCCTTCTCGTGACATTGACAAAGAATTTAAAAAAAAAAAAAGAAAAGTTATTATAGTAAAATTCCACGAACTTCCGTCCCTATTGTTCCAGATCTCAAAATAACTCTGCATTGTACTTTTACCCCTCCATCTTTCACCCTTGTCTAGCCACCAGTGTCAGTCTTCAGTCATCTGTTGTTCAGATCGGGTGTGTTATTCCGTGTGAGTTTGCACTAATGCATTATTGGGAAATCTATTTAGATATGTGCATTATAGTAATATATTTTTAAAAAACCGATAGGGTGCGTTGACAATTTGAGTACCTTGTTTAAAGTACCGTGAGTTAAAAAAGGTTGAACATCGCTGCTCTAGGGGTTTTCCTCTCTCTATCTCGACATATTCTTCCAAATACAATAGATGTCAATTTTAAAAACATAAAGTAAATAAATAAAAATGGTTAATTCCGCACTTAATTCACGTCTTTGTTTGCGCTGTCATTCACTTTCGACAATGCCAGGTCACGATTACCAGCTATCTTCATGTACTATGACATCATTCGGCAAGAACAATTTTTTTAACAGTCACATTCCAATAACAAGTTTTATGGCTATCACATTCCAATAACAAGTTTTATGGCTATCACATTCCAATAATACGTTTTATGGCTATCACATTCCAATAACACGTTTTATGGCTATCACATTCCAATAACAAATTTTATGGCTATCACATTCCAATAACAAGTTTTATGGCTAGCACATTCCAATAACAAGTTTTATGGCTATCACATTCCAATAACACGTTTTATGGCTAGCACATTCCAATATTTTCCATGACGATCACACACCTGTAATAATCTCCACGAGAATCACACTCCAATAACATTTTCAATAACAATTAGACTCCGAGAACAATTTTTGTTTTCAACCACTTTTGAATAATGGCTGTGACATTCACATTCAAATAACAATTTGGATGAAATTCACATTCCAATAACAATTTCCATAATACGCCCATTCGAATAATACTGATCATGATCAGCACACTTTCATAACAATTGTTAATGATATTCACATATCAGTAAAGATTTCTATGACAACTTATTTTAAATCAAGTGACACAACCGAAGAAAAGGTCGATTGTGTCCAGTACCCTAATATGATCCGTTAGTAAGAAGGTACTCCATTCTCTGTAAGCCCCTTCAAGTCTAACTCCAGTAACTATTCCCATAATACAACTACACTCCAGTTTTTTTGTTTTAACGATAATCACTCTCCAACAACATTTTCTATAATAATCCATTTACTACGGCGATCCACATCCCCAACAAACGTCAATGGCAGACATTCTTGGAAATGATTTCTGAACAACCATAACTTCCCTGCCCCGTGTTGTTCCCCGAGATCTCTGGTGAGACAATGGAAGAATACTGCTGACTCAGGCATGTCGTATAAGGCGACCAGTGTCAGCTTGTATATCAGGTTGCCAACCGCATCAAGTAAAACAAATGTCTACATAAACCATCGCTACACGAGCAGGGGAATGTTTGGTGCACGAGGACCAGCGCCAGTGGTGGCTCCAAGCTCTATAACAAGCTAAAAGGAGAATGATGATGGTGATGATGATGCTGATGATGATTGTTGATGATGTTAATGATGATGATTGTTGATGATGATGATTGTTGATGATGATGATTATGACAACTTCACTATCAAATTTAGTGAAAAAAGAAACGCCAATGTTCCAATAACAATCACAATCCACTATTAACGTGAAAGATAACCACACTCCGCTATAACAATCACACACTAGTAACATGTTCCATCCCTCCCTAGAATTAGCGTGCTCTTATTTCATTCCTCGTTCATCTTTATCCTCCCTTTTGTTTTTATTTTATCTTGTATACACGTCCTCTCTCGTTCAAACTATACACATCTCAGTATATCATATTCTTTGACGCGGCTCAGCGTGTCTTTCTCATATCTCCGTTACAGTCTCAAGCAACTAATGTCTGTGTATTTTATATGCGTATTTTTTTCATCTTCCTGTCCGCTTGTCCCCTGGTCAACAGTGCCTGATATTACCCCGCAGCAATAACATGGGCCGACTTTGCGCGTCTGAACTTATTTTCTTGGGATTGTGCGTGAGCCCCGACACAACGCAAATATTGGCCAAGTCATTAAAGACTGCTCATTTTTCGCATTGTTAGAATCGTGCCCGGGAAAGAAAAAAAAGTTAATAATTGAACCACCAGCTCAAAGTCAAAGAGTTTGGCCCCGGTCACGAGATTCTAGACATCTGAACTAAAGCAGCAGTCCCGGAAATAGTTGCACATAGGATTCTAAGATGAGAGATGGGGGAGGGGAAGAGGGGAGAGAGAGAGAGAGGGACAGACATCCGTCGATTATTGAAACTCTCAGCACGGAGTGTGGACGGAGTGTGGACGTTGTTTCAAAATTCGTCCTGAAGACTGTATGTACTGAACTTTATGAAGAACTGTGTTCGTTATAATGCGTATCCTGACAGGTCGGAAAGGCATCGGGTGCTAGTACTCAACAAGTGTGGTGTAACTTGTTGTCATGTTAACTGAAGTGAAAGACAGACGAACAGACTTTTAAACAGAGACAAAAAAGGGCAAATATAGTGAAACATAAACATTGAAATATAAATGGAATGGCACAGAGTTAAAGACAGATAGACTGACAGATAGACAAGATTAGATTAGATGGACAGTCAAACGAAAGATAGATAGATAGATAGATAGATAGATAGATAGATAGATAGATAGATAGATAGATAGATAGATAGATAGATAGATAGATAGATAGATAGATAGATAGATAGGCAGGCGGGCGGGCGGGCAGACAGGCAGGCAGGCAGACAGACACACATATAGGCAGAAAGACAGGCAGTTAGGCGGGCAGACAGACATACATATAGATAGACAGACAGGCAGATAGGCAGATAGATAGGCAGGCAGACATACAGACAGACATATAGGCAGACAGGCATGTAGACAGACATATAAGCAGACAGACAGACAGACAGACAGACAGATAGATAGATAGATAGATAGATAGATAGATAGATAGATAGATAGATAGATAGATAGATAGATAGATAGATAGATAGATAGATAGATACATAGATAGATAGATACATAGATAGATAGGCAGGCAGGCAAACAGTCAGACAGACACACATATAAGCAGACAGATAGATAGACAGACATACAGACATATAGGGAGACATATAGGCAGACATATAGGCAGACAGACATACAGATATACAGGCCGGCAGGCAGACAGACAGACAGACAGACATATAGATAGATAGATAGATAGATAGATAGATAGATAGATAGATAGATAGATAGATAGATAGATAGATAGATAGATAGATAGATAGATAGATAGATAGATAGATAGATAGATAGATAGATAGATAGATAGATAGATAGATAGATAGATAGATGAACATATGAGCAAATATTGAATACATTAACTGATGAATGACTCAGTGACTGAGATAAATAGTAAAAGAAAAGCAAAAAAAAATAACTTCATGACAAGTACAACAAGATCGAGGTATACTGAGAAAGAATCGCATACAGGCTCTCAACATCAGGAAGAAAGTGAAACAGTTTTGAGGGTGTCTCGCTGAGACTTGATGTCACGATCAGGAAGCTGGTACTGATGAGGACAATAATATCACAGACCCTACTCCCACGGTCTTCTCACCAAAATTTGCTTCCTGACTCTGTTAGTGCCAGATGATGCACTCAACGAAAGAATGACGCGTGCGTCAATGCTCTTGGAGTGACTAAGATTATAGGTTTTGGAAGAAAATGGAATATGTGAGAGACAGGGGTATGAGTAATAAGACAAAAGCTCAAAAATGTTTTTACTGAGGTTACTGTGTGCGAGCAGGAGTGCTCAGTAACAAGAAACCTTTCATTGGTGTTTAATATCCTTTTTGAGACGTTGCACCAGGGCGTGCTGTCTACTAGCTGTCCCATAGACATTTATTATCAATAAATTTTCTATTTTCTTTCTTTTCTACCCGTGTCCTCTACTTTATTAGCGCTCTTTCATCCTTTTCATGTTTTTTTCGCATTCGTTCGTTTGCGACAAAATTTACTTTCCCATTCTGACGTTTACCTGTTTCTTTTCTCTTACCGAGTACGCATTGTATTACATCAAATGTCAGTAGCTGCAGGTAGACGGAATGCGTGATAATTCGTTTCGCCAGACATAGATGTAGACAATTGTCTACATTTTCATCTGGCACGGGCGTTCCTTCAGGCTAGTCGCTCGGCGATAAGTGTGATATGACACTCACGCAGCGTTCTAAAATGAGACATATCGTCTACATTTTCACCTGACACCACGCTCCTTCGGCCAGTCGCTTGGCCTGAGGTGTGGAAAGCGCCAGACATGCATCGCTCAGAACGGCCACATGTCGTGTGAGGCGTTAAGACGCGTTTTGGCAGGTTATGGCAGGGTCTGAGCTAATGTGAAGTGTTAGGAGGGGGGAGATACCGGTGCTATTTCGGGTTTGCGAAATAGCGTGCATCCTTTGCCTGTTTAAGATATATCTACCCAAGAGAGTTTTAGAATGGTCATTCATACTCAAGATTCGCAGTAGACAGATCACTCGGGCTAGGAAATATCTTGTATATTGAAAAAGTTCTGAGTTTCTTGGCAACATTTTGGCGAGTTCTAGACTACCAGTATATTGAAGGATTCTAGTTTCGTGGTATTTAATCTGTAGTTCTGTGTGGAGGTAAATATTAGATATCTAGTATTATTTGTGAGTGATTAAGGGTTAATCGCCGATTTATTTCATTAGTTTCTTTTGTGCAGTAGGATTGATTTATAAGTCTGTTATATTCTCTAGCTGACGTGTTTCAGTGGAAAGCAGAATAAATTATAATTTCTAGCTTAAAACTCATGCAGCTATAAAATAATTCTAATCAACTGACCAGTCGAGAATATTTAAACTAACTTATAACTGCATAGATTCATCATTGAGTATTGACGAAATACGTATGTATTTCTAATTCATGATGAATGATTATATGAATATAACTTATTTCACGGGAAGTTTTAAGCGATAAGTCAAGCTATCCGCTTGCAGTTTATAATGTAAGTTATAACTGGAGTACATAGTATGTATAGTATTTGATATGTTGTTTTTCTTTATACAGTGGAAACTTGGGGGGGGGGGGGGGGACCCAACTTTGCCAGCGTTGAGTACACGAGTAATATCTGTGAAGAACTAAAACATTTTCCTTAAAGACTTGGTGTTAACCTTTACAAGAACTTTAAGATTTTAATGAAATAACTGCGCCTACCGAGCCAGATTAAATTCTTCCTTATAAAAACATCAAGTACATGTCAGCCCTTGGGCGAGTAACATATTACAAGAAATTAACATTCTGACGATTTTGAAACCTTGTGGTGTGACCCAGAATTTTACCTTTAATCGAAGTTACAAACCTGCCATTTTTCCTAAGTAGTGGAAACCTCGTGATTCTGACACTATGAGCCCGTTTAAACTTTCTTACCCAAACTGATTCAAGTGACCTTAACAGTAATCTTAAAATAAACTGGTGAAGTGAATGCTCCCCGGAGCAGTGGAAGAAACCTGTATCTGCAGAGCTGGGATTCTCTTTATCCAAAGAATACAGATCCACTGTAGAGAAGTGTCATAAAGTTTGCGCCAGACGGCGAACAACAGCACGATTGTAGGTAAGAATGTATGACAGAGATCCCTGATGACTGAATCGAGTGAATGCAGGATTGAGCGATTCCTTTATTGTCTATCATTCTTGTAGCATTTTTATTGGCTTTATGACTATTTGTATATGCTTTGATGTAATTTTATGTGTTGTGGTGGAATTTTCTGATAATTAAAAATTCCCTTGAACTTAATCAGTGTGTCGGGTCAGCTCGTTCCAAAAAATCTATATAATCATTGTGATAGTTTTCCCACGTGTGTGCGTCTACCTGTCGTCAATTGTGTGTGTGTGCACGTGAGTGGTAATATATATATATATATATATATATATATATATATATATATATATATATATATATATATATATATATATATATATATATTAATATATGTAGTCAATAGATTGTCTGACTCCTATAGATCTGTTGTAGAAGATAGGCTAAAAGAGAGAAAAGATTCTCGATTTCAGAGACAGTCTCTATTGATTTCTACCATCTCACTCGTGGAAATCTATTTCTACTATCATCTCTCAATGTGGCTATCACTCATTCTATTCTATTCAGAAGGGACCAACCCAAGTCTTAATTCCCCTATCAAAAATCTACGACAGAATGGTGGCTCGTTTTCCGGGAATTGAACTCTAGTCCTGAGCAAATACGTATATCAGCTCGTTTGCAGGATTAGCTTCTTTATTCTGATATAGAGTAAGAGTGTGATGTCTTGTGAGTTTTGTATCTTTTAATAATTTATCCCCTAGACGAAACGATCTGTTTATGGGCGTGCTGACCACTCAATTAATAATTGTTTTCCACAGCATTTTTAGTAATATACATTTGAGTTGCAGGATTTTGTCGGAATATATGTTAATTACTGATTTTGTAATACTAAACGCTGGTAAAGTTTGTGATTGTCTAACAATCACAGGGTTCTGAAGAAGTAGGTGTTTGAGCTAAGCTAAGGAGTGCGTTCAGACAATTACGTCCTGTAAATTGCATCCCTTACCCTGCTTCAGGGGTGTACTTTTAGTGGACTTAAAAATTAAGGGAATTTTCTTTCTCCTTAAAAATTTTTTGCAATAATTATTTTGTTTCCACTGTAGCAACTTATTTTTCAGTGAGTAATCTTAACTATCATTTATTTGGCGTAGTCGTCTGCATTAGGTGCTTTATTGCCGATTAATAGCAGCGATAGTTAGATACTATAGCACAGGAGGAGGTATCCCAGGTTAAAGTATATTATCTTTTTGTTTGGTATTTTCTCGTAAGTGGTAGGAACCAGTGTATCCTTTTTCTTCTTTTCTTCCTTGAGTAGTCTCAGTCACTAATTTATTATGGCCGAGAGGGCGAAACTGAGGCAGATGCTCAGACAGGAAGCAATGGAAGAGAGACTGGACGGCGACGAAGCGAAAGCTTTCGTCAGGGACGAACTTGAGAGATATGACGCAGAGAAGAAAGAAGAAGAACTAAGGAGGAAAGAAGAGGCAGTGGAGAGGAAAGCAGCGGAAGACCGTAAATTAGAGCAGAGAAAGATGGATGAGGAAATGGAAATCCGCAGGGAGAGACAGCAAGAGAAGGAGAGAGAGGAAAGAGAGAAGGAGAGACAGCATGAGAAGGAGGGGGAAGAGAGACAGCATGAGTTGGCTCTTAAAACTCTAGAATTCCAAAGTCGTGGTGCTGCCTCTACTTCCAGCAATGGAGAGGCTTCTCTTCATTCTTCCTTAACTGATCCTTCAAACACTCAATCTCCTCATCTCACCGCTATGTCTTTTGCTCTAGAATCTTTCCCTTGTCCTAATGAGAAGATTGACACGTATCTAGAAAAATTTGAAAAAATTGAAACTCTGTACGGTTTAGAGAGGTCGCGTTGGAATATGAAGCTTTCTCAGGCGCTGAAAAGCAGTGCGTATGATGTTTACGCCAAACTGGAAAGCAGCCAACAAGACAACTATGATATGTTGAAGAAAGCATTAATGGAGCGCTTTGAAATGAATGCTCGCAAATTTTTGCAACTGTTTCGCAACAGCAGGAAGGAGAGCTCTAAAACTTTCCAGCAGTTCTCGTCTCATTTGAAGGGATACTTGACAAAGTGCCTTGAGCTTTCACAGCTTCCCTCTACCTATGAAGGTCTTGAGGAATTTGTTATAACAGAACAAATAAAGAACACTTTGTCTGCGGACACCCGGAGATTTCTAGCTGAGCATAGTACAGAAAAGCTTGAAGACATTTTGGAAAAGTCTGAGCGTTATCATAATTCGCTGGCTGAACTGCCGGCCACAAAAAGTAAACCGACAGAAGAGCATTTTCGGAAGAATAATCTAGACCAATCTTCTCATGCTTCTAATCAGAATAACCACAGAGAAACTGGATCTCAAAACCCCCCTCCTGAAAAATCCAAGTTCTAAAAAAACAAGTACCCCAACCACAGTGTTACTGTGTTTTCGTGGGGTCCCCTAATGTTGATGTGTAGTTGGCCAGGTATGCGTGTTGATGTCACCTGAACAGTGTAATGGTGCGGTGAAGATCTAGGTCACTGACGCTGACAGCATACATGGTTCTTGTACGATGATGATGATGATGTGAGACATGGGTGTGTAGAGACGCGAATGCGTTTAGGCTCATATATATGTAGACAATTCACCCAGTCACACTCATACGGAAGCCAATGATGGTTGTAACTACTGGTAACAGTTCACACATTTAATCATAGGACTAACAGTAGTATCTCAGGAACAGTCAATGTAAGCAGGATCATGTACATCATGTTAACTGAAATCGATTGGTACATATCAGGCATTCTAAGGCTGGAAAACATTCAAATATGTGGGCATGGTCAATAGTGGTATGTCCTCTAAAGTACAGTTCACAATGCCGCTTTGGTAACCCTGACTTAACGCGTCAGATACCTTAATAACTCCGTCATACAAAAGACGAGCTCCTAAATCATGTAATAATATTACCAGGGCCGTCGTTCAATTTGGCATGACACGCCAGTTGCATCTTATCATGCTGTAGAGTATTGGCCGAACACAGGGCCTCAATATGATGTCAGCTGTGTATTCTTCATAAGAAGGTTGCATAAACCCTGCTATAATGATTGTATAAATATACCGCCAACCTGCGGTTTCCACCATATATAACTTCGTCACTGGACTTCTGATCAAATGAAGACGAATAGTCTTAAATGGCTACCTCGAGCACAAAATATAGGTTCTGCATTATAGGAACTGTGAGCTGTTCTCACAGGCTAGGTAAGCCTTTAATAAGTTCTGCAACCGAATGCGTAATAATGATAAAGTCGATGTTACCTTGAACAGAATCCTCAGAACACAAGATACAACACTGTCGTCATTCCTGACGTACAGTAAATCACTGGGGAAAACTGACACCGCAGTCACTTCGAAGATTTTCCTTCCCGAAAATACAACGGACATTCACGTCCCACAGAAGCCAGTTCACATCTCTACCTCACGGAAGTCTAACCCTTCGCGCCCCAAACTGCGCGTGGGCAATGGCCCAGAACTATGGCCCAGACCCTAACTATGGTCAAACCTTTGAACCCTATCTCAATACAAAGTTAAGACATAGTTCCCAAATTTCTTATGATTGCATTGTTGCCAGACACCTGGTTAAACCCGGTCAAGAGACAGGAGAGACCGTCGAACTTTGTGGAGTTCTTAAGAGTGAGGCACCTAAAGCGCTTCCCGTCGCACTGGTGGAGATCCACACTGAGTTTGTCAGAGGTGTGGTCAAAGCGGCTGTTATGGATGACCCCATCTACCCATTCATACTTGGCGGTAGATACGTGTTTATTGGGAAAACGGAAGAGCCGATTGTGGCAGCAGTAACTACAAGAGGGCAAACCAAGAAGGAACGGGAGCCTACGCCTAATTTGTTACCTATTGAACTTAAAGAAGCGCAACTAAAGGACCCTACTTTGGCACCCTGCTTTAGGAAACTGCCCATGGCTAAGGAACCCAGACAGCACGGGGACATTTTTTCTAAGGATGGCGTACTTTATCGCAGAACGGGCAAGCATGACCAAGGTTACAACCAGCTCCTGGTACCGAAACAGTACAGAAGCCAAATCCTAGAAATGGGGCACTCTCTTCCCTTCAGCGGACATATGGGACAGAACGCCACAAACCAACGGATAACCACTCATTATTGGTGGCCAGGAGTAAATACTGATATTATCAGGTATGTCAAATCCTGTGCCCAGTGCCAACGAGTACCACCCAAGCAACGGACAACCCCAGTCTCTTTGGGTGAAATGCCAATAGTGGGAACACCATTCGAACGGGTTGTGATCGACATTTTAGGACCCCTAGAAAGGACTAAAAGAAGAAACAGGTTTATCTCCCATTACTATGATAAGATCGTTCCTTGTTACAGTTTCCATTTCCTTTTGTACCTGTTGATAGAACTCGTCCTTGATCTCTTCATCGCTATCATTTGTTGGTGCATTGCATTGTATAATTGTGGTGTTGGTGAATCTCCCTCTCAGTCTTGCTCTTATTAGTCTGTTGTTAATGGGTTTCCATTCCAGTAGAGACCTTTCCATTCCTTTCTTAAGGAAAATGGCTACACCTTCGTTGTGCTGACCGTCCTCTCTACCAGAATAAAGTACTTTTTCCCCTGTAGCTGTTTTTATTCTCCCCATCCCTGTCCATCTGCTCTCGCTTATTCCCATGATATGTAGTTTGTATTTCCTCATCTCTGCTGTGATCTGTCTCAGCTTTCCTGCTTCATTCATAGTTCTGACATTCCAAAAACCAATTCTGGTTTCGTGTTTTGCGGTCTTGGCATCCGTTTTCATGCCAGTGGCTTCCTTTCGGCTTTCACCACTGTCAGTCATACGAGCCTGAGACTCCGGATGTCCGTCCTGCATCAAAGTATTTTCATTTATTACTGTTTCCGTAACGTGTGCGATTTTTTACACAGACAGGGGTGTCGGCCCTGTGCTAAAACCCCCAACCTGGAGGACATGGGTACCAGCTTTTGTCTGACCCCTACCCACGGGGCTTTCTTATGATTGCATTGTTGCCAGACACCTGGTTAAACCCGGTCAAGAGACAGGAGAGACCGTCGAACTTTGTGGAGTTATTAAGAGTGAGGCACCTACAGCGCTTCCCGTCGCACTGGTGGAGATCCACTCTGAGTTTGCCTGAGGTGTGATCAAAGCGGCTGTTATGGATGACCCCATCTACCCAGTCATACTTGGCGGTAGATACGTGTTTATTGGGAAACCGGAAGAGCCGATTGTGGCAGCAGTAACTACAAGAGGGCAAACCAAGAAGGAACGGTAGCCTGCGCCTAATTTGTTACCTATGGAACTTAAAGAAGCGCAATACAAGGACCCTACTTTGGCACACTGCTTTAGGAAACTGCCCATGGCTAAGGAACCCAGACAGCACGGGGACATTTTTTCTAAGGATGGCGTACTTTATCGCAGAACGGGCAAGCATGACCAAGGTTACAACCAGCTCCTAGTACCGAAACAGTACAGAATCCAAATCCTGGAAATGGGGCACTCTCTTCCCTTCAGCGGACATATGGGACAGAACGCCACAAAACAACGGATAACCACTCATTATTGGTGGCCAGGAGTAAATACTGATATTATCAGGTATGTCAAATCCTGTGCCCAGTGCCAACGTGTACCACCCAAGCAACGGACACCCCCAGTCTCTTTGGGTGAAATGCCAATAGTGGGAACACCATTCGAACGGGTTGTGATCGACATTTTAGGACCCCTAGAAAGGACTAAAAGAAGGAACAGGTTTATCCTCACCTTAGTCGACACATGCACTTTATGGGCAGAAGCTATCCCGCTAACATGCGCAGATGCCAAGCATGTCGCAGAAGCCCTCGTGCAGATTTTCACTCAATTGGGATTCCCTCAGCAAGTTTTGACGGATAACGGATCTCCATACGGAAACCTGTTGATGGATGAGATCGTGAAGATCTTGAGGAACCAACACATCTACATAAAGCCTTATACTCCGGCCGGAAATTGGCTCGTGGAATGCGTTAACAGAAACCTCAACATGATGCTAAGTAAACTGGCACAAGTGAAACCTGAAGATTGGGATCTTTGTATTCCTGCAGCTTTTTTTAGCTACAGAGAATTTCCTCATACTTCCACAGGATTTCCGCCAGCTACGCTTTTATTCGGCAGACCTATTAAGGGGCCACATGAAGCCTTACTTCAGTCTCTGACAGACGAGAAGGCGGATGAGACAGTTGTCTCAGCAAGTAAGTATGTGTCGGTTTTAAAGGAAAGGTTGAAACTAGGATGGGACCTAGCAACGACTAACTTTAAGCGAGCACGCACAAAGCACGCTAACCGATACAGGAAAGTCGCGAAAGAGAGAGAACTGGAAGCAGGAGAGAAAGTTTTGGTGTTACTCCCTACCGGGAACAACCAACTAAGGATCGGATGGCAAGGGCCGTTTACCGTCCTGAAAAAGATTTCTAAGGCTAACTACCAGATCTCTATTGAAGGAAAGGAGAAGGTTTTCCATTTAAATCTGTCAAAGAAATTCTTGGAAAAACCGGTGCCGACCTCCGAACATCTCCTGACGATCGCCAAAGTTGACGAAGATGACGTTAGTGGCAGGGAAATTCCACTGCAATCACACAGAATCTTTAAAAAATATCAAAAGCGGCGACGCTCTTTCAAGCGCGCATAAACATTCCAAAGAAAGGAAACTTTGGGAGTAGACTTGAGTAGGAATTGGAGAGAGACGGAGGGAGGGGGGGGGGGGGAGATGAGGGGGAAGAAGACAGACACCCTGAAGCTACGGATATAGGAAATTTATTTCCATAACGTAGACATGGAGTGCTTCCATATCATTAGGGGGTGGGGGGGGGAGGGGGGGGGGGGTGGGGGAGGGTGCGGGGGGGGGGGGGAGGGGAGGGGGGGGGGGGGGGGGGGGGGGGGGGACGTTCTGTCGCATAGACATTTATGATCAATAAATTTTCTATATTCTTTCTTTTCTACCCGTGTCCTCTACTTTATTAGCGCTCTTTCATCCTTTTCATGTTTTTTCGCATTCGTTCGTTTGCGACAAAGTTTACTTTCCCATTCTGACGTTTACCTGTTTCTTTTCTCTTAATGAGTACGCATTGTATTACATCAACTGTCAGTAGCTGCAGGTAGACGGAATGCGTGATAATTCGTTTCGCCAGACATAGATGTAGACAATTGTCTACATTTTCATCTGGCACGGGCGTTCCTTCAGGCTAGTCGCTCGGCGATAAGTGTGATATGACACTCACGCAGCGTTCTAAAATGAGACATATCGTCTACATTTTCACTTGACACCACGCTCCTTCGGCCAGTCGCTTGGCCTGAGGTGTGGAAAGCGCCAGGGATGCATCGCTAGGACGGCCACATGTCGTGTGAGGCGTTAAGACGCGTTTTGGCAGGTTATGGCAGGGTCGGAGCTAATGTGAAGTGTTAGGAGGGGGAGATACCGGTGCTATTTCGGGTTTGCGAAATAGCGTGCATCCTTTGCCTGTTTAAGATATATCTACCCAAGAGAGTTTTAGAATGGTCATTCATACTCAAGATTCGCAGTAGACAGATCACTCGGGCTAGGAAATATCTTGTATATTGAAAAAGTTCTGAGTTTCTTGGCAACATTTTGCAGAGATCTAGACTACCATTATATTGAAGGATTTTAGTTTCGTGGTATTTAATCTGTAGTTCCGTGTGGAGGTAAATATTAGATATCTAGTATTATTTGTGAGTGATTAAGGGTTAATCGCCGATTTATTTCATTAGTTTCTTTTGTGCAGTGGGATTGATTTATAAGTCTGTTATATTCCCTAGCTGACGTGTTTCAGTGGAAAGCAGAATAAATTATAATTTCTAGCTTAAAACTCATGCAGCTATAAAATAATTCTATTTAACTGACCAGTCAAGAATATTTAAACTAACTTATAACTGCATAGATTCATCATTGAGTATTGACGAAATACGTATGTATTTCTAATTCATGATGATTGATTATATGAATATAACTTATTTCACGGGAAGTTTTAAATGATAAGTCAAGCTCTCCGCTTGCAGTTTATAATGTAAGTTATAACGGAGTACATAGTATGTATAGTATTTGATATGTTGTTTTTCTTTATACAGTGGAAACTGGGGGGTGACCAAACTTTGCCAGCGTTGAGTACACGAGTAATATCCGTGAAGAACTAAAACATTTTCCTTAAAGACTTGGTGTTAACCTTTACAAGAACTTTAAGATTTTAATGAAATAACTGCGCCTACCGAGCCAGATTAAATTCTTCCTGATAAAAACATCAAGTACATGTCAGCCCTTGGGCGAGTAACATATTACAAGAAATTAACATTCCGACGATTTTGAAACCTTGTGGTGTGACCCAGAATTTTACCTTTAATCGAAGTTACAAACCTGCCATTTTTCCTAAGTAGTGGAAACCTCGTGATTCTGACACTGTGAGCCCGTTTAAACTTTCTTACCCAAACTGATTCAAGTGACCTTAACAGTAATCTTAAAATAAAATGGTGAAGTGAATGCTCCCCGGAGCAGTGGAAGAAACCTGTATCTGCAGAGCTGGGATTCTCTTTATCCAAAGAATACAGATTCACTGTAGAGAAGTGTCATAAAGTTTGCGCCAGACGGCGAACAACAGCACGATTGTAGGTAAGAATGTATGACAGGGATCCCTGATGACTGAATCGAGTGAATGCAGGACTGAGCGATTCCTTTATTGTGGTATTTTTGCACCCATTTTTTTCTTGCTGTCTTAAATTTCTTTATGCAAGTTTTTTACTAACAACTACTTTTCCTTAGGATAGAGCAGAGTATCCAAGTCTGTTCATACCTTTAAAGGGAAGACTTAGACTAAATCATATATATCCGTGACTCTTTTTGGGCTATCACTTTTCTTCTAACAGGACTGTGGGCTATTCATCGAGGGAAAGGATCATACTGTGGGGCTATCATTCTTGTAGCATTTTTATTGACTTTATGACTATTTGTATATGCTTTGATGTAATTTTATGTGTTGTGATGGAATTTTCTGATAATTAAAAATTCCCTTGAACTTAATCAGTGTGTCGGGTCAGCTCGTTCCAAAATATCTATATAATCATTGTGATAGTTTTCCCACCTGTCGTCAATTGTGTGTGTGTGCACGTGAGTGGTAATATATATATTAATATATGTAGTCAATAGACTGTCTGACTCCTCTAGATCTGTTGTAGAAGATAGGCTAAAAGAGAGAAAAGATTCTCGATTTCAGAGACAGCCTCTATTGATTTCTACCATCTCACTTGTGGAAATCTATTTCTACTATCATCTCTCACTGTGGCTATCACTCATTCTAATCTATTCAGAAGGGACCGACCCAAGTCTTACTTCCCCTATCAAAAATCTACGACACTAGCATATATTGCGTGATTTGTTTTGTAAAATAGTTACCAACTATCTCCGACACAATCAAGATGAAGACAGTGCTACACTAATATAAGGCATGGGCCTCTGCTGGAATATTCTGCTAGCTACTTAGTAAAGTCTGGGAGAGAAAAGAAATACCAGCAGAGTCAAAAGGAAAAGATGTCTGGTGAAGTTGCCAGACGAGAAAGATTTGCAACAATGCACATATTTCTGAGGAATTTGTGACTATTAATGACAAGGAAAAATAATAAACAGGATAATTTTAGAAAACTTGAAGATGTTATAGACAGATACTTGAGGGATGAAAAGTTAGAATTTTGGCACAACAAATAATGTACAGATCACATAGCCATACTGCGCATAATATTACAACACAGCTTCGAACTAAATTCCCCACTTCATCTTGGATTTGTAGATATGAAAACGCCTTCGATAGTTTAGACTGATAATCACATGGGAAACTGATGACATACTGGAGTTCTTGAAGGAAACCTTATGAAACTCTTTGAGATGAGAACTGGGGCGCGGTTTGGATACCGCTGATCATAATTTCTCTTCACACTGGCTAACTAAGGATTATGAAAGTAACACTATTTCCAACAGCAATGGAATTCGCTGGACTGAGACAAAAGAGTTCCGCGATCTAGATCTTTATTATAACCTTTTGATCTTCTGTCTCATAATCGATATCAGATGCATAACGAAATGATAATACTTGATAACAGGTCGCAGCAAGTGAGTCTGAAAATCGACAGAGAGAAGTCAACGATTATGAGAATAATTGCGGCAAATAAAAGTTGGATTTCACTTGGAGAAACATTTCTACGTTGTACGATCTCATACATATATCTTGGGAGGAACCTGGTAAAAGCTGGAGGAATGGACAGTGCAACAAAATAAGAATAATGAAGGCAGGTGAAGCTTTCATCGCATTGGAAAATATATGATAATTTAAAACAATTAAGTTCAACACAAAACTTAAGAATGTTCAACTCTAATGTCACATCATTTCTACTGCGTGGCCTTGAAAGGTGGTAAAGGTAGTCCAATAGAAGAAGCTGTAGCGGAGTGAAGTGTTAGAGACTTCACCATAATAAGTCCAGCCGTAGCGGAGTGAATTGTTAGAGACTTCACCATAATAGGTCCAGCCGTAGCGGAGTGAATTGTTAGAGACTTCACCATAATAGGTCCAGCCGTAGCGGAGTGAATTGTTGGAGACTTCACCATAATAGGTCCAGCCGTAGCGGAGTGAATTGTTAGAGACTTCACCATAATAGGTCCAGCCGTAGCGGAGTGAATTGTTGGAGACTTCACCATAATAGGTCCAGCTGTAGCGGAGTGAATTGTTAGAGACTTCACCATAATAGGTCCAGCCGTAGCGGAGTGAATTGTTAGAGACTTCACCATAATAGGTCCAGCCGTAGCGGAGTGAATTGTTAGAGACTTCACCATAATAGGTCCAGCTGTAGCGGAGTGAATTGTTAGAGACTTCACCATAATAGGTCCAGCTGTAGCGGAGTGAATTGTTAGAGTCTTCCCCATAATAGGTCCAGCCGTAGCGGAGTGAATTGTTAGAGACTTCACCATAATAGGTCCAGCCGTATCGGAGTGAATTGTTAGAGACTTCACCATAATAGGTCCAGCCGTAGCGGAATGAAGTGTTAGAGACTTCACCATAATAGGTCCAGCCGTAGCGGAGTGAATTGTTAGAGACTTCACCATAATAGGTCCAGCTGTTTGAGGTGGGGTGACTAGTTCCCTTCCTCGCTGCCTTTGCCTTCTCTACTTTAAGAGCAGAGTCAGTATCTATTTACAGCTGGGTAGACCGGGGCGTAATGCTACCAGGTTTTGATCCAAGAACCCGATAATGTACCACGAGAGGAAAGCGTTCTGACCAATTGGCCAGCGGGGCGCTCAGAAGGAATAATATGGTATGACCTGATGACCAATGTCAAGCTGATGAAAAAAAAAACAAGCATGTATCGGTGAAACAAGAGGTAAGGAAACACTTTAACAGTGGATATCTCATACGCCGAGAAAATGTGATGTTAACCGATTAATAATTAGGCAGTTATTACAGGGATAAGACACCTGTTGCTCTGGAATCTACAGTATAAATTAAAGAGATAGACAGACAGACAGACCGACAGATACAGGTAGGTAGGTAGGTGATTGGATAGATAGATAGATATATAGATAGATAGATAGATAGATAGATAGATAGATAGATAGATAGATAGATAGATAGATAGATAGATAGATAGATAGATAGATAGATAGATAGATAGATAGATAGTTAGATAGATTGATAGATAGATAGATAGATAGATAGATAGATAGATAGATAGATAGATAGATATGCAAAAAGGATAGACCAATTTACAAATAATAAAGAAGACATGGATAGCACATTAATAGATGGCTCAAACATGGGTGGCAGATTGAAGCCTGTCTTCCACATGAAGTGTGGTGAAGTGGGATGTTATAAATATTTATAGGGGACTTAGTGTACTGACTGAGATCAGCTGTGAAGGTATCTATATCTATTATGAGTAGTGTATTATAGATAACCTTACTTGCTGCCACATATATATATCTATCTCAGTCAGAATTATTCTGGAATAGTGTGATGACTACGTTATGTGTCTAGGGTATGTGTATGATGAAGTGTAAGTCACAACAACAGACAGATAAACAATTTAATTTATTCCACTACACTTGACAACACTGTGACACTCACATACATATAACAATCTATGAGAATATCTTAACGGAGTCACTGATAACTTTTCAAATAACAATATGTATTCATTTCTGTCATGAATATATATGTGTGTCCTGATTCAAATACAAAGGAACCAGGAATCACAATCAATTTTAATTACAAGTTATGTACAGAATGTATTAATATGAATATTGTAGTGACATATATTATTACAAATATCCTATGTGTGTCAGTTGTGTAGTAGTAAAATGAGGTAATACTGGTTTTGTTTTGTTCAAGCTCTGTTGGTATTTGTCATCATGACTTCAATAGTTTGTCTTAAGGAAACTAGTATTGGAGATGTTCTCAGTTCTTGATATTAACACAATTTACTTCCCCTCTTAAGTTTATGGTACAATGTTATTTTAAGACGGGATACATAATGTTGAGCTCAGCGGGTCACATCAGCTTATCTTGCGTGATGGTGGCAGGAAAAGACTCTTCTGCTCGAATTCTCCCCTGGGCTCTGGAGACACCTCACTGATAGCTAAATGGACCAAGGAGTATGCTGTCCGACTCTGGATTCAGCAAAGCTCTAACCAGGTGCTGCTCAATACCATCAAGACCACGGTCCCTGAAAACAAGAAGGATGTACCTTCTACTTCATAACTAACTTATACTCTCTTTTTTACACTGATCACAATACATCACAAACATTGAGTTCAGAGCGTTAGGCCAACTGTCAGCTTCATCTGAAATACTTTATACCAGTATTTACCTCCTTAATGGTTACTACGCCTCTGCACTTCCAGCATTATTTCTGTCTAATCAATAATCTAGGTGTCAGTGTACTGTTTGGCCATTCCATGCAGTTTTACTTTCCTCCGACACCTTCTGTTCAGGCTGGAGCATTATAGGCTTTACATCAGTTTGCTACTGAACTACACATATATACAGGCATAAATTAACAATTCACATTCAATTTTCATTAAAAGATACTGAATGTTTCAAGCTTACCACAATTCATGGAAACAAACACAGATACGTTGATTAGCAATGAATTCTGGCACAAATTCCCATCTGCTTATGTTCCAGGCTTTTATTTAGCAAAAATATGAGCTGGCTTCAACGCACTGTTGCTTTATCAAGCTTATTTGACTAGTGGTCTCGAACTAACGCTCCTAAGTGAGTATATCAGCGAGTCTAGCCAATGAGGCCACGTTTCGACAAGTGTTTGAAAAAATGTTACCTTTCCACGTCTCCCCTAACAACGAAAGATAGTATTTATAGCCCGACCAATCGTGGTTAGTCTTTCATTTGTTGCGCTCCAATCAATTTGGAGTTTACATGGTAGGCTATTTCTGTAACGTAAGGTTTTTTTTTCAAACACGTTATAAAAAAATTTTATGAGCAGAAATGATTTCGTGTTGTCAGGCATCCCCACTATTTTATTTTGGTTATAATTTATTAATTCCTGGACTATTTGCGTAACGTTTTACATATTCTTTGTCAGCAAGCCCTAAGGAACCCAAATATCCAAATTTAAAAGAGCTACGTGGCTGCGTTCAAAATATGCAATTTCTACCTCCTGTTTCGAAGATGTGCTGTCTGGGTACTGTAATGTTTTCAAACGTAAACCCATCTATTGTTATCTTTCCTAATAAGCGTTTTTTTATGATTTTAAAACCTAACTCTGGGAAGGGTAGTGAATTTATCACTGTCCGTCCGATAAAGTTAGTGCATGTAGCCTAACACGCGTGATAGTAGTAATTGTGTATCGCGCGACGCGTGTTGGGGGTGGCATTAATAGCGAGACGCGTGTTTAATTTTGCATGCGTTCCTGATTTTATTCGCCCCTCTCTCTTTCTATTTGAGTCCATCTGTTCGTTCGTTTTGGTAACGCAGTATAATTAATGTTAGGATTAATTTAGGTCATTACGCAGTCTGCCTCTCAATGTTTTTCCAAGAAATACAGCACACGTTTCATTGAAGAAAGCGGGTATAATACAGTAAGCTTTTACTATCAACGTGAAATCGTTACAATTTGCAGACGAAGCAGAAAACAAGGGGGATTTCGAGTACCTTCTTTGTGACAGCACTGTTATTTTACCATTGCTCTTTTCTTTATTAATTTTATTTGTTAGGCTTCATATTTACCTAATAATTTATATATGTGGATTAGAATATTCCACGACACCTCCCCTCTTAAAACAGACATTATATGTCAGTCCTTTATTCTATATACACATAGAGAAATTTATTATTATTTCTGGGGTTTACGGTGATTCTCATCACACGGATGGCGGCTTAAAAAATCCGCTCCCAAATTGGTTTTTCCAGATATATACTCAATGCTAAAATTATAGGGAGCCAAAAGTAAAGACCATCGGAGTAACCTGGAGTTCTCATGCCTAGCCTGTGCTAGAAACGATAAAGGTTTGTGGTCTGTTTGCAACTTAAATGCCTTCCCATATAGATAAATATTGAATTTCTTTATCGCCCATATTACTGCAAGACATTCTTTTTCGCTAGTTGAGTAATTGATTTCAGCTTTATTCAATTTTCTGCTAGCATATGCCACTGGGCTTAATTCCCCATCCAATGCATCTGATTTCTGTAGTAGAGTTGCACCTAACCCAATATTACTTGCATCCGTCCTTACTATGAATTCTTGACTTAAGTCAGGTAATTTCAAAATGGTTTACTTGTGAGCTTTTCCTTCAATTCTTGGTAAGTCATTTCACATTGTGGTGTCCATGTAATGCGATCTGGATGTCCTTTACGTGTCAATTCAGTTAACGGTGCACATATGGAATTAAAGTTTTTTGATATACTTCTGGTAGAAACCACATAATGAGACAAAGGATCTCACGTCCTTCTTGGTTTGTGGTCTCGGGGCTTTCTGTAGTTTCTCTAAATTCTTTGGGTCAGGGGTCATGTTTCCCTGATAAACTGTGTGTCCCAAAAATTCCAATTCTTTACATCCAACGCAACATTTGGTTGGTCGGGCTGTTTAAATTGCCTCCCTAAGTCGATTAAACAGCATGTTCAGAGAGTCAATGTGTTCCTCAAATGTTTCTGTTGCTATAAGGATATCATCCATAAAATTTGTTATACAGGGATTATTCAGAGGATCCAATAATTTTCTCATCATTCTAGCGAAGACACTAGGCGCATTCTTCAATCCAAATGGCAATCTATTAAACTCATAGTGTCCTTCTGAGGTACTAAAAGCTAGGTATGGTCTAACCTCAGGCTTTACTGGAATCTGATAGTATCCTTTACTCAGATCCACTTTTGAGAAATATTTAGCTTTATTTAGTCTGGCAAACAGCTGATTTGTATCCGGCAATGGATCCACCTGTCCTTCTGTAATAGCATTCAGTCTCCTGTAATCTATACAGAGTCTATGTTCTCCAGAGGGCTTCCTTAAGAGTACAACACCGGAACTATACGAAGACTCCCTGTGCGAAATAATTCCTTCCTTCAATAGATAGTCTATCTCTTCCTTCAAAGCTTTCTCCTTAGCAAACGGAATCGAATATGGTTTCATACAGACAGGTGTGGAGTCTATTAGTTTCATATCATATTCCAATAGGTTTGTATGCCCTGGTCGGTCTGTTAACACCTCTGCATGATTATTTAGAACCTGTTGCACTCTCTCTTTCTGAGTTTTCGTTAAATGTGTACTGATTTTTCACCTGTGCTGCTGTCTCACAGGGGTGTAATGGATATTCAAATGATGAAAGTGGTTCCTTTTTCATCTCCATGGCGATGGACAAGGTCAACAAGTGTGTCTCTTCCTGATGTTCTCTTTCCAAATATTTCTTCAGGAGATTCACATGATAGATTTTTTCTTTCCCCTTCTTATCTATCTTATAATTTGTTCTAGACACCTTCTCTAAAACTGTATATGGACCCTGCCATCCAATTTGTAACTTATTCTGACTCCCAGGCAAAAGAAGCAGTACTTTCTCTCCCACAGCCAAATTTCTGTCTTTCGCCTTCCTGTTATAATAGGCAGCATGTTTCTTCCTGGCTGGTTTCAAATTTTCATTGGCAAGTTTCCAGCCAGTTTTTAAACGAGTGGTCAGCTCATTCACATATTGGTATGAAGATGTAATGTTTTCCTCTGCCTTTTCATCAGTCCACGTTCTTAACATAGCTTCGAGTGGACCTTTTATTGGCCTTCCAAACAATAATGTTGCCGGGGCCATACCGGTTGAACTATGGGGTACCTCCCGATAAGCAAAGAGGGCGGCGTGCAGGTACTGGTCCCATGTATCTGGTTTTTCGTGTGCCAACTTTCTCAGGATCGACATCAATGTGCCGTTAAATCTTTCCACTTGGCCGTTCCCTTGGGGATGATACACACTACAATGGAAGTGTTTGGCCTGGAAGATCCTGAAAACTTCTTCAGTTAGTTTCCCCTTGAACTGAGAGCCATTATCAGTCAAGATTTGATTGGGAAAGCCTAACCTTGTGAAAATTGTGAGCAATGCCTCTGCCACATGTTTTGAATCAATCGATGACAGGCCTACTGCCTCTCCCCACATAGAACAAGTGTCCACCAGAGTCAGAATGTAGCTGTTCCTTCTCTTGGTTCGGGTGAGAGGTCCCACAAGATCCACGGCAACTCTCTCAAAGGGTGTTCCCACTATGGGCATTTCCCCCAGAGTTGCTGGTGCAGTCCAATGTTTAGGTGCTACTCGTTGGCACTCTGGACAGGATTTTTACATATCTTTTGATATCTTCAGTTATTCCTGGCCAGAAATAGTGACAAGCTATTCGCTGTCCTGTTGCGCTGATTCCCATATGACCACTGAAGGGAATCGCATGCCCTAGTTCCAACACTTTAGTCCTATATGAAGTGGGAAGGACCAGCTGTCCGTGACCATTGGATTCAGATCCAGCCTTCCTATATATCAGTTTGTTCTTCATATAAAACTCTCCCTTGCCTGGAGGTGTATGAGATTTGGGCAACTTCTTGAAACATGGCTTGAGTGTTTTGTCCTCAGCCTGTGCCTTCCTCATCTCATCTGGGTGAGTATTTATGGGATTATCCTCCTCCTTCTTTGACTGTGATCTGGTCTGCACTGTTGCCAATATCACAGGTCTCTTGGGATTCCCCAAGAAGACATATCTACACCCCAATATTAGAGGGTAGATTGGCTCATTTATCACTGCTGCTTTTATGATTCCTTCCACATATCGCGTTTTCACTTTTATTCGGGCGACGGGAAGTGTCATGGTAGCTACATCCTTGGTTGCAGTTTGAATCTCCACTGTTTCCGTGGTGTATTGATCGGCCTGCACCAGGTGAGAACTCACAACGGAATCGTAATCTAAACCGGTATCATATAAACATCTTATAGTGACACCATTACAGATGACATCTTCACACACTGGGGGGTGGTATGGTTCCTGTAATTCTTCAGGTTGCCCTTCTTTTCCTTTTTCCCCGATGTCATAGCAGCAAAATGAGGAGGTTTCCTTCTACAATGGTCAGTGTCATGATTGTTCATCTTACAATTTTTACACCACCTTTTTCCTTGGTTGAAAGATTTTCTTTCATCATATTTCCTTTCATCGAATTGTGGGAATTTATTTTTATTTTCATACCGTGGCCTATCAAATTGGTGCTTACCTTTATTTTGATCCTTAGGATCAAATTTATTAAAGTTCTGTGGTGCCCTAAAGTTATCAACTTGTTTCTTTTTATTACCTGTTACCTCTGCTTGAGCTGCTTGATACCTTTCAGCAACATTTAGCAACTCATCCAGCCTCTCTGCACCTTGTTCCATGAGAAACTTTCTCAGGTCTGGAGCCATGGACTCTCTTAATTGCTCTATAAGGACCATTTCCTTAAGATCTTGGGTTTTCCCCAGAGAAGTCCATTTCTCCAAGTATGTCTCTATTCGTGCAGAGAACTGGTGATAGGTTTCACCTGACAGTAGTTTAGCATTCCTAAATTTTTTCCTATAAAATTCTGCATTCTTTTCATACCTTAACAAAAGAGCCTGCTTTAGCATGTCATAATTTTCCTGATCACCTCTGCTCATTTTTGCAAAAACTTCATAAGCTGCCCCACGAAGTCCCTGAGATAACTTTAAGCTCCACCTTTCTCTCTCTAACCCATACGTGGTAGCTAATAGTTCATACCTATTTAGGTAGCTCTCTATATCATCGTCTTTCTCAACAAAATGATCTAAATGAAAATTCATAGCTGAGGTTGAGGCTCCTTGGCTAGCAGTGGCATCAGAGGCAAAGGGACTGGCACCATTTTCAGGAGCATGGCCCTGAAACTCAAACTCCCTTATTCGTAACTCATGTGCCCTTTGTAATCTCTTCTCCTCCTTTTCTGCTTCCCTTTCTGCAGCTAATCTCTTGTCTTCCCTTTCTGCAGCCTGTCTTCTTTCCTCGGCTTCCAATGCTTTAGCCTCTTTGTCAGCCTCAATCTGCAACCTCTTAGTCTCAGCCTCAGCTTGCAACCTCTTAGTCTCAGCCTCAGCTTGCAACCTCTTAGTCTCAGCCTCTAACTTTCTTTCGGCCTCTTTTTCTAATCTTCTTTCTTCGCGTTCAATAAATTTGTCACATTCCGTAGTGACATAGGCAACCATAACTTGCCCATCTAATCCTAACTCTTTTGCAGTCTGTACAGCAGCAGATCGAAACTTGGCCAGGTCCGCCATTGTCTATCAGGTAAATTTCTACAATGTCTAACCAACAATTTAATCTCTAAATATATCTAATGGACAACACAGGCACCATGAGCTCAACCTTATTTAATTCCACCCAAGGATACCTTTTAATTCTTATATTCCCTGAAGTGAATTACCCCCAATATTTTTAATAGGGAAAGATTCAAAATCCCAAGAGCGAGACCCCAATATATGTGGTGAAGTGGGATGTTATAAATATTTATAGGGGACTTAGTGTACTGACTGAGATCAGCTGTGAAGGTATCTATATCTATTATGAGTAGTGTATTATAGATAACCTTACTTGCTGCCACATATATATATCTATCTCAGTCAGAATTATTCTGGAATAGTGTGATGACTACGTTATGTGTCTAGGGTATGTGTATGATGAAGTGTAAGTCACAACAACAGACAGATAAACAATTTAATTTATTCCACTACACTTGACAACACTGTGACACTCACATACATATAACAATCTATGAGAATATCTTAACGGAGTCACTGATAACTTTTCAAATAACAATATGTATTCATTTCTGTCATGAATATATATGTGTGTCCTGATTCAAATACAAAGGAACCAGGAATCACAATCAATTTTAATTACAAGTTATGTACAGAATGTATTAATATGAATATTGTAGTGACATATATTATTAAAATATCCTATGTGTGTCAGTTGTGTAGTAGTAAAATGAGGTAATACTGGTTTTGTTTTGTTCAAGCTCTGTTGGTATTTGTCATCATGACTTCAATAGTTTGTCTTAAGGAAACTAGTATTGGAGATGTTCTCAGTTCCTGATATTAAGACAATTAAATTCCCCTCTGAATGTTATTTTTACAAAGTTATTTCAAGATGAGGGGACATAATGTTGAGCTCAGCTGGCCAAATCAGCTTATCTTGCGTGATGGTGGCAGGAAAGGACTCCTCTGCTCGAATTCTCCCCTGGGCTCTGGAGACACCTCACTGATAGCTAAATGGACCAAGGAGTATGCTGTCCGACTCTGGATTCAGCAAAGCTCTGACCAGGTGCTGCTCAGTACCATCAAGACCACGGTCCCTGAAAACAAGAAGGATGTACCTTCTACTTCATAACTAACTTATACTCTCTTTTTACACTGATCACAATACATCACAAACATTGAGTTCAGAGCGTTAGGCCAACTGTCAGCTTCATCTGAAATACTTTATACCAGTATTTACCTCCTTAATGGTTACTACGCCTCTGCACTTCCAGCATTATTTCTGTCTAATCAATCATCTAGGTGTCAGTGTACTGTTTGGCCATTCCATGCCGTTTTACTTTCCTCCGACACCTTCTGTTCAGGCTGGAGCATTATAGGCTTTACATCCTGTTTGCTACTGAACTACACATATATACAGGCATAAATTAACAATTCACATTCAATTTTCATTAAAAGATACTGAATGTTTCAAGCTTACCACAATTCATGGAAACAAACACAGATACGTTGATTAGCAATGAATTCTGGCACAATTACTGGCACAAATTCCCATCTGCTTATGTTCCAGGCTTTTATTTAGCAAAAATATGAGCTGGCTTCAACGCACTGTTGCTTTATCAAGCTTATTTGACTAGTGGTCTCGAACTAACGCTCCTAAGTGAGTATATCAGCGAGTCTAGCCAATGAGGCCACGTTTCGACGTGTTTGAAAAAATGTTACCTTTTCCACGTCTCCCCTAACAACGAAAGATAGTATTTATAGCCCGACCAATCGTGGTTAGTCTTTCATTTGTTGCGCTCCAATCAATTTGGAGTTTACATGGTAGGCTATTTCTGTAACGTAAGGTTTTTTTTCAAACACGTTATAAAAAAATTTTATGAGCAGAAATGATTTCATGTTGTCAGGCATCCCCACTATTTTATTTTGGTTATAATTTATTAATTCCTGGACTATTTGCGTAACGTTTTTACATATTCTTTGTCAGCAAGCCCTAAGGAACCCAAATATCCAAATTTAAAAGAGCTACGTGGCTGCGTTCAAAATATGCAATTTCTTCTACCTCCTGTTTCGAAGATGTGCTGTCTGGGTACTGTAATGTTTTCAAACGTAAACCCATCTATTGTTATCTTTCCCAATAAGCGTTTTTTATGATTTTAAAACCTAACTCTGGGAAGGGTAGTGAATTTATCACTGTCCGTCCGATAAAGTTAGTGCATGTAGCCTAACACGCGTGATAGTAGTAATTGTGTATCGCGCGACGCGTGTTGGGGGTGGCATTAATAGCGAGACGCGTGTTTAATTGTGCATGCGTTCCTGATTTTATTCGCCCCTCTCTCTTTCTATTTGAGTCCATCTGTTCGTTCGTTTTGGTAACGCAGTATAATTAATGTTAGGATTAATTTAGGTCATTACGCAGTCTGCCTCTCAATGTTTTTTCCAAGAAATACAGCACACGTTTCATTGAAGAAAGCGGGTATAATACAGTAAGCTTTTACTATCAACGTGAAATCGTTACAATTTGCAGACGAAGCAGAAAACAAGGGGGATTTCGAGTACCTTCTTTGTGACAGCACTGTTATTTTACCATTGCTCTTTTCTTTATTAATTTTATTTGTTAGGCTTCATATTTACCTAATAATTTATATATGTGGATTAGAATATTCCACGACATGAAGCATAAATGGATTATTAATGAACTCGTGAATGTATGTTATGATTTGTTATCCTTATTAAAGAGGTAGGTAGAGCGATTAAAAAACCAATATCATACTGTCAGCACATAACATTAAATAGCCATTGTTTTCTTAGTCATCTTGTCATGTAACACTGGCTAACAAAAAAAAATTTTTTGTTCTTTCTCTAACATTTCTATGTTTTTCTGGTCAATTTTAATACGCTGTTTTTAAATCTGCAAACCGTTTTTCTCTATCAGGTCGGGATCTCTAGAAATACGCAATTAAAGTTTTTTAACAACGCATACAGTATTACAACATCATTCGTACAAGAAGTATAACAGTTATGTAAGCTTGAATTTCTTTGCAGTCGACTTTCGTCGGTGAATGGCATGTGGTACATCGCGATGAAGCATCCAACAATAATCGGCAAGCATGGTCACACTCCATTGTCCTTGATAACGGGACTCCATTACGGCGATATCTTGATGGAATCGTTCTCCGTGTTCATCGCTGACTTCGCCAAGGTTGTTATGGAAAAAGTCAAGATGCGAATCGAGCAAATGGATTTTGAGGGACATGTTACAGCTCATAATTCTGTATGCATCTATGCACTGCTTAACAATATGCACATAGTCGACAGATTTGTGATTTCCCAGAAAGTTATCGACGATCGATTTGAATGCCATCCTTGCGCGAAGTTCACTACCATGTAACAAGTTCTCGAATTGTTTGTCTGCAATAACTTTCCTAATCTGAGGTCCTACAAAGATACCTTCCTTTATCTTTGCATCGCTAACTTGCGGAAACTTTTCTCGAAGATAAGTGAAAGCTTTGCTCGTTTTATCTAACGCTTTTACGAAATTCTTCATGAGCCCCAACTTTATATGGAACGGTGGTAAAATGATGCTGTCTTTGTTAACTAATGGCTCGTGTATTACATTTTTATGCCCAAGCTGCATACGATTCCTGATAGGCCATACCTTTCTTGCATAATGTTCCTGTCTGTTGCGGCTGTCCCATTCACATAGGAAGCAACAAAATTTAGTATACCCAGTCTGCATGCCCGTGAGAATTGCAATGACCTTTAGGTCTCCACAAATCCGCCATTGGTAGTCATTGTACTTTATTTTTGCCAAAAGTATAGCCATATTGTCATAAGTTTCTTTCATATGAACACGAGTAGGCGACTGGAATTAATGAAAATAAATTTCCGTTATGCAATAACACGGCTTTTAGACTAGTCTTGGAAGAGTCGATGAAAAGTCGCCATTCGTTGACTATGTGCTCATGACCGAGGTGCACCATTAGACCGTTTACATCTTTGCAATAGCAAATGTCGTCATCCATCTCAAAGTATTGAACAAGTTCTCTGTGTCTATGACGAAATTTAGATATCGGAGTATTACGCGCTAAAAGATTCCATTCTTTGAGTCGCGAACCGAGTAATTCCGCTTGTCCTTTGGTAAGAGCGAGATCACGTATTAGATCTGAAAGTTCTGAATGGTTAATTAAGTGAACACCATCATTCACCGGTATATAATCCGAGTCAGAATTAGTTTCTAAAGCAGGTAAACTATCACTTTCTGATGGTTCATTCACGTCCAACGGATATTGTTCTGGTGGAACTGGGATCGGACACGTGATTGGATCATGAGGGACTAGTTTTGAAACCGATTCAATATTTGGATAAACCACAGACTTTCTAGTTTTAAAAGTGAAACCATGGATATTTGTCAAGCAGAAGTAACAATCAGTAGCGTGATTTGTTGGTTCACGGCATATTACTGGCACTTCAAAAGGCATCGACTTATGCTTCAGCGATTTTCGTAACCAACCTGCCAATGTATTTGCACAAGTCGAACAAACTGCATTTGGCTTCCAAGATTTATTTGCATCATCAACTTTCTAATCGAAATAAAGTTCACATGCTTTCTTTAGTAATGGTGTAACGTTTTTCTGGTGAACACGATCGGCAAAATATCCGCACACGTAACAGAACAAATCAGCCGAATTTCTACAACTTCTAGAAGCCATATTTCGCTCAGAATTATTTCAAAATACAGTAACTATTTGAAAAATAGCGTAACATATGTCATGCATCGTTTAGCAGTATAAAAAGTAGAATTATTTTGCATTTTATTAATTTTTAATAAGTTATATAGTAAAAATGAAATGGAGCAAATAAAATTTTCCCAAAAATATATTTATTCACAAATATCTTAAGAACCCGTTGTGATAGAGATAAACGGTTTTCAAATTTACAATCAGCGCAAGAAACTGACCTAAGAACACTTATTCTTATATAAGAAAGAAAAATGTTGTTTGTCAGTGTAATCACAGATCTAACACGGTTTCCATCTGTTTTGTTTACCCTCCAGCTTTCACGTTGTCTTCACGTTTTCCAAAAACACCTTTCTATAAAGGTCAAGGTAGTCCTATAGCAGATACTGCCGTAGGGGAGTGAAGTGTTAGAGACTTCACCATACTAGGTCCAGCATCGAGAGGTGGGGGGTGATCAGTTCCCTTCCTCGCTGCCTTTTTCTTCTCTAACTCAAAGAGCCGAGTCAAACACCCATTATTAGCGGGGTAGACTGAAGCGTGTCGGTAACGTGAACTGAACCGGCACCTTTGCTGTGAGAGACCACTCGGTAAATTTAACGCACTCTGTCAGTTCCATGTATGATAATTTAATATTACTTCCCTTTAATCGGGTTTGATTGTTGTCTATCATGTAACTGTCTCTTCGGGAACCGAATTTCTGTGCAGCCGTTAATTTTTACGTTTATTTGCGAGCAAGTATACCCGTCAAAAACACTGACGGGAGCAGAATTAAAGCCAGTATCATAAACCTTCAGCATCTGCAGCACATTCAGAAGACTGAAAAGTGGGATTAGGTAGATAGAGTGCAGTCTGACCAATAACTTAACAGCTCTTTAATCACTACATTATTTATAAATGTGCGGTTATATTTAAAAGCATCTGACAATGTTAACAGAGAACTGATAAGGGATTAAGGATTCCATGAAGATAATTAAATCTCTAAAGACAACACATGAAGACATGTCATGCAGAAATTTTCATAAAGGACAACTTACAGAACCGTTTGAGATAACACCTGGAGTGCTACAGGGATGCCTCTTGTCGTCATTTCTTTTCTTACTGACTATATATTGAATTATGAATATTTCAACATCAGCCACAAACCACAAATGTACAGAATGTCATAAATGGGTGTTTCGTAAAATAGAAGGATTGAAATGGTCTGACAAGGTCACCAACGTGAAACTGATGACAAGATTCATACAAATTCAGGGGGAACAAGAGTCGTGAAGAAGACTGAAAAGGTTGTCGATTGATATTCGGGGTCGTGTACTGGTCATCAGTGAAGAAGATCTTCTTCGGGTTACCACTGCATAAGTGAATCAACCGGTCATGTTGACACAGAGTGGGAGTGTCAGGTAACGCGAATGGTGGAATGGTTCTGTGTAGTTGACCACTTGATAATATTACACTCACACACTCTTATGCAAGTCAATGATGACTGGAACTACAGCTGACATTTCACACTGTTTAATAAGGACGCACACATCTGGACAGCACGGAACATAGTCATAGGAACATGTTGACATGTACATCATTAGGCATTTGAATAGTAGATCATATTTCATGCAGCATTCAAATATGATGGGCGATATAAGGTAATCATTCAATGTTCTGGCAGACTATTGCCATATCCCCTAACTGACTGAACGCATCAGTGGGTGTGGAAACATATAAAAGGGTTCACTGGACGAACCTTTTCCTTGGCTAAGTTCTCCAGCGGCATATATCAAATGTTTATGTAACAAAGTTAAACCACGATAGGGGTTTTCATATTAATAAGATCTCCATATCACTGTCCGATAATAAGTTTGATATACTGTTCTCTTGACAGTGATCCATAACGATGACAAGAATACAAGATGGCTACCTTCCTGAGTTTTGCTCACTCACCCAGAAGAAGGATAATGATAAGCCAAAGTTAATTCACAATTTGAATATCAATAATTTCATAGAGTTTCCCTACAGTTCCACATTAATAAGGTTGCTTCATGTAGACATAAGCTCTGTTGGGAAACCTGTCATCTTCAACTGTATATATAAACGACCAACGATGCTCGAAATACGATGTCCATCTAGGTCTAACCAAATAGAGATCATCAAAAAGAAGGGTCTGGTATTACCTGGAGTCCGAATTAATAATAAAGTGCATGAGGAGAATCTCTGACAATAGAATCTCGCAGAGACACTATCTCCTTCTGGAAAATCATTCACAAATCACTTTTCAACCTTTAAAAGGACCAGCCCAAAAATACACACGGCCATTCTCAACCGGCTTTGTCGAGACTCAGTACGCCTCCGTAGGACAACGAATACCTGCCCCAGAGTTCGGCACAAAGAAGATAGTCCGACCTAAACATACGAAGATATACAATATAAGACTGAATCTTCTTGCACTAGACAAGTAATACATATGAATTCAGGCCATAAACATTCTAAGCAAAATCAATCTATTTTCTGGCCCTAACAAATGAGAAATGACATAAATTCGGTATTCATACGCTAAATCAATATTCAAGGGAGATCATCCACATAATCAAAAGTATAAACCAATCATGGATTATCTAGCTTTACAAAGGAAAGCATTTTCGTACACTCAGTAAATACAAATATATATTTTCCCATATTAAATAGACATACAGGATGAATTGTATGCCTCACTGAAGTAATCCGTGCGTACAAAAGAATATGTGCGCAACAAAGACGCTTGTGATGGATTGGATACACACCGAGGAAACCTGTTTACAGCATTACCAGGCAGTCTTTTTTTCTGGAATCCATAAGGCTAGAAAAGGAGAGGCAGACCAAAGAATACATGTGGAAGAGAGTTAAAGACAGAAAAAAAAATTGTGAGGAACACACGGAAAGACCTTGAGTTGATGGCAAGTGTCAGGATCGCCCATGCTCGTTATGAAGCTAAAGGACATTGATTGAATTGTTCATTCATAACGCTCTGTAAAATGTGTTCTATTATTAGAATGCCGTTTTCGGTCGCGCTGATACAGCTTCATCTTCAATCTAACGCTATTTCTGTAATTGCTCCACTAAGCCATCTAATAACAACAGCTATACTTTCAAGAAAGTCCTTTATATTAGTCATCAAGATGGTCCGGAATACGAGGCTCAAGTTGTCAATGTGTCTAGTTCCGGTTTTACCAGAAAACCAGATTGTAAAACATTTCCCTTTTCAACGTTCCGTTTTAATTTATGTTTCTCTATTCTGGCATATTCCCACATTTCCCACGCAATCTTACTTAATATCTAGCAGCTCGAAATGTTACGATAAAACTGGATCAATTTTGGAATATTAGAGTCATGAATGAAACGGGATGAGCTTTGGAATAGCAGAGCTATGACGTAAACGTGATAAACTTGGGAATGTGACGAGAGGTTATTTTAGTGTCTCAGATAACGAACAATCAGGTGTATCAGATTATACCAGGATAGTGCCAGATAAGAGACTGGTCTTAAAAGAAATACCCCACTCTCTGAAAAGAGTAATGGTGTATCGAGGACAAAGGTTAAAGTCAGGCTGTACAGATTCCTGGGTGAGATGGTAATGTACAATCCCAGTCACCTATGCTGCCTCCTCTCGCATAGACCAACCTAAGACTACGGCTTATCTAGGGGTAATTAATTATCAAAACACGTAACATGAACCAACGTAAAGGATTTACTCAAAACATTAGATACAATTAGTACTTTTATTTAAGTACAGTATCTTTTTTTATCTTCTTTTGAAAACTCAAAATAGAATTTATAATCAATTCAAAATAAAAAGATGGTTCATTTACACTATGTATAAATATTTATACACTTAATTTTAATTTAATTATCAGTGTCACTCTGTCCTCTGTGCTCTTGTTCCTTAAAAAAGCAGTGTTACACATTAAATGTTATTATAAACTGTCTCTCACTTGTGCTAGTTGAATTCTTTCTTCCATGTTATTTAATTGAAATGTCACCTATATTTTTACTGACTGTCTTATTCTCTTGGTCTTGACTTAGTATTCATCATTTATAAAATACTGCCCGGTGTGGATGTATATAATGTGTGAAGCAGCCCAAAACTCAGCCACTTATCTTTGAAAGCTCCCACTATAGGACTTGTACAGCATATGTTGAGTTAAGTAAACCCCACAGCTGCGGGTTTCCTAATCTCTTGAGATGACAATGTTAGTGGCCTCAGTACTTCACAGAAAGGCACTTGTATAACACGACATCCAGTTGCTGACTATTTCTCTACAGGATTTGATATGACACTCGGGGCAGGATATGACCTGAAATATAATATTACCTAGTCCAACTATCTCCCTATCCAGACAGAAGGTATAGTGAGACAGTTCGGATATCGGTGGTTAACCATAAGAGACAAAAGAAGTCATAAATAACATGATTTATCCAATTACTAGAACAATATTCCAGTAAACTCACTTTTAGATTTGTGTCCATGATTATGTAACACCAATGGCCTTATGGTAAATGATGTGAGATATCTCAAACGATAGAGAAAATGGATTTTTTTCATACATTCCCTCTTCCAGTTTATACAGTCCGATCCAGCAAGTTTAAAATCTTGGAAAGCTTTCCTAAAACTATTCCCTTATTCCATTATATCTTCTGATTCAATTACCCAATTAAATTTACTAACACAGGCTGGGATTCCTTCCAGGAATAGCACAATGAGATTCTACACAAAACAACCATTTCCATAAAGCAAAATTTTGATAATATATTTAAGTAATATCTTGCTTACCCTCAATCTCAAACATACAGGATTTCCAGAATTAATACAGTCTGCTCACACAAATGCAAATGGCAATGAAGCTTATGGCAGATGCTGCTAATCCGTGTCAGCAGTTTTTGAGTTTCACGGCAAGTATGTCCTTTTTTTTTCTCTTTTTTTTTAAAAATAAAGTTTTGCCTTGTTTTGGCGAGGCGCGTCCTGTTCAACCTAACCGGTTATATTAGGGCGCGTGTCCAAATATAAAAGACTTTTAGGTCTGGAGAATTATTATGGTGGGTGTCCTTCTTTCGTTCCATTCGGCTTTATTATATACTGTTCAAAAAAAGAAACGCAACTTTTTTGGTGTTACTTTTATAAAAGATATTCGCTGATTGGACATCAGTCAACCTATCGACTGTGTCCACCTGGTCATTAACTTCTCGTGGTTACCTGAATTGTACTCACCTCATGATTCGTGAGGTCATGAAAGAGGTCAAGGTCAAAACAACATTTTTGACAATAACTCGTGACAGGTTCATGAGAATCCCGTGAAACGTACTGAACACAAAACTCTCTGATCATATTATTGAATGCCTATAAAAGATTGACGCTCCTCAAATAAATCCAGTTAAAAATTAAATGCGCAAATATGGCTCATCTCACTACAGAACAACGACTGTGTACTGATGTGGGGTGGGGGGCGATCAACTTCATGGCAGAAGTGGCCTGGTGCAAATTGAAGGACGCCTGAATGCCCAATGATACGTCGCTGAAATTCTTCGTCCTCACGTCCTTCCACTTCTGGCTGCACGAGGGTCGATTTTTCAGCAGGATAACGCTCGACCTCATGTGGCACAACTCACCACCCAGTTCCTCGCTGACAACAACGTCCAGACCATTCCGTGGCCAGCCATGTCCTCAGACATGAACCCCATAGAACACTTATGGGATGAACTCGACAGACGACTCCGCCAGCGAGACGTGGCTCCAGCCAATCTTCGACAGTTGTCTCTTGCACTGCGGAAAGAGTGGGCAGCCATCCCACAACAACAGATCCAACGGCTAATCGGATCCATGTCAAGAAGATGTCGTTCTCTGATAGAGGCCAGAGGAGGCCATACACCTTACTGAAACGGAAGCCTCAGTCGCAAAGAATAAATGTCCAAACCAAATTTAATGAACATCATTTCATTGTTAAAGTCTGAAAGTTTCTTCATGCCAAGATTGAAACATTAATTCCGTAAAATAAAATTTGGTAGAAGTTTGAAATTTGGTGTCCATTACCACTGCAATGATGTTGCGTTTATTTTTTTGAACAGTATATAGGTCGCCCCTTACCGTATCGGAGAACATGCAGGCCAAAGTATTTTCATTCACGCAACAACGTGTAGGTTAAGGCAAAGTGTGCTCTAAAGGAAAATCCAAAATAAGTCTGGAGTCCTTATTTCTGAATGGATTTCCTCCATCTTAGGCTTATATTACTCATATGAATGAGCTCTATCAATTGAAATATCTAACTTATTCTATAGTTTATCCGAATTTTCACAGGAGCAACCGAAACAGGGAAAAACACAACAAGGTTCATGCTCCACTGTCTTCTTTTCACAATAACTTCTGCTCTACACCACATCCAGTGAAATTATAGATATCTGTCTAAAGCTAATGATCCCTATTATCAAACCTGGTCCTTCTTTAACTAGGTACTCCATGTATATATATATATATATATATATATATATATACATATATATATATATATATATATATATATATATATATATAATATATATATATATATATATATATATATATATATATATATATATATATATATATATATATATATATATATATATATATATATATATATATATATATATATATATATATATATATATATATATATAATATATATATATATATATATATATATATATATATATATATTTATATATATTTATATATATTTATATATATTTATATATATTTATATATATATTTATATATTTATATATATATATTTATATTTATATATTTATATATTTATATATTGTCACGGGATTTACTCCGCTTGCTCTGCAGTGAAGGTCCGATTGTGGCCAAACTTAATTGTATCTACTGAGGGTCTTCAAAGATGTCTACCTTTCGCTCAAGATTACTCTTGGCAGAGATGTGATTTGAAGAATTGTGCTTCAATCCTAGGAAGCCTCATAAGAATTTAAAGAAATCAAGTACAAAGGGTGATAGGATCCAGGCCGTGTAAACTTTTTATCTTTCCTCACCTTCTGTGAGTTAGGATTTTTGCTCGTTCTGATGAGCCCCCATCTGATTTAATTCAGTAAAATATTACTTAAATAGCTCTATTATAAGTATTTAAAATGACATACGTGTGCAATTCACTCAAAAAGTAGTAAATTAACTATAAATTCGTATATTTACAGATAACAAATTTAATAATCAATTATCGTTAACTAATGTTAAATAAATAAGAGTGGAGTGAATTCAGATGGTCTTTAAAATTTCCTCAAAGGTAATGGTCTGATTGGACACGTTCTGTATTAGAGAGCTTACTTGGCACATATGAATGAGTACTTAGCTGCTAGTAGGATGTCGGTTGGTTTCTGCTCCAGCCAATGCTTATTCTTTGCAGCTTATAGACTGGTTCACTCTCGTCACTGGTCAAGTCTGGTGTTACAGAATAGGGCGACCAATCTCTATCTCTGCTTCACTCCGGCAGTAATCGATGCATGTTTGGTACTGATTTTATTGCGTGCTTTTAATTGTCACACGTTCTTTCTTTCTATACTATGTAGCAGATAGTTTATATTTTCAAGTATTCTTTCTCTAATTTTAGTATTTTGTGTCTTGTCTGTTATCTGACACTCCTTGTGGATGATAAACACCTTACATTTGCAGGGAGTGGTAGAGATAATATTACGAGAGGTAGGTTGGTAAAATTCCCTTTTACCAAGCTTGGCCGGTGCACATTAACACGTACATCGCCCAGCGCCATCTGCCTAATCACAGATAAGACGGGAACGCGCATCACCAAAGCTGGAATACGGGGAGACAACTTAAAGACAGAAACCGATATGAGATTACTTTCTGATAAAGTAATGAATTGTTACTTTTGACACGCGTTGTCATATGAGGGTATCGACATGTTCGCGAGTCTGTACGCAAGGCATCGCATCTCTTATTGCCATATATGGTAATACGTGACCTTTTGCTGTACGCACTTTATTTCACGTGGAACATTTTGAAAGTACCACACCCGACCCCGCCTGTTTGAAAATGTTTGGAGCGTTTATTTAACTCCATAACAAACAGATGCGTGGGAGACCGGGAATATAACCTGATACGTTTCGGTGTTATTCCACTGTGAGATTCACGCTTGAAAAGACAACCCCAGACTTGCCAGAATTAGAATTCAGAATTCCTTTTTACCATACCGGACACCTTTTATTGGAGACTTTTGGACGGACTTTCATAGCCCAGGAAATCTCTTTCATATTAAATAAGGAAACCGGGACAGATGAAACTGAAGAACCACACACGAAGTCAGAGATGGAAATTATTAAATTAACGACACCCCAGACGCGTGTAAGAGGCCTATTCAAGTCTCTTTTATTGATCTGAGAAAAACGGCTGTGAGCCAGGATTGGCTTATTGGTGGTACCAGTAGAAAGTACTATTTCTGGAACCAAGTGAAGGTAGAAGTGCACTGTCGTTGCGCGAGACGCCATCAAAAGAGGCTCTTATAGACAGACAAAGGACCAGTTTGGTCGTTACTCCTTGACGTTCTAGGAACGTGCGGCGCCTTTAACCTTGACCAGCGACGAGCGAGAGCAGTGTACACAGAACCCATCATCTGGAGCATAAACTACTACTGGCAGCTAAGTTAACAATATACGCTGCCAAAGTGAACTTTTCCCATCATCTCTGCTATAAATCAATGATGAAACTTTTCTTCTAAACTAATCAATTTATTTTCAAACTGTTAAAACCTAAAGTGATTATTAAATTTTGTTATTTGTAATGTTACTTTAACTTCGATTTATTCATATTAAAGTTACTGCATGTTTGTCTCAGTCAATTTACTACACACATTCTAAACAGAGCTTTACCAGAATAACAAGAGCTCCACTGAGTAAATCAGGGGTGGGGGCTTGAACGAGCTGAAATTAATAAGTGCTTAATTTCTTCACAAAAGTTGTCGGTAGATTCTAGAATTAACTTGCTCAGCCAAGACAGCATTGTTTTCGCTTATCTGAATATCTTGTGAATACTCCCTTTGTAATAGAAGTGTCATTACCCTTCTATCTACATCTCTGCCAAGAGTAATCTTGTGCGAAGGTAGATACCTTTGAAGCCCATATTAGATACTCTTGAGTTTTGGCCACTGTTGGACCACTACTGCAAAGCAGGGGAGGCAATTCCATCACATCTAGTGGCTGCAACACGTATGTCCTAGTATTGTGGAGTAATTGCGAAGATGGTCCAGCGTTATTTATAACCCGTCTGCTGTAGGTGTCTAGCTTTGACTGCAGGCCACTTATACCACTCACTTGTTCCTCAGTTAGCATCACCAATTAATATCACCGACTAGTATCATGAAATAAGAGAGAAACAAATACGCTCATGAGCATCGGGTTTCCTGACGCAAAAATGAGGTGTGTCCCCTGTTCATTCCCCCATCCCATCTGCCTCAGAACTTTACTCTCTCTGAGCATTAATGTTAATCTCAGTGAGCGGAAAACATCCATTGCATTTATATTTAAAATGTTTACATTTATATATGTACTGGTTGAAAAGGTTAATATAATAATCATCATGCACTCCCATCTCCATATGGAACTTGGGACTACCTCTGCTTTTGGTTCTCTATGAGAAACCTGCATAAAGCAGTAACTAGCTCTTGCAGTGGGGGTTACATGAAACCATCATTCTATATGCTGACGTTGCCAGCCTCGTATGACTTGGACATCCACTAGCAATTTTCATATGCTAATAAATGCAAAATATAGAATTGTAAAATGTACAACTTACCCCAAAAATATCTTGGGAAATACAGACCTTTGGCTCAGAGGAATAGTTAAGGCAACTTGTTTAAGATGCCTCTGACACGTGGTCTGGGGTGTTACTTTACAATAGACTCCCATGTGGTGAAGTGGGATGTTATAAATATTTATAGGGGACTTAGTGTACTGACTGAGATCAGCTGTGAAGGTATCTATATCTAATGAGAGTAGTGTATTATAGATAACCTTACTTGCTGCCACATATATATATATCTCAGTCAGAATTATTCTGGAATAGTGTGATGACTACGTTATATGTCTAGGGTATGTGTATGATGAAGTGTAAGTCAAAACAACAACAGACAGATAAACAATTTAATTTATTCCACTACACTTGACAACACTGTGACACTCACATACATAAAACACTCTACAAGGATATCTTAAAGAAGTCACTGATAACTTTTCAAATAACAATATGTATTCATTGCTGTCATGAATGAATATGTGTCCTGATTCAAATACAAAGGGAACCAGGAATCACAATCAATTTTACTTACAAGTTATATGTACAGAATTTATCAATATGAATATTGTAATGACATATATTATTAAAGGTATCCTTTGTGTGTCAGTTGTGTAGTAGTAATATGAGGTAATACTGGTTTTGTTTTGTTCAAGCTCTGTTGGTATTTGTCATCATGACTTCAATAGTTTGTCTTTATGGGAACTATTATTGGAGATGTTCTCAGTTCCTGATATTAACACAATTTAATTCCCCTCTTAATTTTATTTTTACAAGGTCATTTTAAGCTGGGGGTACATAATTTTGAGCTCAGCTGGCCACATCAGCTTATCTGGCGTGATGGCGGCAGGAACAGACTCCTCTGCTCGATTCTCCCCTCGGCTCTGGAGACACCTCACTGATAGCTAAATGGACCAAGGAGTATGCTGTCCGACTCTGGATTCAGCAAAGCTCTGACCAGGTGCTGCTCAATACCATCAAGACCACGGTCCCTGAAAACAAGAAGGATGTACCTTCTACTTCATAACTAATTTATACTCTCTTTTTACACTGAGCACAATACATCACAAACATTGAGTTCAGAGCGTTAGGCCAACTGTCAGCTTCATCTGAAATACTTTATACCAGTATTTACCTCCTTAATGGTTACTACGCCTCTGCACTTCCAGCATTATTTCTGTCTAATCAATAATCTAGGTGTCAGTGTACTGTTTGGCCATTCCATGCAGTTTTTACTTTCCTCCGACACCTTCTGTTCAGGCTGGAGCATTATAGGCTTTACATCAGGTTTGCTACTGAACTACACATATATACAGGCATAAATTAACAATTCACATTCAATTTTCATTAAAAGATACTGAATGTTTCAAGCTTACCACAATTCATGGAAACAAACACAGATACGTTGATTAGCAATGAATTCTGGCACAACTACTGGCACAAATTCCCATCTGCTTATGTTCCAGGCTTTTATTTAGCAAAAATATGAGCTGGCTTCAACGCACTGTTGCTTTATCAAGCTTATTTGACTAGTGGTCTCGAACTAACGCTCCTAAGTGAGTATATCAGCGAGTCTAGCCAATGGAGCCACGTTTCGACAAGTATTTGAAAAAAATTTTAACTTCCTACGTCTCCCCTAACAACCAAAGATAGTATTTATAGTCCGACTAATCGTGTGTAGCCTTACATATCATTCCAGCCAATCAGTTCAAATGTAACTTGTGGCCCATTTCCCGTACAATGGTGGATTAAAAAAATCTACCACTGAGCGATTCTGATTTTGGGTGTTGTCTGACAGCACCATCATTTTATTTTGGCTATAACTTGTCAATTCCTAGACTATTTGCATAACGTTGTACATATTCTTTGTCAGCAAACCCTAAGGAACCCAAATATATATATTTAATAGAGCTAAGTGGCTGCGTTCAAAATATGCAATTTCTTCTACCTCCTGTTTCGAAGATGTGCTGTCTGGGTACTGTAATGTTTTCAAACGTAAACCCATATAATGTTATCTTTTCTAATAAGCGTTTTTCGTGATTTTAAAACCTAACTCTGGGAAGGGTAGTGAATTTATCACTGTCCGTCCGAAAAAGTTAGTGCATGTGGCCTACACGCGTGATAGTAGTAATTGTGTATCGCGTTACGCTTGTTGGGGGTGGCATTAATAGCGAGACGCGTGTTTAATTTTGCATGCGTTCCTGATTTTATTCGCCCCTCTCTCTTTCTATTTGAGTCCATCTGTTCGTTCGTTTTGGTAACGCAGTATAATTAATGTTAGGATTAATTTAGGTCATTACGCAGTCTGCCTCTCAATGTTTTTCTTAGAAATACAGCACACGTTTCATTGAAGAAAGCGGGTAATAATACAGTAGGCTTTTACTATCAACGTGAAAGCGTTACAATTTGCAGACGAAGCAGAAAACAAGGCGGATTTCGAGTACTGTCATTGTGACAGCACTGTTATTTTACCATTGCTCTTTTCTTTATTAGATTTATTTGTTAGGCTTTATATTTACTTGATAATTTATATATGTGGATTAGAATATTCCACGACATCCCACTATGACTTAGTATTCAGGTTCCTAGGATTCCGGGCCTGTCTGTATTAATAACGGTAGAGTTGTTGTTGTGTAAATTCACAAGATGCTCAAACACGTTGCCTGGTCCTTTAAAATGGAATTCTGATTCTATTCCATATTCGGACTTGTCTGGCTGTCTTCCTGACGAGTTGAATTCACAGTGAGGTAAACTAACAAGGCGCTAAGTTATAAGGCAACATTCGGCCTACACCCAGATTGCTACTACATGGCAAGGCTCCAATCAGAAATGTTGTATTTTTACATTTCATTTCAAATGCCAAGCGAATCACATGTAAGATGCGTATATTTCCCCTTCTCTCACGGACAATTCATGCGTAACAAACTCAAAAATAAATGTGTTGTTTACTTGTCGCCATATATTGTATGCCTGCTTCCGTCTATTATCGATCATGTTTGCGCTCACGACTAAGTAATCTATCACAGGTAATCCCCATCAAGATGGGTACTTCTCCTTCAAGTCTATTTGGAAAGGATTATCTCATTATCAATGAACTATAATCAATGATAATTTAATCGAATGTGATCATCCTAAGGTTGTTAACTCACTAATCCGGTCGACCCTGCACTGTCTGGTCTGGGTGGACAATGTGTTACACATTAGTAAACCACACTTCTCTGTACAGATCCAAGGTGTGAACATGGGGTCATACGAAAGTGACTGATTATCCTAATGAGCAAAAGATGGTCACTGAAGTCCCGACATGACAAGAATTGAGGGAAGGGTGTGTAAACAATGATTAAGTACAGAAAATGAGAAGTAGCACAATAATGTTGGCGATAAAGATGAAAGCTAGGAAAATAGAACGGACAATTATATATATATATATATATATATATATATATATATATATATATATATATATATATATATATATATATATATATATATATATATATCACGACATAACCTCCATTTATAAATACCAGTACATAATTTGCACCTCGCCTCGCCTCGTCTCTCGTCTGAGAGAGCAGTCGACTTATTCTTTCTGTATTTTCCGAGAGACTCCTGGGAACAACATGCAGCCCACTAAACGTGCATAAATATATTTATAGCACCAAATAATATAGATGCATATTGTAGCATGTTACGCAATTGTCTAGTTAATGAATGAAAAAGAAACACGCTTAGTTATTGCAGGAAAGTAGGGCATGTGTATGATGCGTGATGCCATATGATGATGGATGGTATCCGCATGTCTGGTTTTGTGTGGTGTGCAGATGTGTTCAGTCAAAACAATGTTCATACAAAAATAACAGGGCAATCCACATAGGACGTCAGTAAACTCACGACGTATAAAGTCAATGATTCTTGTAACAGCCGTTGACGTTTTTCTTCATTATTTATTGTGGACGCCACAGTGACAAAATGGTTACGCGAATATGTAGGCACATCAAACAGTCATTATCACAGCAACATTCAATACAGCAATAGACGGTAGACAGCATTACAATGATGAGTCAGATGCATGTTATATTTCAAAGTGCTGTAAATGTAGTCAGGTGAAAAACTCCATCCCTTTCTATAACAGCCAGGAGATAACCAGATGTATGAGATCAGTTCACTCTCCTTAGTTTGACTTCAGCAAGACAGACACGTCTGCCGAAGTATAAATAATGTCCTCAAAATATCCTCTAGATAATAAAGGTTTTCCAAACCTAGTTCATTTAACAAAGTAGCAAGTAATGGTCCTTGGTACATGCATCAACCGATGCAGTACAATGCAGCGACATGTGAGCTGGGAAAAAAACATCTCGTGACGACGACTTTCGAAGACAGGCTATGAACCAGAAATCGTTCACGACCAAAAAATCGATAGAGTTAATGAAAATGTTAATTTACCTTGCCTTCCGGAAATACACAGAAATATTATGCCTCCCGGCATGTGCAAATACACTAGAGGTATTATCTCGAATAAACGAAATATCCATAAGAGGACTCTCACATTCCTGACAGAACAAAAAAAATAGCGGAGATCCCCTCTTCAACGAGGCATCTCTTTCGCCATTCCAAATCGCTCACTCCACTAGTGGTGGGCGGAAACCGATCGACCAAGAAGCAAGACAAGTCATGCGCAGTCCAGCGCAAAATGACCACAGCTCAAACTTAACTGCATTCGATACCAACGCGAGAAGACAAATGCTTACCGAGAAAAGTGACTATAAATTTCAAGCAGTTGTTGCCCTTGCGTTATAAAATAGATATTGAAAAAAAACGATGTTGCGAGAATTTATCACGCAACATATCACCACCTCCTCCCGATAAAAAAAAAAATGTGGAACATATTTTTTTTTTCAATATCAAAGAGCATGCGATAAGCGGCTCAAAACGCACGAATTATGCGCTGATAATTAACTAAATTGCCAAACAATAGGCTAATTATAGAGTGTCTGGTGAGGATATACCTCAACAGAAAAATAAATATGTCTCAAAAAATATTCACATCGGGGAGGTGTCACCAACACACATCACGTTAGCATGTAAACACAATATACGTATGCAAGTTACTATAATCATCATTAAACAGCATACTCTAATATTGTCTTTAAAAATGGATGTACAAATCTGATAGGAAAATTTAAATAGTACATTCTTTGACATGTAATGACATAAGTACATAGTAAAGTTAAACTACATGACGATCCAGGACATATGCTCTGGTATTCCGAGGGTAAGTACACAATCTAGAACTCGTCATGCTTGATACTAGTAAGGTAAGTCCTCAGCTCAACAATGACATTCTGAGAAAGTACAAGCAATATAATGCTGATTAATAACTAATATGCTTCATAAGGTACAATACATTATTAATAATTGTGGCTGTTTAGTAAACTAACGGCCCTTATATTAACTACTCAGTCCTCCTCTATCATCTTAAAAAACGAACAGAAGAAGATGACAACAAAGCACGATAGTGTGTACATATAAAGTAAGTACAGATGTGCTAATCTATTGTAGAAATATAGGTGTGTTATGACTCTGTAATATATGGAAATATAGGACAGAAGTATTAGTTGGAGTCATGTGGGCATCTAGACAAAATGTCAGCCATCACATTATCCGCACCACGGATAGCTCGTACCGTGAAGTGAAAAGGTTGAAGAGCTATAGCATATCGAGTGGATCTCGAACTCTTCAAATTCTTAGTCTGAATAGCTGTAAGAGCTTTCTGATCAGTCTCTAGAATGAAATGTGCGCCCAGGAGGAATCTTTGTAGTTTTAGAATTGACCAAACCATCGCTAACAACTCACGGTCTAAAACCGAGTAGTTCCTCTCTGCCGCATTTAGTTTTCTAGAAATGTACATAAAAGGATGCAGAGTATTTGCATATTCTTGCATCAGTGCTGCTCCAATCCCAGTGGATGAAGCATCACTCCGAAGAACAAAAGTCCTATCAAGAGTAGGTAATCTTAAGATGGGAGGAGAAGAAAATATATTCTTGATTTGGTCTAGTGAAGATTGGCATTCTCCAGACCAACGGACCAGATTAGGCGAACCTTTCTTCAACAATGTTGATAGAGGTGCCATGATCGAAGATAAATTTGGAATAAATCTCCCATAAAATTGAATTAAACCTAAGAGACTCCTAACTTGTTTCTTCGTTTTAGGAACAGAGATGTTCAGTATTTTGGAAGTATTGTGGTCTTCTGTCTTCAAGAGACCATGACCAACACGATGACCCAGGAAAGAGATTTCACCAAAACCAACAAAAGCTTTAGAAGGTTTCGCTGTCAAATTATTCTCACGTAGAGTGGACAGTAAGTCATATAACCCTAAATAGTGATCTTCCCAGGTATCACTGAAGAGACAGATGTCATCTAAGTATGCGATGACATCCGAACGATGTGACAGAATTCGACGCATCATGCGAACGAAAGTGGCAGGGGCGTTCATGAGACCAAAAGGCATAACATTCCATTGAAATAGACCCCTAGGTGTAGAAAAAGCAGTAAGAGGTTTGGCATGCTCTGCTAAAGGCACTTGCCAATAACCTTTAGACAAGTCAAGTTTAGTGAAGAATCTAGAATTAGAAAGTCTAATCAGTAGATCTTCTAACAAAGGCATCGGTTCAGCGTCGAACTTTGTGACCTGATTCAATTTGCGATAATCAACGCAAATTCGTATGTTTTTATCCTTCTTCCGGACAATAACCATGGAAGAAGAATATGGTGAAGTCGATGGTTCAATTATATTTAATTGAATCATTTCATCCAATTCCTTTTCCACTTGCGACTGAAAGTGTATAGGAATAGGATAAGGCCTAACCCTAATTGGATTATTGTCGGTAAGAATTATGTCATGTTCTATGACATCTGTGTGTCCAGGAATGTCAGTGAGAACATCCTGAAATGTTTGTAACATCGACGAGACTTGTCGATGTTCGTCACCAGAAAGATTAGGAGAAACAGAAACGTTTTTCCAAGATTCCGTAGAATGTAATGGAACCACTGGAAGGGGAAGATTGACATCTGAGAAGGTAGCTTCCTCATCCTGAATGACAGACAGGGATGAATAATGACCGTGAGGTGCAGGAGCATCATCCGTTGCCTGGAAAATAGGCAGCAAATAGTCCGGACGTTCGTGAAATTCCGAAAGCATGTTTATGTGGAAAGTTTTATGCTTTCCATCAATATCGACCACATAGTCAACATCGGAAATCCGAGAGACTATTGCATACGGACCTTTCCATGCAATAAGAAGTCTATTTTCCCTACTGGGGAGTAGGACGAATGCTTTGTCACCTGGACAAAGTTGTCGTAGACATCTATTCTTGTTAGCAAACTGTCTTGCCTTCTCTTTAGCAATTTCTGATGAAGCAGTTGCTAGCTTACATGCCTCAATGATCTTTTGTCTAAGAGCAATGACATACTCATATGAGGATTGAGTTTCATCGCTAATATCATCGGCAGTGATGAGATCGTGTAATAAAGACATAGGGCCGCGTGGACGCGCGCCAAAGACAAGTTCGAAGGGAGAAAATCCTGTGTGTTCATTAGGGACTTCTCTATAGGCAAAGAGAGCCGCGGGTAAAACCCTGTCCCAATCTTGAGGATGATCTTCAGTTATCTTACCAAGCAAAGTCTTGAGCGTTCTATTCAGACGCTCAACTAACCCATTAGACATAGGATGGTAGATACTACTGAGAGATCGTTCAATATGTAAGGTAGACATTACCTGTGACATAGTGTCAGATATGAGTTGAGTGCCATGGTCTGACAATATTTCTCTGGGGAACCCCAAGCGAGAAAATATCAACCAAAGAGCATCTGCGATATCTGTAGTAGATATGCTCTTAAGAGGAATAGCCTCTGGCCAACGTGTGCACATATCGACACATGTAAGGATAAACTGATGTCCTCTGGCCGACTTGACCTTAAAAGGGCCAATAATATCTATGGCCATTTTCTGAAACGGCCGAATAGGAATGTCAGCAGCCTGGATAGGCGCAGCATGTCGTGGTCCTCTAGATTTGACCTCCTGACATACCTTGCATGATCGACAGTAAATACGAATGTCCTTATTGACAAAAGGCCAAAAGAAAGCCGCAAGGACTCTCGACTTCGTACGGGCAAAACCCATATGTCCAGCACATTGCGAGTCATGAGCATGTTGTAATATTTGCACTCTCATGCTCTTGGGAACAAGAATTTGCGAATGTGCCGACGTAGTCGAATCTTGTACCATACGTACAAGTACGCCGTTTCTCATTGCAATCCAAGATTTTCTATTTGTATCCTGATTCGGATCACCTTTCTTCGCAAGAACGAAGAATTTTTTTAAAGAAGGATCTTCTTCTTGCAATTTTATGAAAGAGTCACGAGTGATTACTAAGTGACTATCTTGGCTATCAACTTCATTATCACTATTCAGTGAAGTTTCGGGTGTTTGTAGAGCTTGTGCTCTTGTAACTACTGCATTTGTAGCTTGCATGTTATTATCTTCCCAAGCAGCAATCTGCTGTGGGGTACACTCCCTAACTCCGTGAATACGACCAATAATAAGGTCCGCAATAGGATTAGGTAAGAGACAAGCATGCACATCTCCAGTAAAGAAAGGAGTGGCAATGCGAATTACAGCAGTAGTATATTTTTCTAGAGTGCCGCCAAATGTGACACATTTAATAACCCTTCCTGTAGCACAAGATGGATCTACAAGCGATTGTCTAACACCAATAGTGGTGCATCCGGAATCGAAAAGTAGTGAGACCGGAGTATCATTAACAAGACCCTTATGTAGGATTAAAGAACCCCTCCCGTCATGCGCAACAGCAGCAGGAAGAGCGGGAAGTGGGTGACCACAACTCAAAGTAGTTATGGTACCCGGTTCGAATAAAGTACTGCATTGGGGGCATTTGTTTGCTCTCTCAAAGTCAAAAGCAGAACCAGTGACAGCGTCAAAGTTTTTACTATCAACAACATGATTACAGGCTCCCTCAGTTTCCTGTTGTACAGCATTAGCCTGCTGATATCTCTTTTTTTTTGTGTTGAGATCTACCCCCGACTATTATTACCTCTGAAGTTATCAAAGTTATTATTATCTCTGCAGTTATTATTGTCTCTATTGTAATTGTTATCCTGGTTCGAATTCCAGTTTCCACGATTACTATCATGTTCACATTGATGCGAACATCTATTTGTTTGGTTCTGAGGTCTTCGGCAGGAATAACCTCTATTACCATATCCTCTTTTGAAATGCCTATAATTATTAGGGTGATAGTAACGAGTACTATCAGGTTGTCTCCAATTCTTCGAAGAAGAATCACCATGAAATTGATTTCCATGATTTTGACAGAAATTACCGCTACTCTTTCTATCAAAATTTTGTTGGAATCTACGAGCAAAATTTTGGCCATACGGAGCTGCCGAAGCAACTGGTAAACCTTCTTTCACCTTAGAGTTACCCATGGTTATGTGTGGGTGCGCAGTTACGTATTGGCAACAGAAATCTTCCATTTCTTTTATTGTTTTAGGTTTACGTTCATGAAGGAAAGCAAGGAAAGACTCATTGACAGACGACATGACTTTGTCTCTAAGTATTAAGTCCATAAGTCCTTCATAAGTTTTTTCCGTCTTAGATAGTTCAACCCATCGTGAGAAAGTAATGCGTATTCTTGCAATAAACTCGGAGAATTCAACTCCATTTTCAGGTAACATGTTTTTAAATTGTAGACGATAGCCGTCTTCGTTAAGCTGATATTTCTTTAACAAAGCGGCCCTGACAACCTCATAATTGTTCTTGTCAGGTTCATCCACCATATTTAATATACTTAGAGCTTTACCTGTCAGTATCCCTGATAACTGATAAACATATTTTGCTTTGTCTATGTTATGAGCTGTACATGCTTGTTCAAATCTGTCCAGATAGAACATTATGTCATCGCTGGAAGGACTAAATGTTGGTAATTTAATCTTAAAAGTATCATTATTAGCCTTACCAGAAGATGAACCCTTGTTTGAATCATTACCATTACTCATGCTCGTCAATTTCAATTTTTCCAACTCTAAAGCTAAGACCTTTTCTTCATGTTCCATTTTTGCTTTCTCTTTCCTTTCATCAGACTCTCTCTGTAATCTTCTTTCCTCAGCCTGAGCCTCTTTTTGAAGTCTTTCATTTTCAGCTTCTTTTTCAAGTCTTTTATTTTCAGCCTCTTTTTCAAGTCTTTTATTTTCAGCTTCTAGCTGGAGTTTTCTTTCCTCAGCTTCTGATTCTATTTTTTGTTTTTCCATTTCCATTTGGAATCTCTTTTCATCCACCTGCATCTGCAGTTTCTTTTGTTCAGCTTCCATTGCTTTATCATATCGAGCAGTTGCAAATTCTTCTAACTTATCACCAGTCTTCCCAAGCAATTTACCCTGCTCAATAAAGTGCTCAAATGTAGACATGATGAGTAATATATAAGTCCAAAACCTGAAATAATTAACTAATTTATTTCAAACCTAAGTGTAACAAGTCTTAATTAAGCACTTGTATATTCACATTTAGAGTTATCTACCCTTCCAAGATGGAGGTGAAATTCGTTTCTCACCTTAGACGCCGAAAGAAAAACATCAGGAATGTGTATATTTCGATGGATATCACCATGTTATGTTAAATTATAGAATAAGAGATACACCAGAGTATCTAGTGGTGTAGATATTTTCCTATAACTGACCTCGAAACCCTTGAATCGGTCGGTTGGATCGGAGGGTTGATCAGTGAGTTAACAATTCACTATCGTAAAACAAGCTATTGTTACCGAAACAGAACCAGGCTCGACAGTAAACATGACTCACTCTAATATCTTGGGGGCTAAGGAGATTTCTAAAATTGGATACTGGAATGTAAGAACTATGTATCAAGACGGAAAATTGGAAGAAGTAATTAAAGAAATGGATAATTATAAGTTGGACTTATTGGGTGTCAGCGAGTGTAGATGGACGGGGAAGGGCATAAAATATATTTCAGAAGAAAAAAAGCAAATTATATACTCTGGTAGTAATGATAATCGTCACACAGAGGGAGTAGCCATCCTAATGACACAGAAAGCAGCAGCATCGCTTATCAGCTGGGTACCTATCAATGAGAGGCTAATATTAGCTAGATTTCAGACACGATTTTTTCAAGCTCTCAATTGTACAATGTTATGCACCAACTAACGACGCTCTTGATACCACAAAAGATGACTTCTATGAAGCACTTCTAAGTACCATCAACACAATACCCAAGCATGACATAATAGCAGTCATGGGTGATTTTAACGCCAAAGTAGGTGACAACAACGATGGAGTACAAAGATATCTCGGTACTCATGGCATAGGCTGTATGAATCAAAATGGCGAAAGACTTCTAGAACTTTGTGAAATATCAAACCTCGTTGTGGCAGACACCATCTTTCCACATAAGAATATCCACAAGATAACATGGAATTCACCTGATGGCAGAACTAAGAACCAGATAGATCACTTCTGCATAAGCGCTAAATTTCGCTCATCAGTTCAAGACGTCAGAGCATACAGAGGTGCAGAGATCGGAAGCGATCATAACCTCTGCATAGCTAAAATGAGAATTAAACTGAAGAAGTTATACCAACCGAATAAAAATAGAAGAATAGATGTACACAGACTGCAATCAAATGATATAAAGAAGGAATATAATGTCAAAATGAACAACTATTTCGATGCTTTAGGCAAAATTGACAACGATATCACCACCAAGACAATCGATACTAAATGGGAACAACTGAGAACAGCAATGACAGAAGCAGCTGTAGCGACCACCTAGTACATAAAAAGAAAAAAATGGATGAGAGAAGATACTTGGGATAAAATACAAGAAAGGAAAACAGCAAAACTTAAACTACTAGCGGCAAGTACACATAATGCAGTTGAATCTTGCAAACTAACTTATAACTTGTTAAATAAAGAAGTGAAGACAAAAACTCGAAGAGATAAAAGACATTTCACTACGCATCCAAGAACTGGCCGTAGAAGCTGAAAATGCTGCAAGAACTTGTAATAGTAGGTGCCTTTATCAAATTACAAAACAACTATGTCACCAGCCTACTGCTATGGAAACACCTGTTAAAGGTAAATTAGGGAATTCAATACCAACAGAAAAAGAACAAATGAAGAGATGGGCTGAGCACTTCATGGAGGTGCTAAACAGACCACCACCAACAGTAACACCTGATTTTAATAATGAAACATCCACAACCACTTTGCCAATAACTTGCGATGAATTCACGCTGGACGAGATCAACAAGCCGTTAAAAGATTAAAAAATTTTAAAGCTGCTGGAGTTGACGAAATTTCAGGGGAAATGATTAAAGCAGTTAATGACAACAACCTCTTGAGAATTTTAGATATTATAAATGAAGTATGGAGAGAAGAACAACCACCACAACAATGGAAAGACAGTATTATTGTAAAGTTACCGAAGAAAGGTGATCTATCAGACTGTAATAACTGGCGTGGTATATCTCTATTATCAGTACCTGGAAAATTAATATGTTGCATGATGTTAGAAAGACTTAAATTGCATGCTGACGAAAAGATCAGAGAAGAACAAGCGGGTTTCAGGCCGAAACGATCATGTATTGATCAAATATTCACACTAAGAACAATTATAGAAGAATCAGTGGAAAGGCAATCGCCACTTATTATCACCTTCGTCGATTTTCAAAAAGCCTTTGATAGTCTACACCGCCCATCATTGTGGAAGATAATTACAATCTATGGTTTTCCAACAAAATATGTGAATATAATCAAAGCGCTATATGACAATGCAAGATGTTGTGTTAGAACAAATAAAGGGAATACAGAATGGTTTACAGTAGAAACAGGGGTGAAACAAGGCTGTATTATGTCACCACTACTTTTTGGAATAGCTATTGAATGGGTTATGAGAAACTATACCCACAATGAACAATTGGGTATAAAATGGACAAATGGAAAATTCCTGGGGGACGTGGATTTCGCAGATGATGTAGCATTCTTAAGTTCAACACCAAGACAATCCCAAGAAGCAATAAATAATTTGTGTCATCTCTCGGTTAAAATTGGACTCCAAATAAATGCCTCTAAAACTAAAGCTATGAACTTTTCTAACGAGACCTTTGATATCATCTTGAACGGGGAAAAACTACAGAAAGTTGAAAGTTTCAATTATTTAGGCAGTAAAATGACTCAGGATGGTGACACAACAAGAAAAATCCATACTAGAATTGCTTTGGCAGCTAGCGCCTTCAATAGATTATCTAACATTTGGAAATTACGATCATTGAATATACATACCAAGCTTCGTCTGTTTAATTCAAATGTTATCTCAGTGTTAACATACGGCTGTGAGAGTTGGAAAATAACAAAATCATTGGAGAACAAGCTGAATACATTCGAGAACAAATGTATTAGAAAACTCATGAACATCAGTTGGAAAGAATTCAAGACTAATCGACAAATAAGAGAAGACTCTAGGCAGAAATTGTCTCCGACTATATAAGGAAAAGACGATGGTCATATATCGGTCATGTCCTACGAATGCAAAACAACAGAATACCACTACAGGCGCTCACTTGGGTTCCTGAGGGTAAGAGGAAAAAAGGAAGACCAAAGAAACACTCAGAAGAACAATAATAAGAGAAGGAAGAACGTTGGGCCTAAATAATGTGCAAGAGCTAAGAGGAGTGGCGTCACAACGAACAACCTGGAGAGCACTGGTTTCTGCCTTATGCGCCGTGTTTGGCGCTTAAAGAATTTATTATTATTATTATTATTTATATTCACATCACCTTATATTATCCCAGTCTCTGTGGGAAACAAGTCTCCAATCAAAGAACTTGTATATGAAATATCACCAATCAATTCTTGATCATTATTGAATGTTGCTGTGATAATGACTGTTTGATGTGCCTACATATTCGCGTAACCATTTTGTCACTGTGGCGTCCACAATAAATAATGAAGAAAAACGTCAACGGCTGTTACAAGAATCATTGACTTTATACGTCGTGAGTTTACTGACGTCCTATGTGGATTGCCCTGTTATTTTTGTATGAACATTGTTTTGACTGAACACATCTGCACACCACACAAAACCAGACATGCGGATACCATCCATCATCATATGGCATCACGCATCATTTGGTGGCCATAAGCTGGTTTGATTCTGGTACCAGCAAACACGGGGTCCCTTACCCACTTCATTTTCAACAAGAATTCATCAGCATCCTTCAAGAAATTAACATTTCAAGCAGTTGTTGCCCTTGCGTTATAAAATAGATATTGAAATAAAACGATGTTGCGAGAATTTATCACGCAACAGTGTATACAAGCCGATGCTTCGTAGTATTTTTTGAAGGCGGGTCGAGGCCAGCCAATCAGAAAATAACTCACAAAACCCGAGCGATATGCTACGACAGTTTTATTATGGAGGATTAACAGCGTATAATCCTAAAGTTAGAATTAGAGATCGGGAAGAAGAACGAAATGACAGACAAGGATGAGAATGGTCACCTTTTGATTGAGAAATCTTCATTTATATGTAGGTACAAGGAAAGTTGGAGGGAGTAAGTATTTTTGAAGAATTTTGCAAGAAAAAGTGTCCGTACATTGAGAAATCCTGTGTTTTTCCTATTCATAATTCAAGATAAAATCGTTAAAACGACCAATATAGGACAACAACATATGGATGGAAATATAAACTTACCGAGAATGGGAGAATGTTATTCAGAAGGCTTTAACTAGAACATGTGCGATGCACGGTCTAAATATAAACTTACCGAGAATGGGAGAATGTTATTCAGAAGGCTTTAACTAGAACATGTGCGATGCACGAGACCGAGATTTGAACCACGTCTAGCACAAGTCACCTCGAAAGTGGACATTTTAGAAAAGTAAATCGGAGTTATGGATCTTGGCTTCCGAGACGCCCGATCTCAGCCAATATAAGGAGAGCGCACATTGTTCAAAATCACTTGTACAGCGAGAGACAGAACGACTACGGCTGGAGACGCGTGTAAAGGCCAATATCTTATTATTTACAGCCGGGCAGTTCCACAAAGCCAGTCTTTACTGATCTTAATTAGATCCTGCGAGGGTGTGTAAAGTTACTATGTAAATTAAAACAGTAATTACAAATTTTACTTCAGGATTTGTTCAATCTATATGTTAAGAAAGTATCTTCCATATTAATTAGTTACTTGGTATGTTTTGTTTAAACATAAATAACACATAAGGAAGGGAAACCCGAGGCCTGTAAACAGTAAATTAATATTAGACAAACATAAAGGTATGTTATCAGGCACTCGTAAGAAATAAAGAAGTAGTAGTAGTAGATCTATACTAATGTCCTTAAGTCTTCTACTATTTACTGGACCCAGTATCAAGGTCTTTGTCTTGTTTGGACTGACACATACTGTTAATAGGAGAACAACAGAAGTGATTGCGTCATTTAAGGGCTGAGTTGCCCACTGTATACTTCCGGTGTTATCTTGTGTGTTTCGTACTGATAAATAGCCAGCAAAGCATCTTTTTTTTGGGGATGCCTAGCTGGCCGTGGGGTCAGTGTGATTCGCTTGATAGCTAGGCGGAGTTGTCGTACGGAAGGTACGGGGTTCGAACCCTGGGTAAGCCACTCACGTCTGTTGTTTTTCTGTTGTCCAAGTGTTCTACTTCTTTATTTCTTACGAGTGCCTGAAAACATTCCAAGTGTTCTACTTCTTTATTTCTTACGAGTGCCTGAAAACATACCTTTATGTTTGTCTAATATTAATTTACTGTTTACAGGCCTCGGGTTTCCCTTCCTTATGTGTTATTTATGTTTATACAATACCAGAAACCTACCCTCTGTTCTATACTAATGTCCTTAAGTCTTCTACTATTTACTGGACCCAGTATCAAGGTCTTTGTCTTGTTTGGACTGACACATACTGTTAATAGGAGAACAACAGAAGTGATTGCGTCATTTAAGGGCTGAGTTGCCCACTGTATACTTCCGGTGTTATCTTGTGTGTTTCGTACTGATAAATAGCCAGCAAAGCATCTTTTTTTGGGGATGCCTAGCTGGCCGTGGGGTCAGTGTGATTCGCTTGATAGCTAGGCGGAGTTGTCGTACGGAAGGTACGGGGTTCGAACCCTGGGTAAGCCACTCACGTCTGTTGTTTTTCTGTTGTCCAAGTGTTCTACTTCTTTATTTCTTACGAGTGCCTGAAAACATACCTTTATGTTTGTCTAATATTAATTTAGGTATGTTTTGTTGAAGGTTGAAACCTGATAAATAACCACCGTGACTGAGTCCTTATCAGGGCTAGCACAGTCCGTTTCATGACTAATAACAGTTCTTTTCAGGACTACCAACAGTCCTTATCGGGGCTTATCCACTCTGTCCTCAAGGTACAGCACCTTTTTAGAGCTGACTTGTCAGGCAGGGGATACTATAACCCCATACCATATATGTGTGTACATATTTTGTATTATTTAATTTCATAAAATGTTCCACAGTAGCCACCTGTCACTGAGCCATATATTATGCATTTCCACACATACATCTGACAACAACTCATCTCACCTACACTAGGGATGTGGTAATTATTATCCAAAGTAGCCACATATCCTACAATTATCTGCAGGTTCATTTTTGTCACTCAGTCAGTGGTCAGTGATCAAGAATTGTTCAATATCAAGGCTATTAGCCCCAGCAGTGTCTGGATGGTTAGAAGCCCGACCTATCTGAAAAGCTGTACCTGTCACATCAAAGCTTAAGAGAAGTTACGTATATTTATATGACAATCGTGCACCCTGCTGTGAGAACAGTCAAAATTGTTTAGTGATGGAAAAAGAACCATGATAGCTTAACTGACTTTGTTACAGTGAATAAGACAGGAGGAATTCAAATATCTAAGTTGGAAGAGTCTACAAGGACATTTTTAAATATTAACTTGTTAACGGTTAATTGATTCCAGTCTACAAGGACATTTTTAATATTAACTTGTTAAATGTTAATTGGTTACCCAAGTTGGTTTTGCAAATACAAATCTTCATCTATTTCATACATAGTCACGCACACTCATCACACATAGATAGATGATGCATATAATATATTTATAATAATAATAGCCCCTTCAGTCATAACTGACTATGAGACTGCGCCCCTGAGGTGACAGCCCTCAGCTGTTTATTTTCCTGATGTTCCATTCGATGTTTTCTCCTCTCTTCTGCCTGTTGTGTGAGCTTCTTTTCGCCCAAACTGAGGTGGCGCCGCAGATAGCATCGCCACTTTCTGCGATCGGCAGCTTCATCCTCCCAGGTTGGTGGATTTATGTCCAGTGCCCTCATGTCTCTCTTGCACACATCTTTGAATCTCAGCTTCGGTCGCCCAACTGTTCTTTTGCCATCTGCCAGTTGTCCGTAGAAGATATCTTTCCGGATCCGACCATCTTCTATGCGGCGGACATGGCCAAGCCAGCGTAGTCTGCGCTGTCTAAGCAATGTATACTTGCTTTGAAGGCCATCACGTGACAACACCTCGACATTTGTCACTTTATCTTTCCACGAAATGCCGAGGATGTGGCGTAGACACAGTAGATGGAAGGTATTGAGCTTTCTTTCTTGCTTAGCATAGGTTGTCAATGTCTCGCTACCATTATAACCGGTGCTACTTCCTGTGTTTTGCCGACACCTTTAGGGTGAAGCTGGAGTGGCCTCTCCAGGGCGCGAGCTTGGGCAGTTATATGGAGATCAAGCTGTTGCCCATGCAGCATGTTCCCCCTCTCCACGCAGCCGGTAAACCCAAAGGAACGGCAGTACCCGATACAATAATATATTTATAGCACCACATAATATAGATTCTTCAATACATTATAGTACCAAATAATATAGATGCATATAAAATATTTATAGCAACACATAATATAGATTCTTCAATATATTATAGTACCAAATAATATAGATGCATAATTATCTGTGCATTCTTACAATAAATACAGTGTTCTTGTTAGTGTTGTTTATCTTCTTCTTCTTCGATCCTTAGCCGCCGACCGTCAAAGCAGTCAGTGGCCATCGTGCCTAGTGGCGTCTTGTAGGACAACAACAAATTGATTCCACTTTGCTCGGTCGGCGGACATCCTTCGTACAGTGCCCCAACTCTGGTTCATTCTTTGCATCTCAGCCTCTACAGTCCTCCGCCAGGTTGTTTTTGGTCGGCCTCTCTTTCGTTTTCCTTCAGGGGTCCAAAGCATAGCTGTTCTTGTGATGGCATCGGGGTCTCTTCTAAGGACATGGCCAACCCAGCTCCAGCGTCTGCCAGCTATGATGGTGTGCATGTCCTCTTGCTTGCTCGGAGTATCACAGTGACTATTAATTTATTTTACCATCACGTCCGATTTTGTTTAATACTCTTAATGTTCTGGTTCCCTTGTCATTTTATATTTTCTTTTCTACCTTCGTAACTCTATTTTTTTCACCTTTTCAAACCCCACCCGCGGTTTGTTTACGTTCTGGCCTTCAACGGTCAGCGTAGCGGTAACGTAATGTTATCTAAACGCACCCGTGGTTCGTTTGACCAGAGAAACATTCCTCTGGTCGCTTTAAGTCTTTGATCCCGTTGAACGAGCGAACGGGTTTCTGTGAAAGAAACGGCTCGTTAGCAGGGACCAATCTTCTAAGGTCGGTAAACTAGTTTGATCTTCAATTCAGGAGAGATTTGTTGTGGCCCCTGATCATAATATTATGTCTATCTGGGTGTATTCTGGTATTGTCTGTTGTCTTTGATCGCGTTGTGAAGGCTCCTAGAGATACCTCTGTGTGAATTTCAGAACTCCTACCATTACGACCAATTACGCCGATACAGTTGTCTGGGTAAATACACCCACAGATAATTAAGGCTATTAATAAATGTTAAAATACACTGAACTAACTCACGTGTGTAAAATCTTTTGATAGAATTATATTACATTTATTTTGTTCTGGTCAATTTTTTAGACCAGAACTTAAAAGGATTTAGAGATTATGAAAGAAATGCATGGAATATTATATCATAAATGCAATAGTGTACATATATATGTACTATACTAGTTAGTTTTATTTGTTCTAGTAGTCATCTACTTGGGAGGATTAGTTAATGTTTGTGCTGTTGGGGTGGCCTCACAACACCTGTCTATATTGATACACAGTGTCTGGGAATTTTTATGGGGAATTAGTAACTACAAAGCGTTGGTGAATGTCCAGCAGACCAGAGGCTTCATCTTGTAGTTGTAGCTCTGGTGCTGAAAGTGGTCCCACCTCTCCGTGCTGGCGGGCAATAATGGGTGGTCTTCACAAGAACTGCACAGATACACTCGAGTAAGTTTAACACTTTGTGACAACAGAAACTCACAGCTCTGCAATCAAAGTATGGGCCATGTGTCAAAATCTATTCTCTACCCACGTCTGGACACAACACTGACACAACAACCACATCATACAGACAGGTCAGATCTCTCTGACCAAACAGCACATTTACCATGGTGGTTTTACATCAGATAGATCCTCCCAGACTATAGGTTCTGAAAAATATTTATTAGTTGTCTGCCCTAAAAGAGGATAGGTAATATGTTTCATTATTCTCAACACTTGATCTGTCTTGCCTACCCTTGCTGGAGTTTATGTACATTGTTGGTCCCTAGACCCTGACTTGGGCGGGGGGTCTAGAGCAAATCCCTACTTGTTTGTAAGGCTAGATTTCGATAAGGCAGTATCAAATCACTCGAACATGAAACAATATTCAAAATATATAAGGAAATAATTTCAATCTTACCAGATTATGAATAAATAACACAGAATTGCTAGCAAAACTCAGCTGAGCTGCTGGCTATAGTATGGCGTCCCTAAACTTCTTTCACTTTCTTTCATATGGAAATCACCACACTTTAAAATCTGTGTCTATCACTGAACAACTATTGAAGAATGGCCCCACTTGCGCGACTGAGCGCTAATAATATGATTGTTTGTAGCCAATCACTGCCTAGGTTTATTTTAAATTCAAATTTCCTACCCTAAAGTCATTTCAGTCATGCTTCAGTCAAGTATGGATGGTTATCTGTTAGTCTGTCCGTCTCTACTTGTGTTCTACAAAAATGTACTTGATTTTTGAACCAACCTTTCTCTCCCCTCCAAAATTTTGTCGTTAAAAGTTATATTTAGACACAGCTACCACCAATGTCCCTCTCTTCCATACTACGTAGATTTGAACACCTGCGTCTCGAGGTCGTGTTTTTTTGTGCAAATAGCGACACTTTTAGATTCAATACAGTCTGTCGATGATGTGAACAACACTGTCTTTTGTCATTATCTTCAATATTATCTATCCGTTTGTAAAATTAAGAACATATTAGTTCACTGCTCAGAATGGGCCATCCGGCCAGCTAATTTTTATATTCCTAACATTAATATTAAGAAAAGTTACTTTTTAATTTTGGTAATATTTCAAGCAACTGCGTTTTAGCCGCTCAATTCAAATCAAAAGCCTGGTATCGCAAAAGCGTCCAATAAATGACTGTGGCGTATCATATCTATGGTCCCTTCTGTCGAGTTGCTTACTTTTTATGTCAACTTGGGAAACGTGACTTTTCTCCGTTTGCTCCCCCCCCCCCCCCCCCCCCCCCCCCCCCCCCCCAATTGCGTCTCCTTAGCCTTTCCAGTCTCACGCAATCTTTCCAGTCATATTTTTTTCCTTTTTGATCCGCCGTTCCCCTCCTGTCTAGCAAGTCAATTTTTATGGAGGGTGATGACCCGCGGTCTGGGCGATCATGTACTATCAGCAGCCTACGCATTATGTTTTTATCCTTACATGTTATCTTTGGAGGTATTTTACCGTTGTATCTCTGTCAATTTCACTACACTGGGGAATTTCTGGCGTCTGTTGTCTTTGATGTAGTCTCTAGAGATACCTCTGTCTTACTCCTCATTACGCATTACGCCGATACATCTGTAGAATCAGGCTATGCAGGTGTCCCAGGGTAGCGTTGGTTGTAAGCTATAAATCTGATTAGTCTTAATAGACTAACACACTCGTGAATACTTTCCTGGCCCGAGATGGACCATCATGAGATAAGGCAGACTTTAACACAGAACTAAATGTTAAGGCCTATCTCTAGTCATTTTTCGGGGTGAGTTGACATGTCTTATTAATATATAAATATTCATGTTAGCTTTTTATATATCTGATAGGAAGGTGACTTACTTCATTTTTTGAGGATTTCTCCCGGTAAATTTAATTCAGTGATAATGTAGCGCTGTCTACGGCCTTAGTTAAGTGGTGCTTAAACTGTTACGGGTTATAATGGGAAATGATAAACTTACAATAACAGATACTAGGCGTAGAATCAGTTCATACAATGCTTACCATTGGGTTAAGAGTCAGCAAAATTAACTGTCATTTCTGCAAGATAAGGTCAGAGGTGTGGATCATTCACTTAACACTGAATTATAGGAGAAAGTCACTTATTCCTTTTTTGATAGATATTTCTAGTGGCAAGGGAGAGTCATTTTATGCTTACTTGTGTGGCTAGGCACTAGTCTATAACTTTCACAGAAAGCAGTCACCAGGCATAGATATAATTATATCTTATGATTCAGCCACAGCTGTATTATTATAGCAAGAACATTGCATTTTCTATGTACTCATTTTGTGGAAAGTTAATATATTTCCCCAAGGGGACATATGATTTATTTGTGTAATGTCACATGCTGTAATCTGTTTATGTAAATTCATTTAATGTTGTAAGATGAATAAGCATATTCATTCAACTGTAACTACAAGGTTAGGTTTCCTGTATGTTTAGTTGGAAGAAGAGGAGTAGATTTTGCTGTCAGAACATTTACTGACAGGTACATGGGTATTCAAAATATATTAGCCTATGCGGGCGCATGCAGATAATTGATAGAGTGGAAGGAGCGGAGCATAACTGGTTATAAAACATTAGAGTGATTTTGTTGTTGCTTGATGTAAAGGGTGTCTTTTTTTTGGGTCTCAGTTTCAGGGATACCGAATTGCTAGAGTCAAGTCTCCAGTCAGGCGAAGAATGTCATATACTCTTCGTTCTAGAGGGATTCTGAATACAGCTAGCAATCACGAGTCGTCACCCCCATTCCTGAACCTAAACCCTTTGTCAACGCCAAGTTAAGCTCACGCAGTGCAACGAGCCAACGCTAAATCTGAAATCATCTAAGGCAGTAGTAGTTCTCTACTCGCCTATTGGATTACCAGTCAGAGCATTGCGGCTTCCAGAATATAAAAACCGCCCAGCATGTCTATAGCAGAATCTGATATCACCCGCCTTTGTGTGCCTAAACGGGGCACTCAGCCAAACCACAGCCAAACCAGTTTTAAACCGGATTTAATGCCAAGCAAGCAATAGCGCCGGATAAGAGCGCCTGGTTCTCTTCGTCCCCAAATAACTTCGTCTGGTGTAGTTCTGGGTTATGAAAACCTCGCACTTATGAGCGTCTTCCAGCCCCCTCACGCAATTAGAGGTCACCAACGTTTAGCACCACCGAGGAAAGTTTTGTAGGCTTATTCCCTCACCTTGAAGGATCTACATGTAAGACACTTTTCTGGAGCTAGCACCTTTGGTCCCACGAAAGCGGACAGGCTGTCGCTCAGTTTGTTTATTTGGTCAGCAGAAGATAAACAGCGTTTTCCAGCCCCTCACGCAATTAGAGGTCACCAACGTTTAGCACCACCAAGGAAAGTTTTGTAGGCTTATTCCCTCACCTTGAAGGATCTACATGTAAGACACTTTTCCCTTTGGTCCCACGAAAGCGGACAGGCTGTCGCTCAGTTTGTTTATTTGGTCAGCAGAAGTTAACAGCGTCTTCCAGCCCCTAACGCAATTAGAGGTCACCAACGTTTAGCACCAACAAGGAAAGTTTTGTAGGCTTATTCTCTCACCTTGAAGGATCTACATGTAAGACACTTTTCTGGAGCTAGCACCTTTGGTCCCACGAAAGCGGACAGGCTGTCGCTCAGTTTGTTTATTTGGTCAGCAGAAGATAACCTTGAAGGACAGTCGCTCAGTTTGTTTATTTGGTCAGCAGTTAACAGCGTCTTCCCCTCACGCAATTAGAGGTCACCAACGTTTAGCACCACCAAGGAAAGTTTTGTAGGCTTATTCCCTCACCTTGAAGGATCTACATGTAAGACACTTTTCCCTTTGGTCCCACGAAAGCGGACAGGCTGTCGCTCAGTTTGTTTATTTGGTCAGCAGAAGTTAACAGCGTCTTCCAGCCCCTAACGCAATTAGAGGTCACCAACGTTTAGCACCAACAAGGAAAGTTTTGTAGGCTTATTCCCTCACGTTGAAGGATCTACATGTAAGACACTTTTCTGGAGCTAGCGCCTTTGGTCCCACGAAAGCGGACAGGCTGTCGCTCAGTTCGTTTATTTGGTCAGCAGGACAGATAGACAGCGTCTTCCAGCCCCTCACGAAATTAGAAGTCACCAACGTTTAGCACCAACAAGGAAAGTTTTGTAGGCTTATTCCCTCATCTAAAGGATCTACATGTAAGACACTTTTCTGGAGCTGGCACATTTGGTCCCACGAAAGCGGACAGACTGACACGCAGTTTTATTCATTTGGTAAACCAGAGGTAAATAGAGTCTTCCAGCCCACCTCGCGCAATTAGAGGTCACCAATGATAGCACCAACAAGGAAAGTTTTGTAGGCTTATTCCCTCGCCTTGAAGGATCTACATGTAAGACACTTTTCTGGAACTATTACATTTGGTCCAACGAAAGCGGACGGACTGACACTCGGGTTATTCATTTCTCTGTGTTCTACAGGTTTTATGATCGGTGGTCTGTGTGTGTTCGTTGGTGTATTTGGCATATTTTGATTATTGATGTAATTTTATGTTGTTGTGATGAGGTGCATTATTTTCATGCTTTTCTTCTTTAATAAAGTTTACACATTTAATTAATGCGCTGTTCACGACCCTTCCATCCATAATTAACTTGTTTTAGCTCTTTACTATAATCTCTATGTTTGATAAGAGAAAAGGGTGAGAGCAGGAGGTGCTTAGACAGTAAAAGTGAGTTGAGGCTTGGAGAGAGAGATCATTTTGATAAATCTTCTTCCAGGTTGTCTCAAGTCCATCTCCTATTTACACCTTTCTGTGTGTGTAATCTATAACTCTGTCAGTCCACTATCCCTTGTCGATTTCACTACTATTGTCCAACTCGACAAATACTCTACACTTTACTCAACCACTACACCGAGTAAGCAGATCTTGGTTGGTGATGGTATTCGGCCAAAAGATTCGGTGAATTTTTCTTAGGCATGTTGTGTGAAAAGAGGACAATTTCGACATTTCCTTCTCTGTAACTCTCCAGCATTCCGCACCATAGAGAAGCACAGAAAGCACACAGCTCTGATATAATCTTAATTTTGTGCTTTTGCTGTATTGGGAGGACTTCCAGATGTTGTTGTTTAGGCTAAAAATGGCTGTTCTTGCCTTATTCATTTTGATGTTGATATCTTTGCCTGCCCCGCCGTCTGGTGTTACTATGCATCCTAGGTATGTGAAGGTGTCTGTCTGTACCAGTTGCTGATTCCTTACTGTTATGGGCTCAGGGTTGCTCACATTGAGCGTCATGACCTCTGACTTCTTTAAATTGATGTTCAAGCCCACCTGCTGGCTAAACTTATTAAGTCTATCCGTTTTTTCCTGGATGTGTTGATGTGAATGTGCTAGCAGTGCAATGTCATCTGCATATTCCAGATCTTCCAATGTAAAAAATGTAGTCCATCTTATTCCTCTTGGACTGCCCTCTGTTGTCTGGCGCATCACCCAATCTATGACTGTTAAAAATAGAGTGGTTGATAAGGGACATTCCTGTCGTACTCCTGTCTTCACCTCAAAGGTTAGGTTGCTCTGCCCAACACTACACGTAAAGTTGGCATAGAGGCTTTTTATAATTGACACTATGCAGCTTGGAATTCCATAAGCCCTCAGTATTTTCCATAAACTGTCCCTATGTATGCTGTCAAAAGCCTTTTCACAATCAACGAAATTAATGTACAGCTGTCTTTGCCATTCTGAGCACTGCTCTATAATGTTCCTGAGAGTGAATATATGATCTACACATCTTCTGTTCTTTCTAAATCCTGCTTTTTCTTTCCTCAGTTTGTGGTCTACTGCTTTTGAAATTCTTTGTATAATTATCCTGCCTAGTATTTTGCTGGGAACTGAGAGAAGAGTGATTCCTCTCCAATTATTGCAGTCTGCAAGATCTCCCTTCTTCAGCAATTTGATAATTATTCCTTTGTTCCACTCTGATGGTGTTGTCCCCGTTTTCCAGACTTGTGCAAATAGTGGTTCTAATAGTTCTGCTGCTAGCTCAGGGTCTGTCTTAAATAGCTCTCCATTTAAGTTATCATGGCCAGATTTTTGTTTATAATGCTTCTTAATTTATCTTTTAAAAGACCCGGGACACGAAAATTGAGAGACAATTTCATCACCATTCACTGCAAAATTAAAATACAATTCAAGATGAAAAAAATATCCAGTCGCTATTTTGGTCTACAATTGAAGCAAATCTGAACTACAAAATTGTGCCAATGTTATTTTTTTTAAAAGAGATAGAGAAAGAGAGACCAATCTTGCTGAGCTGAAGACGAAAATAATGAGACAGTGTCTACAGATCCAATGAACTTGTCTAGCCCAGGGAATCCGAGTGAAGATTGAAGAGTTACAGAAGTCTGGAGAAGGCTACGAGTTTTAGTTAATGTTATCCTTGAATTAGAGAGGGACGCAGAGATAGACAGCTATGTGCAGAAAGAATTCTTTCTTCTTTTAAATAATAGATAATGTCAGTATACATATTCCTCTACTTATGTTATCTATACAGGTTAAGGTAAACCAGCACATCTATTTACGTTAACTACGCATTTCGACATAAACGAGCATATCTATTGATGTTATCTGCACAGTTTGAGATAAACGTACATATCTACTAATGTTATCTGCACAATTTGAGATAAATGTCTTTATCTACTAATATTATCTACACAATTTGAGGCAAACGTGCATATCTACTGACGTTATCTGCACAGTTGGAGATAAACGAACATATCTACTAATGCTATCTTCACAGTTTGATGTAAACGTACATATCTACTAAAGCTGTCTACACAGTTTGAGATAAACGTACATATCTTCTGATGTTATCTACACAGTTTAAGATAAATGGATGTATCTGTTTATGCTGTTTTCATAGTGTGAAATAAGCGCATATATCTACTGATGCTGTCTACACAGTTTGAGATAAACGGACATATCTTCTGATGCTGTCTATACAGTTTGAGATAAACGGACATATCTTCTGATGATGTCTACACAGTTTGAGATAAACGGACATATCTTCTGATGCTGTCTACACAGTTTGAGATAAATGAATATATCCACTTACGTTTTCTACGTAGTTTCAGATAACAAACGTCTCTACTTAAATTATCTACACAGTTTGACATCAGAAGGACGTCGAGCAATAAAATGGTCCTCTATACCCCACCACATGTTTTGCGAAAGGCGATTAAGGAAGGGTTAATAACTTATTCAAGTAAAACCAACTGCCACAAAACGCCAGCATAGCTAGATCACGTTGACTGTTTACCACAGATTTCCTGCAAAGTAGCCAGCTTGGGCAGTGGTGGCTTCAATGTAACTTCAAGAGCGATACAGTGTTATACAGGGGTCGGAATGGCTAAGAGGTATGGCGTCCGCCTCGCATTTTGAATGTACCAGATTCGATTCCCGGCTGAGGGAATATAATTTATGGAAATTTTGTTTCAGAACCAGTGGTCCTAAGGATGTCATACTTCCCCCTGGTCACTCCTGGGTAGTGAGATCGGATTCCTAGCTTTCTCGGAGAAGGACATAAAAATAGGAGGTCCCGTGCGCAAGTTGCGTACGTTAAAAATCCCACAGCATTTGGAAATCGTAAAGAGTAGGCCAGTAGGCCGCTGCCCTGGCAAAATTTAGAAATTAGAAACCTACCCAAAAATATCTATAGAATGTGTGATTCCTATATATACACATTGGGATTCTCGCCGGTGCTACGGAGTTCGTACACTGTTCTGAGGTCCTCCTTGTCTGATCTAAGGGCGGAGATCGGAGCACTGATGGATTTATCCGTGTGCAGTGAAGATAATCCTTAAAACTAATACCAAACCAGACATCGTTATACAGTGTTGAGAAGACGGAAAGCAAAAGTTCCACACAGCAATCAGGACAGGTACAAGCAGACACTGTGACACAACTAATTTCATGACTTCAACAATAGTGGAAATACAACTCTGCCCCCTCACCATCGACAAAGACGCTCCTGTGAGTGCAATGCGTAGTAAGACTTTAATAATCTTGTCCCTTTTGCTCCCTGTGACGCATGTAGTCACCACTGCAGCTAATCCTTTTGTAGGCAGACGGCACAGAAGCCCTTAGCTGCCTTTGCAGCAATGGTTTCTTTAGCACTTTATTTCACATTATAGGGTTGCCAGGTTTCATTACGCAGCTTTATTTTAGTGACTTCATGAGAGATGGCTGACACAACAGTAGTCGTAGTCCTTGTTTAAATCTTCTGACACTCCAGAGAACTACACAGGAAGAAGACTCTGATGTCCATCTACAAATCCACACATTTATTTTCGCTATTCTACTGTAACACACAAAAGCCAGCTCCAAATCTCAGAAATTAGATATCCGAGAAAGGTAGTTTAAGTAACAAGAGGAGACATGGTTCGTAACCAGACGATACGTCATGGCCTCAAAACCCAGCACCGCAGACCCAAGTGGCAGTCCCAATTACGACGGCCTTGTATGCTCAATGGAGGAAGATCGGCTACCACGACAAATATGGGAAACTAAGAGCCAGAGAACCAGACCTCCAGGATGACCCAGAACTCGCTGGAACATTAGACAATCCCTGAAGGACCGAGGACTAGATTAGAACCAGGTCAGGAGAAAGACAGCCGATATGGTAGTATGGCGTTCTCTCTGGCAAACCTCTACACCCCAGGGTAGAAGATGAACGACTAAGTAAGTAATTATTCTTCTGTTGTTGCATTGAACCGGAAAGAAAAGTTACGATAAGAAAAATACATTAGACAAGTACTGTACATATAATGGAAGTACCAGGAAGGCCTGTGGAGCTCTCTGTGTTGCTATAACAACAATAAAAAGAAGGAAAAAAAATTAATACGACCAACTCTCTTCCTATTTCCTGCCCAGACAAACATCGGATTAACTTGCAAAACATTTAACATGAATTGATTAAAATGTCGAGGAATAGACAGGGCCAAATAGATTCTCAGTCAGGGAGGTCATGAGAAAGACAGACACGATGAAAAAGTAATAAGAAAAAAAAAGTGAACATGAGAAAGGAAGACAGACAGATGGAGGTGAACAGTTAAAGACCAGACGACTTTAAGTGACTATTTTGACAAGTAAATCGGATTATCGAGGCAAAAAAAACTCGACACTCTCGTTGAATCTCTGCCTCCAACTCAATGTCTCATATGTTTCTCGTTGTTCCAGTATTGAATAGTTCCTACATTTTCCTGCAGCTGTCTGAACAAATGACGTTATGTATTGAAACCGGGAAAAACTGATACAAACAGAAAAAGAAGACAATATATGTTTCAAATAGTGACTTTTGATTTGTATTTGCATTTAATAAGCATAAATGTTTACTTGTTGTCTGTTGTTATCTGACATAACTTTGCTACACGTTAAATCTAGTTACTTTCTTTTTCATTATAACAAAGTTTCGACGTTTGCCATCAGGGGGCCTATTAGAAAGCCCCATCAAGACAAGAGACAGAAGACGTTGGAGATCCACTGTAGCCCAACCTTCGGTGTGTAGATGGCAGCGGTTGATGATGATGATGATGATGATGATGACAGTGGCCGGCTTTAGGCGATTTCACCGATTCCTCTTAGTAGGGCCGGAAGGACCCCGCTTAGGGTACTGACAGATATGAAACTAGTACACGAAACAGACCATGTTTTAACACTAAAATCAGTTGACATAAATGGCTACAAGCTTTGGAAGAGCTGGACGCGTTAAAGCTTACTCCGTTAAAGCGTACTCTTCTATCTAATTGTGGAAACCCCACAGAAATGATTCAATTAATTATACATGGAAGAAATGAAAGGTTTTTAAAAAAAATACGTGTTTGTCTAGTGATCCAAGTTGTACCCTGTCCATTCTGTTCGAAATAGGCCTAGCATTTCCGAAAACTGACCCTGTTTGCAGCAGTCCACACATTATGTACTGCTGTTAAGTCTGTCTGTCGGTAATCCACGGCGAATGAATGGAGATATCGGCTGGATGCTACTAACTTATTGATCAAGTAGGTATATTGAAACATTCCGCATACATAAATACCACTGAATGCACAAAGTGACATAAACATACGTCGAGATCTTGAGATATTAAAGTCACCATAAATAAATATCACGACCTTTGTAGCAGAACGTCTTGTTTTTAAAAAAGAAAGCATTCGTGATTTTTGTTAAAGAGCACAGAGTTCAGACATTATCAACCGAATGAAGAATTGCTTTGATCTTAATTGACGCAACGCCGAAATGTCAATCACGAAATACCAAAAGAAACACCAAAAAAGTCATACTGAAAAGATTATCAGTATATCTAACACTGTTTCCCAACCTTTTTAACACGGCGTAGCCCCTGGAATAATTTTTCTTAGGTCGCGTAATTCATTCATTCATAACCCTCCACTCCCAAAGGAGCATAGGCCTTCAACAAACACATGCCAAGTCCTCCTGTCACGTGCCATCATCTCAAGTTCTTTCCACGTTCTCCTTATCATTTTCACCTCTGTTTCCAGCTCTCTTCTCCATGTGCTTCTTGGTCTATCTCTGCTTCTCTTGCCCTGGGGGTTCCAGAACAAGGACTGCCTTGTAATGCTATCAACAGGTTTCCTCAGTGTGTGTCCTATCCATCTCCATCGTCTTCGTCTCATCTCTTGTTCCACTGGCACTTGTCTAGTTCTTGTCATCAGTTCCACGTTGGTAACCTTGTCATACCATTTTAATCCCTCTATTCTACGCAAGCACCCATTTATGAAAGTATGTAGCTTTTTGGTAGTTGTCTTTGTTGTTCTCCATGTCTCAGAGCCATACAATAGGACTGACTTCACATTTGAGTTGAAGATTCTTATTTTCGTGTTGGATCCGATTTCTCTTGATCTCCATATATTTCCCAATGCAATGAAAGCTCCTCTTGCTTTTTGTATTCTTATTTTGATACCACTGTCTGTCCCTCCAACTTTGTCTATATTGCTACCAAGATATGTGTACGATTCTACATCTTGTATTGGTGGTATCTTCAAGTTCAACCCTGTTATCATTCCCTGCATTTATTCTCATTATCTTTGTCTTTTCCCTGTGTATTTTCAGACAAAATTGCTGTGACCTCTCATCGAGTGTTTTCAATTTGTCCTGCATCTGATTACGGTTATGGGATAGAAGAGCTAAGTCATCAGCAAAATCAAGATCATCCAACTGTTTAGTCAGAGTCCACTGGATTCCATTTCTGTTGTGTGTTGTCGATGTTCTCGTAACCCAGTCTATTGCTAGTAAGAAAAGAAATGGAGACAAGAGGCATCCCTGTCGCACTCCTGTTCTTATCCCAAACGGTTCTGTAAGCTGTCCTTCATGAAGAACTCTGCATGTCATGTCTTCATATGTTTTCTTTATTAAATTAATGATCTTCAGGGAAACTCCATAATGCTTCTTAATTTATCTTTTAATTCTCTGTCTACACTGTCAAATGCCTTTTCGTAGTCCACAAATCCGATGTATAGTGGTGAATTCCATTCCAGACTTTGTTCAACTATTATTCTCAAAGTGGCTATCTGGTCTGTACAGAATCTGTTTTGTCGAAAACTTGCTTGTTCATCTCTCAGTTTCTTGTCTATGGACTCTTTTAATCTTTCAAGGATGATCCTGTTTAATACTTTTCCTGGCACTGAAAGTAACATTATTCCTCTATAATGTGTGCACTCTTGTAAATTTCTCTTCTTAGGCAACTTAACCAGATAGCCTTCCTTCCATTCTGCTGGTATCTCTTCCTTTTCCCAGACTTTACCAAGTAATTTATATAACATCTCTGTAGCCGTGTCGATATCTGCTTTGATGGCCTCTGCTGGAATGCCATCAGGTCCAGACGCTTTTCCATCTCTTAGGAGCTTTATGGCTTTCTTTATTTCTTCCTTCGTTGGTCTTTCACCGTTAATTTGTAGCTCTTCGTCTGCTGGCTGGATGTCCGAGGGGTTTTGTGGAGCTGGTCTATTGAGAAGGTCCTGAAAATATTCTGTCCACCTCTTCATTTGCTCTTGTATATTGCTGAGCAGTTTTCCATTCTTGTCTTTTATGAAGCAACTTGTTTGCTTGTATTTCCCCGTTAGCTTCTTTGTGCTGTTATACAGTTCTCTCATATTACCTTTGGCTGCAGCATCTTCTGCCTCTCTTTCCAACTGCTCAATATATTTCCTCTTGTCTCTTTTGATACTTCTTTTTACTTCTTTGTTTGCTTCTGTGTACACTTCTTGAGCCTTGGCTTTGGAACTTCTGGTTTTGCTTTTGTTTAAATCTGCTTTCTTGTTTTTCCTGTCTTTTATCTTATTGATGGTTTCTGTTGTTATCCATGCTTTTTGTTGTCGTTCCCTTTTCCCCAGTATTTCTTCACATGTCTCATTCCATATCGTTTTGATTTGCTGCCAATAGTCTTCTGTATTCTCTGCCTCTTCCAGCTGTTGGAGCACCTGAAATTTGTTGGATATTGTAACCGCAAATTTGTCTCTTGTTTCTTGATTTCTTAGATGTCCTACATTAAATTGTTGTCTATAATTTTGCATTGCTCCAGATCTCTTGAGTTTTATTTTTACTTTGGCTATCAGAAGGTGGTGATTTGATGCCACATCTGCTCCTCTATATACCTTTACATCCTGCAATGATGATCTAAACTTCTTGTTTATGCATACATGATCAATCTGATTTTCTGTTCTATGGTCTGGAGATATCCATGTTGCCTTGTGTATTCTCTTATGTGGAAACATGCTTCCTCCTATAGCCAGTTGATTTGAAGCACAGAAGTTTGAGAATAGTTCCCTGTAGCGAAATCTGTGAAACAATCGCTAAATTCAGTAAGATTTTACTCCTATGATAATAAATAAATACGCCCGTGTGTGTTTGCCTGCCGTCGTCTTCAACGCCAGTAGAGCGCTGAATTGTAGGCAGTAGTAATGCTTAGACAATGATCCCGCCGTCAAATATTATACGCTTTCCTTGTTTCGTCCTTGAGACTAACAATTAACTTGTGCCAGGACTACGTCACCAAACTGCCGTTCTGAATTAATGAACGATTTTAACTTTAACGCCACCAATAGAAGCAATTCGGACATTTTCCAGAAGTGTAGAACGAAACTGCAGTAAGAATTAACGCAAATATTACCAACGCCTTGCAAAACCCCTCTTCGCTCGACACGCCGTTCTATGTATATAATCCACGCTGTTGGACGCGACACAGCCCAAAACACACACACAGTCGTATTCGGGCTAAAAATTAACTATAAGGTAACATGCGGCCAACGCGTTGTCGAATTTTTGTGATGTACTACAAAAGCGCTGTTTCGTTCTGAATGAGAACGACAGTTAAGAAAAAAGAAAAAAATTACGATTTAACGTGGAGATTTTTGAAAATACAGTACGGATAGGGGCAGAAAAGGAGTATAGGACTAGTGTCACGAGTTCGTGTTTACAGATTTGAATTGGCAAGATAGAAAAATATGTTATTTGAGGAAATGAAGAATAAAAACGATACTAGTGAATATAATAAATACAAGAATGAAATATAAAACCACTGTGTGACAGACAGCAACAGGATCACTAATTACTTGTCAGAATTATAAACTTGTAGGATATAACTGAGATATTGACGAAGACAGATGGACGAACAGGCTTGAATCTTTCTCAGTTTGCCCTGTAGTGGGGATAGAGGGGAAGTTAGTCCAAGATTTGAAAATTGAGTTCAGTTTTGAATAATAAGACGCTAGAAGCCAAACAGTCCCTGATTGGCTGGAGACTAATATACTAACGGAGGGATAAAACTAATTTGTAGTAAGTGTTCGGGGCCACTTGTAAAAGAAAGTTTCTACACTAAAGTTACTCTACAAGCAAGATAATAGTACTATCTTGACTTTGCTGATCTGCACCAGCAAGCGATCTGGATTTGACCATATTTATCGCAAATCAAACTTATTAGTGTTAATATTTCTCTGATGCGGTAAGAAAGAAAACATTTATATCACCATTATATTATTATTATGTATGTATTATTGAATATGTATGAAAATTATGTGGGCAGAAGCTTATCTAGAGGGAAGTCAACATCAAACTTTGTGTTGTTTCACAGAGTTGTTAGGAGATATATTAACATGTTGTAGAAAAGCCAGACATTTTGGGAGAAAGAAAAATTAAATATTAATGGAAAAATTGTTGTACAGTATTATGACATAAGACCAGGCAAACCACTGGCCGTCTTCTTCAGCAAGTCATCGTGATTGTACATGACTTGATATTATTAACTTAAAATGTTTCCTTTGTCAAGGAAAGTGTCAAACTGTAGTTTGAAGTTTATTTGACCATGAATGGGGTATACAACCAATTAAGAACGTTAACTAATTGTTTAGTTACCATATTGAGTCTGAATATGATTAAAAATGTTTAGTAGTTAGGGAAAGAGAGAGTTATATAAGAGGTTGAGTAAGACGCATTTATATCGTTCCAGGGTTTCATCTATGACTCAAAGTGAGCCCAGGTCAACCTATACCTGTCTATATTTCTGCATCTAAAGAATTGAGGCAGTATAGACTGTGTGCCTCCGTGTTATATTGCAAAAGCAGAATCCTTACTTGGCAGTGGAGGCTGGTGATCGAACCAAAATTCATCCTGCATACCATGCACCACTCAGTTAAGAAATTGTCTCCGGGCACTTGATATACCAAACTCAACTACTCTCATTTCCCAAATGTGTATTAGATCATTCAGATTGTGATGAAGACAAATGTTATTGTAATCAATACCCATTCATATGAGCAAGAATAAATTGACACTGTTCCAGATTGACACATTTAATTACAGTTATGAATAAGAATATACTCAGTTATAAATTGAATTAATTTTATGTTAATACTTTGAATTATTATTTTGAGTTCAATATCCCGGTATACACAAAATTGTGATACTGGAACAAATAAATTGTAAAAAAGATTTCACATTTTAAACTTAACTCTGGGTATTGTTAATTACTTTTCATAGAGTTCTTAAGTGTATTTGTTGTCATTTTATTATACCACAATTTCATTACCCTAGACATTAGACGTAGCTGTCAGACCTACTAGTCAAAAATAAGTCTGAGTGAGATCTTAGGGTGGTAGCAGAAAGGTTCTCTGAGAACACACCCTTATTATCTATTAGACTCAGAGGCCTTCACAGCTTGACCTCACTCAGTTACACTATAACAACAACACCAACATTCATAACATCTAAACCCACCACATATATTGGGTAGCTCGCTCGGGATTTTAAAAAAAGGAAATTAAAAATAATTTGAGAGTGGTTTGAGGTATCAGTGCCCATTGTTTTGTGTTGGTTAACTAGTTAAATTAGTTTGATAACAGTAGATTATTATATTGTTAACAATAATATGGCAGACTTAGCCAAATTCAGATCTGCTGCTGTGCAGGCTGCAAAGGAAATGGGGATGGAAGGTCAAGGTCTGATTGCTTATGTCACAGCTGAATGTGATAAATTTATGGAACGAGAAGATAGTAGATTAGCTGAGGAGAAGAGAATTTTATTAGAAGATGCTAGGGAACTTAAGAAGTTAGAGGCTGAGATCAAGAGGCTGCAGTTAGAGGAGAAGAAATTAGAGGCTGAGGCAAAGAAACTTGAGGCTGAAAAGGAGGAAAAAAGATTACAGCTTGACGCTGAAAGGAAAGACAAGAGATTGGCTGCAGAACGGGAGGCTGAAGATAAAAGACTCCAAAGGGAACATGAGTTACAACTAAGGGAGTTGGAATTACAAGGCCATGCTCCTGAAAATGGAAATAGCCCATCCTCCTCCGACTCTGCTGCAAGCCAGGGTGCCTCAAACTCAGCCATGGGGTTTCATTTAGACCCATTTCTGGATAAAGATGATGATATTGAATCATTTTTAAGCCGCTTTGAAAGACTAGCTACCATGTATGGGTTAGAGAAAGAAAGATGGAGTCTGAAGCTATCCCAGGGGCTTAGGGGAATCTCTTATGAGGTATTCGCCAAGCTGAGCAAAGATGACCAAGACGACTATGACATTCTTAAGCAAGCTCTTCTAGTTAGGTATGAGAAGAATAGCGAATTTTATAGGAAAAAAATTTAGAAATGCCAAACTGCTGACTGGGGAGACTTATCACCAGTTCTCTGCACGCCTGGAGACATACCTGTAGAAATGGACTGCTCTGGGGAAAACCCAAGATTTAAGGGAAATGATTATGACTGAGCAGTTAAGAGAGTCCATGGCTCCATACCTGAGAAAATTTCTCACGGAACAGGGTGCTGAGAGACTGGGGGAGATCTTAAATGTGGCTGAAATATATAAGGCAGCCCAGTCTGAGATGGCAGGCATAAAGAAGAAGCCTATAGACCATAATAAAGCCCCACAAAACCAAAACCAACCTAAATTTGAACATAGGGACAAGTTTAATAAAGGTAAAGCCTATTATGATAAGCCAAGTCAACATCAAACTTTGTGTTGTTTCACAGAGTTGTTAGGAAATATATTAACATGTTGTAGAAAGACCAGACAGGCTTTCTGGCATTTTGGGAGAAAACAAAATTAAATATTAATGGGGAAATTGTTGTACAGTATTATGACATAAGACCAGGCAAACCACTGGCCGTCTTCTTCAGCAAGTCATCGTGATTGTACATGACTTGATATTATTAACTTAAAATGTTTCCTTTGTCAAGGAAAGTGTCAAACTGTAGTTTGAAGTTTATTTGACCATGAATGGGGTATACAACCAATTAAGAACGTTAACTAATTGTTTAGTTACCATATTGAGTCTGAATATGATTAAAAATGTTTAGTAGTTAGGGAAAGAGAGAGTTATATAAGAGGTTGAGTAAGACGCATTTATATCGTTCCAGGGTTTCATCTATGACTCAAAGTGAGCCCAGGTCAACCTATACCTGTCTATATTTCTGCATCTAAAGAATTGAGGCAGTATAGACTGTGTGCCTCAGTGTTATATTGCAAGAGCAGAATCCTTACTTGGCAGTGGAGGCTGGTGATCTAACCAAAATTTATCCTGCATACCAGGCACCACTCAGTTAACAAATTATCTCCGGGCACTTGATATACCAAACTCAACTACTTTCAGTTCCCATGATGTGTATTAGATCATTCAGATTGTGATGAAGACAAACGTTCTTGTAATCAATACCCATTGTCGTAGATTTTCGATAGGAGAATTAAGACTAGGTTTGGTCCCTTCTGAATAGGATTGAATAGGTGATAGACTCAGTGAGAGTTAGTGAAAGGTAATAGAATTCCCACACACGTGAGATGATAGATTTAGATATAGTGGCTGTCTCTGAAAGCGAAAAGAATTCTTCTCTCTCTCACCTATCTTCTACAACAGTTGTTACAGCGTCAGACAGACTACACCAATATACATATTACGTATATTTCTATCACTCACAGGCACGCACATACACGTGACGACAGGTAAACACACAGACGTGGGAAAACTATAACAATGATATATATATATATTATCTAGAACGAGCTGACCAAACACGATTATTAAGTTCAAGAGCGATTTTAATATCAGGAAAAAATCGGCTCACAACATCAAAGAAAGTACATCAAGGAGAATACATATACACATAGTCATAAAAATTCAAGGAAATGTTGCAAGGATGATAGCCCCGTTATAGTGTTAACTCTAGGTTTAGCCCGGCCCCGTTAAGAGAACAGATGATGGCGCCAGAGTCACAGATACATAGGGTTTGATTCCAAGAGTTTTCTTTGTTTTATCTCGTAATTATATGCACAGAGTTTGAAAAAAATATGATTTAACCTAAGACAAAAACACAAGAACTCTAGCCTTAGCAACAAATTATGCAGATTGAAAAAAAAATTAGGACAGCAACAGGGTGTCAAAGATATAATAGTGAAAATATCACTAAAACCAGCGTACACTCATTCATTCCGCCATGGCCTCTCATACATGTACTCACGACTTGGCTCGCTGCCTCTTGGAACACACTGATTTTAGATCTTCACACAGACTCAAAAAAAATGCAGTCTTCTGCCAAGAAGTCCCCAGTTCCAAAAGACGTATTTAACTTGGAGTCTCCGGGAACGACTACTTGGGTGTGCAAATTTGTTCAAATGTCTGATTAAGTCACCTAAAATTATTCCAGGCGCGGGAGTTAGCAGAGCACAGTGTCAATAGCGTAGGTTTCTAGAAATGATGAATGTCAGGTCGGTGCCTTCCCTCAGTATAGGATTCACTTTAGTCACACCACAGATTTGTCCACAAAAAATATATATATATATAGTCGGGAAATGTTAGTTAATACTTGAAGTATTTCGCGCCACCAGGCAGAAAAATTACGTAGAGTTTTCTAGAAGAAATTAAGATCTGGCTCCAAGGTCCAGTATTTATCATTTCAGTCTTTGAAAACCCGTTATTGGGATATAGTATTTCTGGCTAACTCGGGTTGCATATGCACTGTTAGACCAGTGGTACTTAAGAAACCCACGTGGTTCAAAATAAGGACTGTCTATTTCTTCACAAGTATGGAAACTACTACTAGGTGCTGGTAAAGTTAGGGTCACCCCAAAACTTTCACTGTGTGGAGGAAAAATAACACATATAATATAATAAACAGAATATGTACTGGTTATAACTTACATTTAAACTTGCAAGCAGAGAGCTTTGCTTATCATTTAAACTTCCCGTGACGTAAGTTATATTTAAAAATCAGCAATCCTCATGAATTAGGAACACGTGCGTATTCCGTCACCATTCATGAGGCTCGATTCTAGAGTTTATACGTTAGTTTAGAAAAATACACTCGACTGAGTATTAGCGGTTAAATTAAATTCATAAATAGCTACAATTGCCGTTATAAGCTAGAAATTTTAATTTTATTCTGCTTTCCACTGAATGCTTCCCTAGAAAATATAATAGCCTACCACTTTATTTCTCTTCTGCGCTAAAGAAATAGATTAAAATGAATTAAGCGATTAAACACTTTAACACTCACAAAATCTATATATCTATCATATTAATTACCTCAACCACAGAATTACAGGTAGTCGCACAACTTAAGAATAAAAATGCTGAAAATATTTCTGGAAGTCTAGAAGTTCGACAAATTGCCGAAACAAACTGAGATCTTCGCTAACAGCTATTCTGTTTACGAGCAACCTATCTACTGTGAGTCTATGAGCGAGAATGAAATTAAAGTTTCAAACTCGGGCCAATATCTTAAAATCAGACAAAGGGCCCAAACTTATTTCGCCAAGCGAAATTATCTCCCTTGTCCGTATAACACCTTCGTCCGCTTATCGCGTGATGTAACAGCCATCAGTGGCCGAGGGCTTGCATGAGTTGCAAATCTCAGACCACCGTCTGCAGTGCGGAGTGGATTTTCACGCTAAGCCGGGTTTTTCCTGACGAAAAACCTCATGCGTTTACTGAAATGCAGACTCTCTGTCTACTTTCCATGTCCCTCGGGTGAATTTTCACGCCCCAGGCCAGAGACCCTCAGACGAATGTCTAGCGAATGCTGTAAATTCACGCCTATCATCCGACCAGCGCGACTGACATGTACGCAATACCACCCAGGTGCGATTCTCAGTTTTAGAGAAAGGAAAATAGGTAAAGTTTGCGAATTATATGAAAATAATATTCGCAAAACGAATGGATGAAAAATATACAGGAAAAAAAGGAAATACAGAGATAATAAAAGAGAGAATTCGGGTGAAAGAATAGGAAGAAGATGTAGGAAATTAAATGAATATAAACCCTACGTGACAGAGCCTCCCCCCTTTAAGATATGGAAGCACTCCATGTCTACGTTATGGAGTTTAATTTCCTATAACCGTAGCTTCGGGGTGTCTGTCTTCTTCCCTCTCCTCTTCCCCCTCCATCTCTGTCCAATTCCTACTCAAGTCCACTCCTAAAGTTTCCTTCCCCTGGAATGTCTCATATGCGCGCTTGAAAGAGCGTCGCCGCTTCTGACATTTTTGAAAGATTTCCTGTGATAGCGGTGGAATATCCCTGCCACTATCGTCATCTTCGTCAGTTTTGGCGATCGTCAGGAGATGGTCGGAGGTTGGCACTGGTTTTTCCAAGTATCTCTTTAAGAGATTTAAATGGAAAACCTTCTCCTTTCCTTCAATAGAGATCTGGTAGTTAGCCTTAGAAATCTTTTTCAGGACGGTAAACGGCCCTTGCCATCCGATCTTCAGTTGGTTGTTCTCGGTAGGGAGCAACACCAAAACTTTCTCTCCTGCTTCCAGTTCTCTCTCTTCCGCGACTTTCCTGTATCGGTTAGCGTGCTTGGTGCCTGCTCGCTTAAAGTTAGTCGTTGCTAGGTCTCACCCTAGTTTCAACCGTTCCTTTAAAACCGACACATATTTACTGGCTGAGACAACTGTCTCATCAGCCTTCTCGTCTGTCAGAGACTGAAGTAAGGCTTCAAGCGGGCCCTTAATGGGTCTGCCGAATAAGAGTGTAGCTGGCGGAAATCCTGTGGAAGTATGAGGAGATTCTCTGTAGCCAAATAATGCTGCAGGAATACAGAGATCCCAATCTTCAGGTTTCACTTGTGCCAGCTTACTTAGCATCATGGTGAGGTTTCCATTAGCACGTTCCACGAGCCCATTTCCGGCCGGAGTATATGGCTTAGTGTGGATGTGCTGGGTCCTCAAGATCTTAACGATCTCATCCATCAACAGGTTTCGGTATGGAGATCCATTATCCGTCAACACTTGCTGAGGGAATCCCAACCGAGTGAAAATCTGCACGAGGGCTTCTGCGACATGCTTGGCATCTGCGCATGTTAGCGGGATAGCTTCTGCCCATAAAGTGCATGTATCGACTAAGGTCAGGATGAACCTGTTCCTTCTTTTAGTCCTTTCGAAAGGCCCTAAAATGTCGATCACAACCCGTTCGAATGGTGTTCCCATTATTGGCATTTCACCCATGTGGACTGGGGGTGTCCGTTGCTTGGGTGGTACACGTTGGCACTGGGCACAGGATTTGACGTACCTGATAATATCAGTATTCACTCCTGGCCACCAATAATGAGTGGTTATACGTTGGTTTGTGGCGTTCTGTCCCATATGTCCGCTAAAGGGAAGAGAGTGCCCCATTTCTAGGATTTGGCTTCTGTACTGTTTCGGTACTAGGAGCTGGTTGTAACCTTGGTCAGGCTTGCCCGTTCTCCGATAAAGTACGCCATCCTTAGAAAAAAATGTCCCCGTGCTGTTTGGGTTCCTTAGCCATGGGCAGTTTCCTAAAGCAGGGTGCCAAAGTAGGGTCCTTGTATTGCGCTTCTTTAAGTTCCATGGGTAACAAATTAGGCGCAGGCTCCCGTTCCTTCTTGGTTTGCCCTCTTGTAGTTACTGATGCCACAATCGGCTCTTCCGGTTTCCCAATACACACGTATCTCCCGCCAAGTATGACTGGGTAGATGGGATCATCCATCACAGCCGCTTTGATCACGCCTCTGACAAAGTCAGAGTGTATCTCCACCAATGCGATGGGAAGCGCTGTAGGTGCATCACTCTTACGAACTCCACAAAGTTTGACGGTCTCTCCTGTCTCTTGACCGGGTTTAACCAGCTTTCTGGCAACAATGCAATCGTAAGAAAGCCCCGTGTCAAATAAGCAAGAAGTTTGAGAACCGTTCAAAGTAACAGTACCTCGCGTTGAGGGTCTATCCCCAACAGGTTGGGAATCACTGTCAACAATTCCGCCTTGCGAGACTGTCAATAAGCATCCGATGCGTTTCGGCTCGGTGTGCTCGCTCTGATCATATGTCCCGTGCTCAGGGGTTCTCCCTTTGCCACCTTGTCCTTTCTGGCTACGCTGCCATGTAGGGCGGTCGGGTTGATCAGACTGTTTGGGGTGGTTGGGGTACTTGTTCTTGTAGAACTTGGATTTTTCAGGAGGGGGGTTTTGAGGTCCAGTTTCTCTGTGGTTATTTTGGTTAGAAGCCTGAGAAGATTGCTCTAGGTTATGTTTTCGAAAATGCTCCTCTGTCGGTTTCCGCTTTGTGGCCGGTAGTTCAGCCAGCGCATTGTGATAACGCTCAGACTTTTCCAAAATGTCTTCAAGTTTTTCTGCCCCCTGCTCAGCGAGAAATCTCCGGGTATCAGCAGACAAAGTGTTCTTTATTTGTTCAGTTAGAACAAGTTCCTCAAGACCTTCATAGGTAGAGGGGAGCTGCGAAAGCTCAAGGCACTTTGTTAGATATCCCTTAAGACGAGATGAGAACTGGTGAAAAGTTTCAGAATTCTCTTTCCGGCTGTTGCGAAACAGTTGCAAAAAACTTGCGAGCGTTCATTTCAAAGCGCTCCAGTAACGCTTTCTTCAACACATCGTAGTCGTCTTGTTGGCTACTTTCCAGCTTAGAATAAACATCATAAGCAGAACCTTTTAGGGCCTGGGAAAGTTTCATGTTCCAACGCGACCTCTCTAAACCGTACAGAGTTGCAATTTTCTCAAATTTTTCTAGCCAAGTGTCAATCTTCTCATTTGGACAAGGAAAAGATTCAAGAGTGAAAGACATAGCATTTAGTTGAAGAGATTGAGTGTTAGCAGGGTCAGTTAAGGAAGAATGAGGAGAAGACTCTCCATTGCTGGAGGTAGAGGCAGCCCCACGCCTTTGGAATTCCAGAGTTTTAAGAGCTAACTCATGCTGTCTCTCTTCTCTCTCCTTCTCATGCTGTCTCTCCTTCTCTCTTTCCTCATTGATAAAGTTGATAAAGTTGGTTTTTTATTCCCATTAATGATATCCACCAAAAGATAGATATAAGTGGATGGAAGCAGACATCATCATCATCATCAGTTGATAAGATCTCTATGGTGTTGTTTGCTCCACTGTAGTGTATGGAATGTCAACTTGACCTACGCAGTGGTGTGTAGACATATGGAGTGTATAATGTGCGAATGATAGGAAGAGTTCGTGGTGTTGACAAATGTTCTTTTCTATAAACATGTCTTTCTATGCATGCTTTCCCTATGGCTGGAAGTCATCGACACCAACGACTGTGTACCTTTTCTAAAGTTTAATTGGACGTACACACTCGACAGCACAGATAGTGACAAATCACAGGTTGGCATAATACATCATGGTACAGTGGATAACTGGTCTTGCAATGTTATGTTACATGGGCACTCATGTGGAATAATAGTATCAAGGACTGTCAGTAGCCAAGCCCTCAGTATCGCCCATACATATATATCATCTGACTTCACTGACTGAGCACGTCAGCTTATAAACAATATTTCAGATGGCTTCTAAACCTAATCTCGTCTAGCGACGATTCTTCAACATAATGTTCAGCACATATTTTTTTCCATATAATAATATTGAACCGCTAATAACGGGTTCTCAGGTGTAGCAGTGATCTCTGGACTAAACAAGCGATAATACGGGCATCCCTTTTCTCTTCTTGAAAGTCACTACATGTTTTGGTTCCAAGATGGCTTCACTCGTGAGCTGTCACTCACGTTTGGATACAGATAATGAATCTGTCCTAAAGTTAGTCATTCATAAAACATTTCATTGCTCTGTAGATTTGATCATGAACAATTGACTGCAATCTACAGGATATAGTGCTGCTAGGAATCGAAGTCGTTTTCATCGAGTCAAATATATTCTCTTAGACATTCAAATCGTACCTATCGAAAATGGTGGCTTCGTACGAGAGTTCATAAGAGTGTCTTTGATTACCTTGGTAGAGGGAATATGAACCTGCCATTCCTTGGCAATACGAATAAACACTGGGGTAAAGCATACACGATAGGTCTAGACGACTATCACTTTCCCCACCAATACTGAGATCACTTTTTCCCGGCGACAAGCCGACATAGAAAACACAGTCCCTATCGGGACGAAGCCAAATCACACCACACTCTAGCGACACATCCGCCGAATAGCCTTTGACCTCTCTAGAGACAACAGAACATATAGTTCGACTTAGATATGTAAAGATATACAGATATAAGACAGACTCGTCCTACTCAGACAAACAATACACATAAATTCAGGCCATAGATATTCTGAAGCAAGAACAATCTATTATTACCCAAACGAAGAATAAATCGCAGAAAACTGGACTCACCCGCGGAGTTCGATCGAAGAGACGGCACAACTTTCAAGGGAAGTAACTCAATAATGACTTTCCCTTAAGCACTATTTTGTTTACAAAATATTTGAGAACATAACAAGAATACCAATGTATAATATTGTAAGATATCCAAGACTGCACGTAACAGTCTTGCTGTCTCTCATTCTCTCGTTCGTTCGCCCTGCGAATTTCCATTTCTTCATCCATCTTCTTCTGCTGTAAAGCTTCAGCTGCTTTCCTCTCCGCATCATATCTCTCCAGTTCGTCTCTGACAAAAGCTTTCGCTTCCTCTCCTTCCAGTCCCTCCTCTCTCGCTTCGTCCCTGAGAAGTTGTCTAAGCTTTGCCCTCTCGGCCATATTATGTCAGTGACTGAGACTAGTGGAGAACGAAAATAGGAAAAAGGATACACTGGTTCCTACCACTTAAGAGAAACAAAATTACCAAAAATCAAAAGATGATATCCTTAACCCTGGGATACCTCCTCCAAATTAAAATCTAACTATCGCTGCTATTATCGGCAATAAAGCACTCAATGCAAAACACGACTACGCCAACTAAATGGTAGTTAAGATTTCTTCTGAAAAATAAGTTGCTACAGTGGAAAAGCAAAATAATTATAGCAAAAATTAAAGAGAAAAATAATCCCTTAATTTTTAAAAATCCACTATAAGTTCGCCCCTGAAGTCAGATCGGGTAAGGGAGGGAATTAATCTGGACAAAAAGTCCGAAACACACTCCTTAACTTAGTTCAAACGCCGTTCTGCCTCAGTACCCAGTGAATGTTATACACTCACCACTTTACCAGCATTTAGTATTACAATCAGCAGTTAACATATATCCCGACAAAATCAACCTGTAACCAAAATGTATATTATTCAAAGATGCTGTGAAAAAAAAAACTTATTAGTTTGTGTGGTCAGCACGCCCGTAAACAGATCGCTAGTCTAGGGGGTAATATTTTTTTTAAAAGATACACAGTCACAAGACATCACACTCTTACTCTATATCAGAATACAGAATCTTAAGTTCAAAATCCAGATAGACGAGTCCACATTTGTCGTACTCGTCTTCCTATTCTAAGTTCAAAAATCCTACGGACGAGAACCCATTTGTCGTATCGCCTTAGGATTTTGGGTTCAATTCCCGGTAACGAGCGACCATTTGTCGTAGATTTTCGATAGGAGAATTAAGACTAGGTTTGGTCCCTTCTGAATAGGTTTGAATAGGTGATAGACTCAGTGAGAGTTAGTGAAAGGTAATAGAATTCCCACACACGTGAGATGATAGATTTTGATATAGTGGCTGTCTCTGAAAGCGAAAAGAATTCTTCTCTCTCTCACCTATCTTCTACAACAGTTGTTACAGCGTCAGACAGACTACACCAATATACATATTACGTATATTTCTATCACTCACAGGCACGCACATACACGTGACGACAGGTAAACACACAGACGTGGGAAAACTATAACAATGATATATATATATTATCTAGAACGAGCTGACCAAACACGATTATTAAGTTCAAGAGCGATTTTAATATCAGGAAAAAATCGGCTCACAACATCAAAGAAAGTACATCAAGGAAAATACATATACACATAGTCATAAAAATTCAAGGAAATGTTGCAAGGATGATAGCCCCGTTATAGTGTTAACTCTAGGTTTAGCCCGGCCCCGTTAAGAGAACAGATGATGGCGCCAGAGTCACAGATACATAGGGTTTGATTCTAAGAGTTTTCTTTGTTTTATCTCGTAATTATATGCACAGAGTTTGAAAAAAAAAAATCTGATTTAACCTAAGACAAAAACACAAGAACTCTAGCCTTAGCAACAAATTATGCAGATTGAAAAAAAAAATTAGGACAGCAACAGGGTGTCAAAGATATAATAGTGAAAATATCACTCAAACCAGCGTACACTCATTCATTCCGCCATGGCCTCTCATACATGTACTCACGACTTTGCTCGCTGCCTCTTGGAACACACTGATTTTAGATCTTCACACAGACTCAAAAAAAATGCAGTCTTCTGCCAAGAAGTCCCCAGTTCCAAAAGACGTATTTAACTTGGAGTCTCCGGGAACGACTACTTGGGTGTGCAAATTTGTTCAAATGTCTGATTAAGTCACCTAAAATTATTCCAGGCGCGGGAGTTAGCAGAGCACAGTGTCAATAGCGTAGGTTTCTAGAAATGATGAATGTCAGGTCGGTGCCTTCCCTCAGTATAGGATTCACTTTAGTCACACCACAGATTTGTCCACAAAAAATATATATATATATATAGTCGGGAAATGTTAGTTAATACTTGAAGTATTTCGCGCCACCAGGCAGAAAAATTACGTAGAGTTTTTCTAGAAGAAATTAAGATCTGGCTCCAAGGTCCAGTATTTATCATTACAGTCTTTGAAAACCCGTTATTGGGATATAGTATTTCTGGCTAACTCGGGTTGCATATGCACTGTTAGACCAGTGGTACTTAAGAAACCCACGTGGTTCAAAATAAGGACTGTCTATTTCTTCACAAGTATGGAAACTACTACTAGGTGCTGGTAAAGTTAGGGTCACCCCAAAACTTTCACTGTGTGGAGGAAAAATAACACATATAATATAATAAACAGAATATGTACTGGTTATAACTTACATTTAAACTTGCAAGCAGAGAGCTTTGCTTATCATTTAAACTTCCCGTGACGTAAGTTATATTTAAAAATCAGCAATCCTCATGAATTAGGAACACGTGCGTATTCCGTCACCATTCATGAGGCTCGATTCTAGAGTTTATACGTTAGTTTAGAAAAATACACTCGACTGAGTATTAGCGGTTAAATTAAATTCATAAATAGCTACAATTGCCGTTATAAGCTAGAAATTTTAATTTTATTCTGCTTTCCACTGAATGCTTCCCTAGAAAATATAATAGCCTACCACTTTATTTCTCTTCTGCGCTAAAGAAATAGATTAAAATGAATTAAGCGATTAAACACTTTAACACTCACAAAATCTATATATCTATCATATTAATTACCTCAACCACAGAATTACAGGTAGTCGCACAACTTAAGAATAAAAATGCTGAAAATATTTCTGGAAGTCTAGAAGTTCGACAAATTGCCGAAACAAACTGAGATCTTCGCTAACAGCTATTCTGTTTACGAGCAACCTATCTACTGTGAGTCTATGAGCGAGAATGAAATTAAAGTTTCAAACTTGGCCAATATCTTAAAATCAGACAAAGGCCCAAACTTATTTCGCCAAGCGAAATTATCTCCCTTGTCCGTATAACACCTTCGTCCGCTTATCGCGTGACGTAACAGCCATCAGTGGCCGAGGGCTTGCATGAGTTGCAAATCTCAGACCACCGTCTGCAGTGCGGAGTGGATTTTCACGCTAAGCCGGGTTTTTCCTGACGAAAAACCTCATGCGTTTACTGAAATGCAGACTCTCTGTCTACTTTCCAGTCCCCCATGTCCCTCGGGTGAATTTTCACGCCCCAGGCCAGAGACCCTCAGACGAATGTCTAGCGAATGCTGTAAATTCACGCCTATCATCCGACCAGCGCGACTGACATGTACGCAATACCACCCAGGTGCGATTCTCAGTTTTAGAGAAAGGAAAACAGGTAAAGTTTGCGAATTATATGAAAATAATATTCGCAAAACGAATGGATGAAAAATATACAGGAAAAAAAAAGGAAATACAGAGATAATAAAAGAGAGAATTCGGGTGAAAGAATAGGAAGAAGATGTAGGAAATTAAATGAATATAAACCCTACGTGACAGAGCCTCCCCCCTTTAAGATATGGAAGCACTCCATGTCTACGTTATGGAGTTTAATTTCCTATAACCGTAGCTTCGGGGTGTCTGTCTTCTTCCCTCTCCTCTTCCCCCTCCATCTCTGTCCAATTCCTACTCAAGTCCACTCCTCAAAGTTTCCTTCCCCTGGAATGTCTCATATGCGCGCTTGAAAGAGCGTCGCCGCTTCTGACATTTTTGAAAGATTTCCTGTGATAGCGGTGGAATATCCCTGCCACTATCGTCATCTTCGTCAGTTTTGGCGATCGTCAGGAGATGGTCGGAGGTTGGCACTGGTTTTTCCAAGTATCTCTTTAAGAGATTTAAATGGAAAACCTTCTCCTTTCCTTCAATAGAGATCTGGTAGTTAGCCTTAGAAATCTTTTTCAGGACGGTAAACGGCCCTTGCCATCCGATCTTCAGTTGGTTGTTCTCGGTAGGGAGCAACACCAAAACTTTCTCTCCTGCTTCCAGTTCTCTCTCTTCCGCGACTTTCCTGTATCGGTTAGCGTGCTTGGTGCCTGCTCGCTTAAAGTTAGTCGTTGCTAGGTCCCACCCTAGTTTCAACCGTTCCTTTAAAACCGACACATATTTACTGGCTGAGACAACTGTCTCATCAGCCTTCTCGTCTGTCAGAGACTGAAGTAAGGCTTCAAGCGGGCCCTTAATGGGTCTGCCGAATAAGAGTGTAGCTGGCGGAAATCCTGTGGAAGTATGAGGAGATTCTCTGTAGCCAAATAATGCTGCAGGAATACAGAGATCCCAATCTTCAGGTTTCACTTGTGCCAGCTTACTTAGCATCATGGTGAGGTTTCCATTAGCACGTTCCACGAGCCCATTTCCGGCCGGAGTATATGGCTTAGTGTGGATGTGCTGGGTCCTCAAGATCTTAACGATCTCATCCATCAACAGGTTTCGGTATGGAGATCCATTATCCGTCAACACTTGCTGAGGGAATCCCAACCGAGTGAAAATCTGCACGAGGGCTTCTGCGACATGCTTGGCATCTGCGCATGTTAGCGGGATAGCTTCTGCCCATAAAGTGCATGTATCGACTAAGGTCAGGATGAACCTGTTCCTTCTTTTAGTCCTTTCGAAAGGCCCTAAAATGTCGATCACAACCCGTTCGAATGGTGTTCCCATTATTGGCATTTCACCCATGTGGACTGGGGGTGTCCGTTGCTTGGGTGGTACACGTTGGCACTGGGCACAGGATTTGACGTACCTGATAATATCAGTATTCACTCCTGGCCACCAATAATGAGTGGTTATACGTTGGTTTGTGGCGTTCTGTCCCATATGTCCGCTAAAGGGAAGAGAGTGCCCCATTTCTAGGATTTGGCTTCTGTACTGTTTCGGTACTAGGAGCTGGTTGTAACCTTGGTCAGGCTTGCCCGTTCTCCGATAAAGTACGCCATCCTTAGAAAAAATGTCCCCGTGCTGTTTGGGTTCCTTAGCCATGGGCAGTTTCCTAAAGCAGGGTGCCAAAGTAGGGTCCTTGTATTGCGCTTCTTTAAGTTCCATGGGTAACAAATTAGGCGCAGGCTCCCGTTCCTTCTTGGTTTGCCCTCTTGTAGTTACTGCTGCCACAATCGGCTCTTCCGGTTTCCCAATACACACGTATCTCCCGCCAAGTATGACTGGGTAGATGGGATCATCCATCACAGCCGCTTTGATCACGCCTCTGACAAAGTCAGAGTGTATCTCCACCAATGCGATGGGAAGCGCTGTAGGTGCATCACTCTTACGAACTCCACAAAGTTTGACGGTCTCTCCTGTCTCTTGACCGGGTTTAACCAGCTTTCTGGCAACAATGCAATCGTAAGAAAGCCCCGTGTCAAATAAGCAAGAAGTTTGAGAACCGTTCAAAGTAACAGTACCTCGCGTTGAGGGTCTATCCCCAACAGGTTGGGAATCACTGTCAACAATTCCGCCTTGCGAGACTGTCAATAAGCATCCGATGCGTTTCGGCTCGGTGTGCTCGCTCTGATCATATGTCCCGTGCTCAGGGGTTCTCCCTTTGCCACCTTGTCCTTTCTGGCTACGCTGCCATGTAGGGCGGTCGGGTTGATCAGACTGTTTGGGGTGGTTGGGGTACTTGTTCTTGTAGAACTTGGATTTTTCAGGAGGGGGGTTTTGAGGTCCAGTTTCTCTGTGGTTATTTTGGTTAGAAGCCTGAGAAGATTGCTCTAGGTTATGTTTTCGAAAATGCTCCTCTGTCGGTTTCCGCTTTGTGGCCGGTAGTTCAGCCAGCGCATTGTGATAACGCTCAGACTTTTCCAAAATGTCTTCAAGTTTTTCTGCCCCCTGCTCAGCGAGAAATCTCCGGGTATCAGCAGACAAAGTGTTCTTTATTTGTTCAGTTAGAACAAGTTCCTCAAGACCTTCATAGGTAGAGGGGAGCTGCGAAAGCTCAAGGCACTTTGTTAGATATCCCTTAAGACGAGATGAGAACTGGTGAAAAGTTTCAGAATTCTCTTTCCGGCTGTTGCGAAACAGTTGCAAAAACTTGCGAGCGTTCATTTCAAAGCGCTCCAGTAACGCTTTCTTCAACACATCGTAGTCGTCTTGTTGGCTACTTTCCAGCTTAGAATAAACATCATAAGCAGAACCTTTTAGGGCCTGGGAAAGTTTCATATTCCAACGCGACCTCTCTAACCCGTACAGAGTTGCAATTTTCTCAAATTTTTCTACCATGTGTCAATCTTCTCATTTGGACAAGGAAAAGATTCAAGAGTGAAAGACATAGCATTTAGTTGAAGAGATTGAGTGTTAGCAGGGTCAGTTAAGGAAGAATGAGGAGAAGACTCTCCATTGCTGGAGGTAGAGGCAGCCCCACGCCTTTGGAATTCCAGAGTTTTAAGAGCTAACTCATGCTGTCTCTCTTCTCTCTCCTTCTCATGCTGTCTCTCCTTCTCTCTTTCCTCATGCTGTCTCTCCTTCTCTCGTTCGTTCGCCCTGCGAATTTCCATTTCTTCATCCATCTTCTTCTGCTGTAAAGCTTCAGCTGCTTTCCTCTCCGCATCATATCTCTCCAGTTCGTCTCTGACAAAAGCTTTCGCTTCCTCTCCTTCCAGTCCCTCCTCTCTCGCTTCGTCCCTGAGAAGTTGTCTAAGCTTTGCCCTCTCGGCCATATTATGTCAGTGACTGAGACTAGTGGAGAACGAAAATAGGAAAAAGGATACACTGGTTCCTACCACTTACGAGAAAAAAAATTACCAAAAATCAAAAGATGATATCCTTAACCCTGGGATACCTCCTCCAAATTAAAATCTAACTATCGCTGCTATTATCGGCAATAAAGCACTCAATGCAAAACACGACTACGCCAACTAAATGGTAGTTAAGATTACTTCTGAAAAATAAGTTGCTACAGTGGAAAAGCAAAATAATTATTGCAAAAATTAAAGAGAAAAATAATCCCTTAATTTTTAAAAAATCCACTATAAGTTCGCCCCTGAAGTCAGATCGGGTAAGGGAGGGAATTAATCTGGACAAAAAGTCCGAAACACACTCCTTAACTTAGTTCAAACGCCGTTCTGCCTCAGTACCCAGTGAATGTTATACACTCACCACTTTACCAGCATTTAGTATTACAATCAGCAGTTAACATATATCCCGACAAAATCAACCTGTAACCAAAATGTATATTATTCAAAGATGCTGTGGAAAAAAAAACTTATTAGTTTGTGTGGTCAGCACGCCCGTAAACAGATCGCTAGTCTAGGGGGTAATATTTTTTTTAAAAGATACACAGTCACAAGACATCACACTCTTACTCTATATCAGAATACAGAATCTTAAGTTCAAAATCCAGATAGACGAGTCCACATTTGTCGTACTCGACTTCCTATTCTAAGTTCAAAAATCCTACGGACGAGAACCCATTTGTCGTATCGCCTTAGGATTTTGGGTTCAATTCCCGGTAACGAGCGACCATTTGTCGTAGATTTTCGATAGGAGAATTAAGACTAGGTTTGGTCCCTTCTGAATAGGTTTGAATAGGTGATAGACTCAGTGAGAGTTAGTGAAAGGTAATAGAATTCCCACACACGTGAGATGATAGATTTAGATATAGTGGCTGTCTCTGAAAGCAAAAAGAATTCTTCTCTCTCTCACCTATCTTCTACAACAGTTGTTACAGCGTCAGACAGACTACACCAATATACATATTACGTATATTTCTATCACTCACAGGCACGCACATACACGTGACGACAGGTAAACACACAGACGTGGGAAAACTATAACAATGATATATATATTATCTAGAACGAGCTGACCAAACACGATTATTAAGTTCAAGAGCGATTTTAATATCAGGAAAAAATCGGCTCACAACATCAAAGAAAGTACATCAAGGAGAATACATATACACATAGTCATAAAAATTCAAGGAAATGTTGCAAGGATGATAGCCCCGTTATAGTGTTAACTCTAGGTTTAGCCCGGCCCCGTTAAGAGAACAGATGATGGCGCCAGAGTCACAGATACATAGGGTTTGATTCTAAGAGTTTTCTTTGTTTTATCTCGTAATTATATGCACAGAGTTTGAAAAAAATCTGATTTAACCTAAGACAAAAACACAAGAACTCTAGCCTTAGCAACAAATTATGCAGATTAAAAAAAAAATAGGACAGCAACAGGGTGTCAAAGATATAATAGTGAAAATATCACTCAAACCAGCGTACACTCATTCATTCCGCCATGGCCTCTCATACATGTACTCACGACTTGGCTCGCTGCCTCTTGGAACACACTGATTTTAGATTTTCACACAGACTCAAAAAAAAATGCAGTCTTCTGCCAAGAAGTCCCCAGTTCCAAAAGACGTATTTAACTTGGAGTCTCCGGGAACGACTACTTGGGTGTGCAAATTTGTTCAAATGTCTGATTAAGTCACCTAAAATTATTCCAGGCGCGGGAGTTAGCAGAGCACAGTGTCAATAGCGTAGGTTTCTAGAAATGATGAATGTCAGGTCGGTGCCTTCCCTCAGTATAGGATTCACTTTAGTCACACCACAGATTTGTCCACAAAAAAATATATATATATAGTCGGGAAATGTTAGTTAATACTTGAAGTATTTTGCGCCACCAGGCAGAAAAATTACGTAGAGTTTTCTAGAAGAAATTAAGATCTGGCTCCAAGGTCCAGTATTTATCATTTCAGTCTTTGAAAACCCGTTATTGGGATATAGTATTTCTGGCTAACTCGGGTTGCATATGCACTGTTAGACCAGTGGTACTTAAGAAACCCACGTGGTTCAAAATAAGGACTGTCTATTTCTTCACAAGTATGGAAACTACTACTAGGTGCTGGTAAAGTTAGGGTCACCCCAAAACTTTCACTGTGTGGAGGAAAAATAACACATATAATATAATAAACAGAATATGTACTGGTTATAACTTACATTTAAACTTGCAAGCAGAGAGCTTTGCTTATCATTTAAACTTCCCGTGACGTAAGTTATATTTAAAAATCAGCAATCCTCATGAATTAGGAACACGTGCGTATTCCGTCACCATTCATGAGGCTCGATTCTAGAGTTTATACGTTAGTTTAGAAAAATACACTCGACTGAGTATTAGCGGTTTAATTAAATTCATAAATAGCTACAATTGCCGTTATAAGCTAGAAATTTTAATTTTATTCTGCTTTCCACTGAATGCTTCCCTAGAAAATATAATAGCCTACCACTTTATTTCTCTTCTGCGCTAAAGAAATAGATTAAAATGAATTAAGCGATTAAACACTTTAACACTCACAAAATCTATATATCTATCATATTAATTACCTCAACCACAGAATTACAGGTAGTCGCACAACTTAAGAATAAAAATGCTGAAAATATTTCTGGAAGTCTAGAAGTTTGACAAATTGCCGAAACAAACTGAGATCTTCGCTAACAGCTATTCTGTTTACGAGCAACCTATCTACTGTGAGTCTATGAGCGAGAATGAAATTAAAGTTTCAAACTCGGGCCAATATCTTAAAATCAGACAAAGGGCCCAAACTTATTTCGCCAAGCGAAATTATCTCCCTTGTCTGTATAACACCTTGGTCCGCTTATCGCGTGACGTAACAGCCATCAGTGGTCGAGGGCTTGCATGAGTTGCAAATCTCAGACCACCGTTTGCAGTGCGGAGTGGATTTTCACGCTAAGCCGGGTTTTTCCTGACGAAAAACCTCATGCGTTTACTGAAATGCAGACTCTCTGTCTACTTTCCATGTCCCTCGGGTGAATTTTCACGCCCCAGGCCAGAGACCCTCAGACGAATGTCTAGCGAATGCTGTAAATTCACGCCTATCATCCGACCAGCGCGACTGACATGTACGCAATACCACCCAGGTGCGATTCTCAGTTTTAGAGAAAGGAAAACAGGTAAAGTTTGCGAATTATATGAAAATAATATTCGCAAAACGAATGGATGAAAAATATACAGGAAAAAAAAGGAAATACAGAGATAATAAAAGAGAGAATTCGGGTGAAAGAATAGGAAGAAGATGTAGGAAATTAAATGAATATAAACCCTACGTGACACCCATTCATAGGAGCAAGAATAAATTGACACTGTTCCAGATTGACACATTTAATTACAGTTATGAATAAGAATATACTCAGTTATAAATTGAATTAATTTTATGTAAATACTTTGAATTATTATTTTGAGTTCAATATTCCGGTATACACAAAATTGTGATACTGGAACAAATAAATTGTAAAAAAGATTTCACATTTTAAACTTAACTCTGGGTGTTGTTAATTACTTTTCATAGAGTTCTTCAGTGTATTTGTTGTCATTTTATTATACCACAATTTCATTACCCTAGACATTAGACGTAGCTGTCAGACCTACTAGTCAAACATAAGTCTGAGTAAGATCTTAAGGTGGTAGCAGAAAGGTCTCTGAGAACACACCCTTATTATATATTAAACTCAGAGGCCTTCACAGCTTGACCTCACTCAGTTACACTTTAACAATAACACCAACATTCATAACATCTAAACCCACCACATTCCCCATTTTCATTCATTATTCCTAGCTCCTGTTTTCCCATGACTTCTTCAAAGCCGGTGTTGACTGTACCTATCTTTGCATTCATGTCACCCATCAAAATTGTGATGTCTCTTCTTTTTACTTTTTCCATAATTTCCTGTAGTCTAGTATAAAATGCTTCTTTCACAGACTCTTCTTTTTCATTAGTTGGTGCATAACATTGGATGACATTTACATTTATTTTCTTTTTAGCTGTTTTAAAAGAAGCTGTTATTATTCTGGAGCCAACGGCTTCCCATTCAATGAGTGCTTTCTGTGCTTCTTTAGATAACATAAGAGCTACCCCTTCACTGATATGTGAACTTTCGTCTTCATGTCCTGAGGACAGCACCAATTCCCCTGTGATGAGTTTCTTCCTGTCTACCCCCTTCCACTTTGTTTCATACAGTCCTAGAACCTCGATTTTATATTCCCTCATCTCTGCTGCTACTTGTGCCACTTTCCCTTGTTCGTTTAATGTTCGAACATTCCAGGTGCCAAATCTGAAAGTTCTCCTTGAAGAAAGAAGGTTAGTCAGCTACACAGACTCCTTTCGGCTTTCTCTGTGTTGCGTCATACGCCTCCCTGCGAGAGGACCTTCCCCTGTCTTGGATGGCTGTGTTTTATTTTCTTTATTTGACTTGTCCATGTTTGTTGAAGTTTTTGTGGTTTAAATTTTTTACAGGATGGGGTAACCTGCCCCATGCCCAACCCTCCTTAGTCGCTTTCTACGACATGCTTGGCAGGGAACAGTGTTACTATTCTTTGCTCCCCTTTCGGGCCCCGGTAACACACGGGTGAGGTCGCGTAATGCCTATCTTTAACAATGTTTTCAGGCCGGACAAACAATAATAAGAAAGGTCATCGTTCAAGTACTAATACATTTATGTATTAGTACTTTCTGTAAGTCAGCTTTCTGTGAGTTTTTGTATCGTCTATCTTTGCTAAATGTCGGAGGAAACATTACGTCAAAATAACGTTCAATAATAAAAGTAAACTTTATACACAGCATTAGAAGAGGAAGAGATCTGATCATCAGACAAAGTATTTCGGCCCTTTTACTTTCTTGGCGCTCTAGTATGACCGGATCGTTGTTATTGTTGATCAGAATCGACTTCACTGCACTCCGGGCAAACCCATAGGTGCTCAGTCCCCCTCAGTAAATGTCGAAGAGTATGAATGCTAATTGTACCTGTAGCACGCTGGTTGTACATACGACGGATGCATCCTCTCTCACGTCCATTTCTGCTAGTCCCACGTTTGATGCCAAACTCCAACAGTCAAAGCCTTGTTGATTCATCCATTGCAGTGTCATTATCCAGCATGCGTTCATTACTTGCCCTTAGTATCTCTCCCTTATCCATGTCCAGTGTCTCCACTATGGGTGCTCTCGAGGCCAGTCTGTTAGCTCTCTCATTGCCACGTACCCCTGCATGACCAGCACAGTAGATCCACATCCACGACATTCTCCTCTTGATTCTTGCTCCTTAGATGTCAGCTAAATTCTCATGTCTTTTGCCGGTGGTTACCCGCATATATGCTTTTGCCTGGGCCATCGCATATCTGGATCTAATCGATAGCAATCCGAGCATGTATCTCATTGTCACAATGGGGGTATCACGGGTACAGCCCGGAACTAGTCGCATTCCTTCATTTTGAATGCGTTCCAGTCGTTCACATTGTGACACTGACAGCGTGAGTATTCCTAGCCCGTACTCATTACTGAAATCACGAGCTGATGATACAGGAGAAACAGTAGTCTATGTTCCAAGCGCGCAGCAGCCATTGTTTTTAAGGCTGCCAGTCCTCGCTTGCACTTCTGTATGATCAGTTCGACATGATACTTGAATGATAGCCCACGATCAAACGTTACTCCCAGATACTTCAGCCTGTCGTGCCTTTCAATGTTCTGCCCATTGAAAGTGATGTCTGGAAGGTCTGCTTTCACTATGAAGTTGTTCAAAGAGCACCACATCACACAGGCCTTGTTGGGATTGACCTTTGACCACTTTCCTCACACCATTTAGAAACCGCCTGTAGTATTTTTTTGTATGCCTTGGACCATTTTCTGTCTGTCTGAGCCAGTTCTGTACATGAGTATGTCATCTGCGAAAGTTAATTTTCGTCCCAGTCCTGTTGGTTGAAAGGTTGCTACTTTTGCTGTGTAGATGTTAAACAGCACTGGTGATAGTGGAGAACCTTGGGTTAGTCCCGGGCAAATGCGCATTGGTTCTGATGTCCAAGTTCACAAGCGAAATTTAACTGATCTCTCCATTAAGGTAGCTGCTATCCACCTTCTTATCCAAGGGTTTACACTACATGCCATTATACAGTCTATTAGGGTTGCCAGGTTTAGGAAGTGGCCAAAGGTAACTGTAGCCTGTCTTCCGGCACCTCAGCATTCTGTATGCTGGTATTGAAATCGCTCACCATATTTATAATGTTTGTGTAGTCTAACTGTTTAATGTGATGGTATTGTACACCATCAGGACCCGGAGCAGTGTTTCTGCTGGTTTTCAATGTGTACACCACGTCCTCTTCATTGCATTAGACACCAACATATTATACGCCATGGCATAAAAAACGGCCTCTGCAGACACAGGTTGAACAGTCCCTATTGCGATGGTTTGGCCACATCTACAGAATTTGAGAAGATCGGCTACAATGAGAAATATAGGAAACCAAGAGTCAGGGATCCAGACTTCCAGAACGACCTAGAGTTCGCTGGAAAGACAACATTAGAAAATCTCTGAAGGATCAAGGACTTGATTGGAACCAGGCTAGAAGTAAGACAAGTCGATAGGATAGTGTGACGTTGTCTCTGGCAAATCTCCACACCCCGGGGTAGAAGAGGAACGACTAAGCAAGTGTATCACTATCATTGTTCCGTGTAGTGCCCTTTGTAGACAAAGAAAGAATCGGATTACTGCCCCTTGGGCATTTTGTACAAGGCGGCTAATATTAAGTTGTGCATGAAGCTGGTAACCTCATCTGCTACAGAAACTACAGCTGTAAAAGCATATCAATGTTTGGTACAGGCTTCCCATATGGGGGTCAGTTGTAGAGGTGGCTCTATATGGAGCTAAAAGGAACATGATGATGATCTCTATCAGTGAGATCTACTACAGAAATATGTACGTTGATCTGACTTGTCTGATCGCTATGCTTTAAGACAACAAATGTAACCTTAATCAGACATCAAGAGAAATGTAACAGGTCAGAATGTTGAGGGGCAGTTGGTAGGGGCAAACTTGCTGTCTTAAGCTGAATTAAAAAAAGGAGAAACAACTTCCTGGTTGTCTTTTTCTTTCCGTAACTTCTTTTGTGTCTGCACCTAGTGCCAGTGACAAAGATAATACCACATTTATGGGTCGGGTATTTGTATACGGAGTTTACTCCAATTTTGACAATCGCTGAACAACAATTCTCACATTATTCTAATGTTTATTTATGAATGCCTCCTGTCTCGCGCAATCCTGGTTGGGAAACGCTGATCTGGCCTGTAGGAATGACAAACCTTTGTGCTGCAGTAACATATTCAAAACAAAAACAAACAAATCGAAAATATGTTTCCCGAGCATAAAATTCTTAAAATTATTGCTTCTTCATATGTCTGTAAGGTAATTGTGGGTAAATAATGGGTTGTTTGTGCACATGAAATCTTTTTCTGTGTAGATGCAAAAAAAAAAACAGGAATGTAACAAATATATAATGAAAAAGAAAGCTTTAATATAGTTAGTGCTGATTAAACTGAAGTTTGTCGCAGGTGAATAACGTTTAAATCAAGAATAACAAAAGAAAAATAAATTGAACAGCAAAATGCAGAAACAACCAATCTGTATCAGACAACAACAACAAAGAAAATAATAACCCGTAATATAAATTGGAATTATGGACTTCGGTAACAAGGCACGACTTCAAAAATTTAAGACTGTTCTGAGGTTTCTTCTTTCGTTCTTAAGTTATTTAATTATTAAATTTGACGTAGATACAACGTGTTTTCACGTTCCGCGTTCTTGATTCATTTGATTTTCTATACAAATGATTGGCATTCAGTGTGAAATTTCACATAAAAGGTGTTTCAAGTTTCAACACTATTAAGCGACATCATGGTGTTCCAGCTTTAGATATGAGCATTTAAATTACAAGCAAATCTAAGAGCCTACAAGTTTGGATTGAAGATTGGTAGAAATTATCTGCAGAACCAGTGGCTCCTAATAATGTCATACTCTCCCCTGAGCTCCTAGTCAGTGAGATCGGACGCCTGGTATTCTCTGATAAGGGCGAAAACATAGGTGGTCCCGTGTGCAAGCTGCGCACGTTAACAATTCCTCGGCAGTTGAAAATCGAAAATAGTAGGCTGCTGCCCTGGCAAAATTATTTTAACCCTCTATTGGGCCATTTATGAAATAGTTGGAAAAAAAATTCTTGGAGTGGTTTTTGTGGCTGCCCCATGTCTGAAAAGTGGTGTGAAGGTTAATTTTGGGCAAAAAAATGTTTAGTTAGTGTTTTATGGGTATGTTGCCAATTGGCAACAAATCACCATTAAGGTTGGGAACATTTATTGTTGCCATTTGGCAACATATATCTTTTAACTATGTTTTTATGTCTAACAACATCTATTTCACCTTTTTTTACTCCCTACCTACATTTAATATTTAAACAGTAAATAGCAGACAACAAAATTTGTGAAACTTCATGAAGTTAAGTGTAATTTATACAGAAAATGCCACACATACAATGAAACATATAGTTACTGAAAAAAAAAAAAATCTTCTGTCTCGTGACTCAATCACAGCTCCACACTCATGTTTCATGAAATACTTTGAAACAGTTTGAATGTTTATTGAGGCACAAGTGTAGGTTACACTTCTCACAGACAGTTCTGGAGTACCCCTTGCATCCAGGAAGTTTGCATCTCCCTTTGTTGGTGACGGAATTGGGGCTGTGGCCAACATTGTCAGTTCTGACATGAAAAGGAGGTACATTTGCTGTTTGCCCTCTCTTCTTTTTAGCCACCAGCTGTGTCTCAGTGCTTCCTGATGGCCTTCCCCTTTTATTATTTTCACTTTTTCCTGCTTTTAGGAGACACAAAGCAATCTGCAAATTGAAATCAACTAATGGTAGTCTGTCCTTTTTTTCCATACCATCCTTACACACATCTGAACAATAAGTTAGCCAAGCTTGCACCACAGAAACATCCAGGAAATGAAACAATATTCTGTGGTACCATTTCTTGGATCTAATAGGTATACGATAGAGTGCGAGCAAGGAGTCCAGCAAATCTACCCCTCCCATGAACATGTTATATTCTTTCACAGCTGCAGGGCAAGAAATGTGTATTTCCTTCTTGGCTTTTCTGTCCCATCTTCTGACTACACATTCTGGTTCAACTGCTGCATAGGTGCTTAGCAGTGTGACTGCTTTATTGTCATACCATTTGATAGCTTTCAATGTGGCTCCGTTTGTTGCTGCAGTACAAACAACAGATGACCCTCTTCCTTTCGTTTTCAGTTCCTTATCGGAACACAGATTACACCCTTTCAGCCGGTTTGCGCGGACAGTGCCAAGACATGCAATGCCTTGTTTCCAGAGGCATGCCTGCAATGCTGGCGAATTAAACCAGTTGTCAAAATATACTTTATGCCACACATTTTTAGGGATACGTTGAAGAAGTCTCAGCACGATATTAGCTGATGCTCCTAAATCAGGTTGGCCAGGACACACGTCAATTTTTCCAGTGTAAATTTCAAAATCATGAATCAAACCAGAAATGCTTGAACAAACGAAGACTTTATAGCCCCACTTTTTGGGTTTCTTTGGGTTGTACTGACGCAGAGATGATTGACCTTTGAATGGGATAACTTGCTCATCAATGCTCAGCCTTTCTGCTGGTTTGATTGAATTGAATTTCACTTTCAGAGCGTCAACTAAAGGTCTTAATTTGAACAATTTGTCGCCTTCATTGTCTTGCTGCTTGTTGTTGTCATTGCAGTGAATGTTACTTTTGATTTCTTTAAACCTCTTGTTCGTCATAGTATCAGCAACAAGTCCATAGCGCGTTGTAGAGTCCCAGTACAATTTACAACTGGGCATTCTAACAATACTCATCATAAACGCAATTCCAAAAAACTGTTCCAGTTCTGGCTGGCTCAATCTGAGAGGCTTCATGATGTTTTTCTGGATGCTGTACTTGTTTGATTCAGTGACCATATGTGCCATTGTATCATCATCAATGAATCTGCGGAAGTATTCTATTGGTTCTGAGGTAACTGATACGTGTGCCGAATCACCAGAGAAGGGCGGAGCTTCAGAAGATACATCTGAGGCTTCACGGTGTCTCCATAGCATCCGACGACGATCAAAGGTTACATCTGTGTCCTCCAGCTCTGATGCAGATGATTCTGAAAAAAAAGAAAACAAAGATATTAATTATCTGGCAACATAAACAATCATTTATTGGTATACTGGTGTACATGTTATTATTCTGATAATAGTAATAATGATAAAGATTATTCTAATCCACATTATGGTATAAAGCGTTCCACAAGTAAGTCTCCGTCAGCCGATATTTAGTACCTGATGGACTAGGCTGAAACTGTACATAGGCTGTACACTGGTGGACAAGGCTACAACTGCAGTCTGAAATAAAGTGGCCACATTAAAAAAAAACATCAATTAAATTCAACAAACCTGAATCGGTTGTGTCCGAGGAAGGGCCGGGTTGCCACGTGTTATCCAGGATGTCTTCAGCCTCACTGTCTGACAGCTCACTATCGCTAGAAGCCTCAGGTATTGGTCTATAGATTGTAGTCTTTTGGCTGTAAAACTTTTGAGGATCCATTGTGTTTAACCGGTAAAAAAAATAAAAAAAACTGACAACATATACATTTTGTAATTCAAAAGTTTTTCATCACAAAATTGTTTAATCTCATCTGATGATACATTATGTTTTGTGATTACTGGCAATTTTAGTGGTTATCATGTGTAGTTTAGTTCTAAAAGTCAAGTCTAGATGAAGTAAATATGTTTTATTCATTTACAATATTATTAGTAATTTATACTGGTAATTCTACTATTTTACATTGACCTTTTTAGGATACATAAAATTGCAAATAACAACTTTTTTTTAAATGATGAAGTTTAATCAATTATAATGAGAATAAAATACTAATGTTGTTGATTACAGAGAAATACAACATTAAATATCATTTATTAGGTAAAAAGCAACTGTTGCCAATTGGCAACATGAAGTGGTTTTTATTCCTTAATCGACTTTTGTTGCCAAATGGCAACATACCTAAAATGTAAAATAAGAGTAACTTATTTTATTTATTTATAACTATTAAAGCATTTGTTACAAAGATAAGTGGCTTAAGTTACTCAACATATTTTTTATACACCGTTTTCATAAGGAATTTTAAAAAATAATGTGAAGTAAACTCACCTCTCAATTCGATCTTGCAAACCAGCTACCATGCCTTGACAAAAGAGTGCGTGAAAAAAAAGTATTTCTCCGACAAATGAGTTACCCGGTAATTTAAAATTGGGAATGTTTCTAGAACACAATAAAACAAAAAAATTATTAATTTGAACGCCGGATAGTGAAATAGATGACTTTAAACGGTATGTTGCCAAATGGCAACAAGGCCCAATAGAGGGATAAAAATTAGGAAACCTACCCACCACAAAATATTTATTGAAAGTGTGATTCCTGTATACACACAATGGAATTCTCGTAAATAACACATAAGGAAGGGAAACCCGAGGCCTGTAAACAGTAAATTAATATTAGACAAACATAAAGGTATGTTTTCAGGCACTCGTAAGAAATAAAGAAGTAGAACACTTGGACAACAGAAAACCAACAGACGTGAGTGGCTTACCCAGGGTTCGAACCCCGTACCTTCCGTACGACAACTCCGCCTAGCTATCAAGCGAATCACACTGACCCCACGGCCAGCTAGGCATCCCCAAAAAAAGATGCTTTGCTGGCTATTTATCAGTACGAAACACACAAGATAACACCGGAAGTATACAGTGGGCAACTCAGCCCTTAAATGACGCAATCACTTCTGTTGTTCTCCTATTAACAGTATGTGTCAGTCCAAACAAGACAAAGACCTTGATACTGGGTCCAGTAAATAGTAGAAGACTTAAGGACATTAGTATAGAACAGAGGGTAGGTTTCTGGTATTTTATAAACATAAATAACACATAAGGAAGGGAAACCCGAGGCCTGTAAACAGTAAATTAATATTAGACAAACATAAAGGTATGTTTTCAGGCACTCGTAAGAAATAAAGAAGTAGAACACTTGGACAACAGAAAAACAACAGACGTGAGTGGCTTACCCAGGGTTCGAACCCCGTACCTTCCGTACGACAACTCCGCCTAGCTATCAAGCGAATCACACTGACCCCACGGCCAGCCAGGCATCCCCAAAAAAAGATGCTTTGCTGGCTATTTATCAGTACGAAACACACAAGATAACACCGGAAGTATACAGTGGGCAACTCAGCCCTTAAATGACGCAATCACTTCTGTTGTTCTCCTATTAACAGTATGTGTCAGTCCAAACAAGACAAAGACCTGATACTGGGTCCAGTAAATAGTAGAAGACTTAAGGACATTAGTATAGAACAGAGGGTAGGTTTCTGGTATTTTATAAACATAAATAACACATAAGGAAGGGAAACCCGAGGCCTGTAAACAGTAATTAATATTAGACAAACATAAAGGTATGTTTTCAGGCACTCGTAAGAAATAAAGAAGTAGAACACTTGGACAACAGAAAAACAACAGACGTGAGTGGCTTACCCAGGGTTCGAACCCCGTACCTTCTGTACGACAACTCCGCCTAGCTATCAAGCGAATCACACTGACCCCACGGCCAGCTAGGCATCCCCAAAAAAAGATGCTTTGCTGGCTATTTATCAGTACGAAACACACAAGATAACACCGGAAGTATACAGTGGGCAACTCAGCCCTTAAATGACGCAATCACTTCTGTTGTTCTCCTATTAACAGTATGTGTCAGTCCAAACAAGACAAAGAACTTGATACTGGGTCCAGTAAATAGTAGAAGACTTAAGGACATTAGTATAGAACAGAGGGTAGGTTTCTGGTATTTTATAAACATAAATAACACATAAGGAAGGGAAACCCGAGGCCTGTAAACAGTAATTAATATTAGACAAACATAAAGGTATGTTTTCAGGCACTCGTAAGAAATAAAGAAGTAGAACACTTGGACAACAGAAAAACAACAGACGTGAGTGGCTTACCCAGGGTTCGAACCCCGTACCTTCCGTACGACAACTCCGCCTAGCTATCAAGCGAATCACACTGACCCCACGGCCAGCTAGGCATCCCCAAAAAAAGATGCTTTGCTGGCTATTTATCAGTACGAAACACACAAGATAACACCGGAAGTAGACAGTGGGCAACTCAGCCCTTAAATGACGCAATCACTTCTGTTGTTCTCCTATTAACAGTATGTGTCAGTCCAAACAAGACAAAGACCTTGATACTGGGTCCAGTAAATAGTAGAAGACTTAAGGACATTAGTATAGAACAGAGGGTAGGTTTCTGGTATTTTATAAACATAAATAACACATAAGGAAGGGAAACCCGAGGCCTGTAAACAGTAAATTAATATTAGACAAACATAAAGGTATGTTTTCAGGCACTCGTAAGAAATAAAGAAGTAGAACACTTGGACAACAGAAAAACAACAGACGTGAGTGGCTTACCCAGGGTTCGAACCCCGTACCTTCCGTACGACAACTCCGCCTAGCTATCAAGCGAATCACACTGACCCCACGGCCAGCTAGGCATCCCCAAAAAAAGATGCTTTGCTGGCTATTTATCAGTACGAAACACACAAGATAACACCGGAAGTATACAGTGGGCAACTCAGCCCTTAAATGACGCAATCACTTCTGTTGTTCTCCTATTAACAGTATGTGTCAGTCCAAACAAGACAAAGACCTTGATACTGGGTCCAGTAAATAGTAGAAGACTTAAGGACATTAGTATAGAACAGAGGGTAGGTTTCTGGTATTTTATAAACATAAATAACACATAAGGTTCGGGTTCGAACCTTGGGTAAGCCACTCACGTCTGTTGTTTTTCTGTTGTCCAAGTGTTCTACTTCTTTATTTCTTACGAGTGCCTGAAAACATACCTTTATGTTTGTCTAATATTAATTTACTGTTTACAGGCCTCGGGTTTCCCTTCCTTATGTGTTATTTATGTTTATAAAATACCAGAAACCTACCCTCTGTTCTATACTAATGTCCTTAAGTCTTCTACTATTTACTGGACCCAGTATCAAGGTCTTTGTCTTGTTTGGACTGACACATACTGTTAATAGGAGAACAACAGAAGTGATTGCGTCATTTAAGGGCTGAGTTGCCCACTGTATACTTCCGGTGTTATCTTGTGTGTTTCGTACTGATAAATAGCCAGCAAAGCATCTTTTTTTGGGGATGCCTAGCTGGCCGTGGGGTCAGTGTGATTCGCTTGATAGCTAGGCGGAGTTGTCGTACGGAAGGTACGGGGTTCGAACCCTGGGTAAGCCACTCACGTCTGTTGTTTTTTTCTGTTGTCCAAGTGTTCTACTTCTTTATTTCTTACGAGTGCCTGAAAACATACCTTTATGTTTGTCTAATATTAATTTACTGTTTACAGGCCTCGGGTTTCCCTTCCTTATGTGTTATTTATGTTTATAAAATACCAGAAACCTACCCTCTGTTCTATACTAATGTCCTTAAGTCTTCTACTATTTACTGGACCCAGTATCAAGGTCTTTGTCTTGTTTGGACTGACACATACTGTTAATAGGAGAACAACAGAAGTGATTGCGTCATTTAAGGGCTGAGTTGCCCACTGTATACTTCCGGTGTTATCTTGTGTGTTTCGTACTGATAAATAGCCAGCAAAGCATCTTTTTTTTGGGGATGCCTGGCTGGCCGTGGGGTCAGTGTGATTCGCTTGATAGCTAGGCGTCCCCAAGCCACTCACGTCTGTTGTTTTTCTGTTGTCCAAGTGTTCTACTTCTTTATTTCTTACGAGTGCCTGAAAACATACCTTTATGTTTGTCTAATATTAATTTACTGTTTACAGGCCTCGGGTTTCCCTTCCTTATGTGTTATTTATGTTTATAAAATACCAGAAACCTACCCTCTGTTCTATACTAATGTCCTTAAGTCTTCTACTATTTACTGGACCCAGTATCAAGGTCTTTGTCTTGTTTGGACTGACACATACTGTTAATAGGAGAACAACAGAAGTGATTGCGTCATTTAAGGGCTGAGTTGCCCACTGTATACTTCCGGTGTTATCTTGTGTGTTTCGTACTGATAAATAGCCAGCAAAGCATCTTTTTTTGGGGATGCCTGGCTGGCCGTGGGGTCAGTGTGATTCGCTTGATAGCTAGGCGGAGTTGTCGTACGGAAGGTACGGGGTTCGAACCCTGGGTAAGCCACTCATGTCTGTTGTTTTTCTGTTGTCCAAGTGTTCTACTTCTTTATTTCTTACGAGTGCCTGAAAACATACCTTTATGTTTGTCTAATATTAATTTAATGGAATTCTCGCCGGTGCTACTGAGTTCGTGCACTGTGCTGAGATCTTTCTTGTGTGATCTAAGGGAGGAGATCGGAGCACTTATAGAGTTGTCCGTGTGCAATGACGTTAGTCCTTAAAACCAAACCAAACAAGTTTGTCAACACTGCACAGAAAAAAAACATGACTAAGACATTATATATAGAACATGTCACGAGAAACACAACATGACTAAGACATTATAAAAAACATGTCACGAGAAACACAACAATTATTAATACACTTACCAAGGATATAGGGGTATACACAGTTAGAACAAAGACAACTCAACATAGTATCGACACTTGTTTGCTGACCCTGCAAATGTCCATTTGCTCGAGCTAGATTCAGGATCATATGCCCCAGTCCATACTTGTGCTTCATTTTCGTAATTCAATCCTGGGGCTGGAGGATGTCCAATGCATTAAACCTGACGGTAGGCAGCATGTAGACTACACAGAATTAATTTACTAACTTGTGAAGGGCACAGTGACTGGCGCTGGAGAGTGTTATTTAGAGCATTCATAGATAGGATTAGCCTCTAACTAATATAGTCTTCCCCACTTAGAAAAAGTGCATAAATGGTTATCATTATTATCATTCCTTGACTGAGCTTCTGAAAAGTTCAAATTCTTAAGTAGATTTCTTTGAATCCAATAATAATTAGATAAGAAGTAGATTTGTCCAATAAAATAGAGACTTACTTACTTACTTAGTCGTTCCCCTTCTACCGTGAGGTGTAGAGGTTTGGAAGAGAGAGCGCCAGACTATCCTATCGGCTGTCTTCCTCCCGGCCTGGCTCCACTCTAGTCCTCGGTCCTTCAAAGATTGTCTAATGTTGTCCTCTGAGCGGACTCTGGGTCGTCCTTGGGTCTGGATCCTTGGCTCTGTGTTTCCCATGCTTGTCGTGGTAGCCGGTCTTCTCCCATTCTGCAGACATGGCCAAACCATCTCAGTTGGGACTGTTCCACTTGGGTCTGCAGGGGGTGGGATTTAAGGCCTTGACGTATCGTCTGGTTGCGCACCATGTCTCTTCTTGTTACTTCAACCACCTTCCTCAGATACCTCATTTCTGAGGTTTGGATCTGGCTTTTGTGGGTTGTAGTCATTGCCCATGACTCGCATCCATATGTCAAGACTGGGACATAGGTGGAGCAGTATACAGCTGTGGCCGAGGCAGGTGTTCCTTAGGACTGGAACGGCACCATATTACCATCATGTGGCAGTGCCGGTATATGCAGTATTTTCAGTTTACTTTACAGAGAGCAGATGTTTAACTGGCCTAATCACCAGAGATCTAGATTTCTCTCCTAAATTTGTGTTACCAGGTTCGATTTTCTTCTCTTAGGTGTTGATGTAGCGAATTTAATTGAAATGGATAGATTTCTTAGCTTAATCTCAAAACTGTAGTAATTCACCTTTTCAACAGCGTTCGATTTCATGCAAAACTTTTAATATCTTTCAGCATGAAACTTAAATTTCAACAAAGTCTGGAATTCAGAACATTTTTACAATAATAAGCATAATAAAGTTTTAACATCTCATCAGATGCTTTCATCGATGCAAAAATCCCTTTTTTTGCATCTTTGTCTCATAGGCCTACTCAATTGTCAAATATGGCGAACTTTCTCATTCCACCGTGTTCCTTCCTTTAAGTTACCGTCTTATCTTAGGTTCGACGACATTTACCCATCTCTTCAGATTTGTCCTTGTTTTCTTTATCATCATAAGTATTCCTTGAGCTAAATACTTTCTAACACAAGGATATTTTCTGCTCTACATGGTTTGAGGTGTAAGACTAGTTTTTACAAATTGACTCAAATCCTCGAACCTAGTTCTGCTGCGACTAGGGTTGGGAGCTCTATTCAAAATATACATTGAATGATAGTCACTACTTACGCAAGTAAGAAATATAAAACCACTCAATGTCCTGAAATGCACATTTTATAATAAATGTTGAAGTTGACTTCCTCAAACTAAGAAATATGTAGAGCTGGACCAGATACGACCTCTTGAGTTGCGCTCTTTCATTCTACTGCCCGATGGCGTCCTGTTCTATATTCCCCGGGGTAAATCTGAGCTATCCGATTGGTCAGGGGAAATCACCCAATTATTAGAAATGGCGTGTGGAAGCGACTCTGTCCTAAATATGTGACACTATAATTTTTTTATATTCTGTTTCTCATAAAATATAAAATTATGGGGTAGTCTGTGCTTCCTCCGTCTTGTTGGAGTATAGCCTGTTTCCAAAGGAACAACTATGTACACGGCCACACAGCCATCTTCGTTTTCTTACCAACCTCTCTCTTGCTGAGGAATCCTCGATTTATGGCCTGAAAAAGTCTCCCAGCTGCTGCTTTTCGAGTGGCCAACTCTTCTTTGATGCCTCCCTTTCGGTCAATAATAGCTCCGAGGTATTTAAAGTGGTCTGCCTGCTCCAGGACCTGTTCTCCCAGCTTAATCTGATGACTTCTTTCTTCTCGTGATATCACCATGGATTTTGTTTTAGAGCTGCTTATGACCACCCCTCTCTTCTCCAGCTCTTCCTTCCAGACTTGCAGGTTGAATTGGAGATGTGCCTCTGATTTAGCAATCAGGGCAACATCATCAGCAAATGCCAGCTCCGAAATACAGACCTGTCTCATCTTCCAGTACCGCACTGAATACTTTCTTGTTCTCTCCTTACATGCCTTAATGACATCGTCCATGAGGAGTATGAAAAGGTAAGGTTACAGGATATCACCTTGTCTTACACCAGTGGTGGTCCTGAACTCTTCTGACTTATGGTTTGCTGTCCTCACATGATTTCTGCAAGATGTGTAGAAGCTCTGTATAGCATGAATCAGAGATGCTGGAATGTTCTTCCTTGCCAAACAATCCCAAAGTTTGTTCCAGGGGACCCTGTCAAACGCCTTTTCCAGATCTATGAAACAAAGATGGATCTTACTCTTATACTCAAGGGCCTTTTCACTCAGCTGTCTGAGTGTAAAGATTAGGTCTTGAGTACTTCGGTTCGCTCGGAATCCGCACTGGACCTCATCCAGTTGTGGCTCAGCTAGGGTCGGAGTCTCTGCTCTAGGATTCTAGAGTAGATTTTACCAGGGACACGGAGAAGGGATATGCCTCTATGGTTTCCACACTGTCGATTGTCACCCTTTTTGAAAATTAATGTTATGATGGCAATCTCCCAATCCTTTGGTATGGTCTTGTTGTACCACGCTGCCTGTAGAACCCTTAAGAGTAATAGGTCGCCCGATTCTCCCATGTACTTAACCATTTCTGGTGTTATACCATCATGCCCTGCTGCTTTGCCCATCTTGATTTTCTCCAGTGCTGCCTTCAGTTCTTCCATCTTTATGTCATCTTCACCATCATTGGTTTTCTCTTCTGTGCTAGTGGTTATCATTTCTGATGCTTCACCATGCTCACCATCCAGGAGTTCTGAGAAATATTCTTTCCATCTTTCCATTACTTCTTTCGGGGCAGTAAGCAATTTGCCTTGCTTGTCCTTTATAAATTTGAGAGGGCATTGTTTTTCCTTTCTCGTGTTCTTTAGGGTCTTATAGAACAATTTCTGGTTTTCTTGTGCATCTTTTTCTAGCTTTTCTCAAAATTCTTCCCAGGACTTCTGTTTTGCTGCTAGCACTTTGTTCTTTGCTTCTGTTCTGAGTGTCACATATTCTCTATATTTTTCCATCTGTCGTGTTGTGTTTTTAGCTCCTAAGTGTTGTTTCCATGCCATTTTCTTCTCTCTTATTTTCTCTTTGACTTCCTCTGTCCACCAAGGTGTCCGCTTTCTCTTGTTCCCAAGTCGGACTTCACCGCATGCTTCTGCTCCAGCTGTCTTTATGATATCCTTGAATTTATTCCAGAGGGTTTCCAAGTCATCAGGTCGTTCTTCTGTGTTGCTCACCGCTGCAGCAATAAGCCCCTGATTTCTGGTCTTAATTTCTGGCTCTCTCAGCTTGTAGGTCCTAATGCTTATTTCTCCCGCTCGTTTACTTGGTTTCTTGCGTGATGTTGGGCAGTTCCTAGGCTGAGCAACTCTTTCAGTTGTTCTTTTGATTGTTAGCAGGTAGTGATCACTTCCAATCTTTGGCCCCCTCCAGACTCTAGCATCCCGGACATATTTGAATGAGCTTCTCCTAACAATGGCATAGTCGATCACTGACTTCTCATTCTTGGTTGGGTCACATCTAGTGTATGCATGTATGCGCTTATGGGGGAACTTTGTGTTTGTGATGATCAGATTCTCAACCATAATGCGCTCCGAGACAAAGTTCCATCCCTTGATACTATCTTTCTGGTTTTTGGCCACAATGCAACCCACGCCCCCTTTAGCTCTTTCAGATGTGGGTACACCACTGTATAACATCGTGTTGCCATCGAGATCCATGACTCCTTGTCCCTTTTTCTTTGTTTCGGTAATAGCCAGGATTTCTAATTTTGCTTTCCTCATCTCTTCCATCAGCTCCTCTTCTTTCCCATTTATACTTATTGTGTTCCAAGTTCCATAAGTCGTAGTCCGTAGTCCGTTCCAGTTCGTCGCCTTTAGAATCAGTCCGGTTTTCTCTCTTATATTGCTCGTAATCATAGTTTAAAGCAAACAGGTGATTGGCCTGTTGTGCCTTTGCATGGTGGAGGGGCTGCCTCCTTACGGCCTCCATGTAGGCCGCCCTCCTCCTTTTTCCTCCGGGCTTGGGACCGACATAGGCGGAGTTTAAAATAAAGACAATAAGTAGATTATTTTGAGTTCAATAAAAAAGAGACAATAAGTAGATTTATTTGAGTTCAGTAATAAACCAATAATAAGTATAAATTTGAGTACTATAATATAGTGATCACAAGTAGATTTGGCTGAAGTCCAATAATAAATAGATAATAAGTAGATTCGATTGTTTAACCATCACTGCAGAGCAGGGAAGGCAATCCCGTGACAGTTCAGGCAAAGTAGTAAACAGCTGAAGAGTTAGCTTTCTTGAGGCAAAAGAAATGAACATCGGATGTGTAGAATTGTTCCAGCTCAGTAATGAACATCGGATGTGTAGAATTGTTCCAGCCCACAAATTAACAGCCGATGTGTATAAATATTCAAGCCCACAAATTAACAGCCGATGTGTAGAATTGTTCCAGCCCAAAATTAACAGCCGATGTGTAGAAATATTCAAGCCCACAAATTAACAGCCGATGTGTAGAAATATTCAAGCCCACAGATTAACAGCCGATGTGTAGAAATATTCCAGCCCACAAATTAACAGCCGATGTGTATAATTGTTCCAATCCACTAATTAACAGCCGATGTGTAGAAATATTCAAGCCCACAAATTAACAGCCGATGTGTATAATTGTTACAGCCCACTAATTAACAGCTGATGTGTAGAATTGTACCAGCTCACTAATTAACAGCTGATGAGTAGAAATGCTCAACCTGATAATGAATGGACGATGTGTAGAATTTCTCAAGCCCGATAACGAATGGATGATGTGTTTAAAGAATTCTTCAAACTCAATAACAATTAGCTAGTGAGTATAATTGTTTGAGTAATGTTAATTATCACTATCCCGTCGGATAATACAAGTCGAGAATGGATTAAAATTTCCTGACCTTAGGAGGTAACGGGGAATCAGGCTAAGAGTACAAAGACAAAAATAGTATCTCAAAGAAAGCGGCTTTGATAGTAAATTAATATTAGACAAACATAAAGGTATGTTTTCAGGCACTCGTAAGAAATAAAGAAGTAGAACACTTGGACAACAGAAAAACAACAGACGTGAGTGGCTTACCCAGGGTTCGAACCCCGTACCTTCCGTACGACAACTCCGCCTAGCTATCAAGCGAATCACACTGACCCCACGGCCAGCTAGGCATCCCCAATAAAAGATGCTTTGCTGGCTATTTATCAGTACGAAACACACAAGATAACACCGGAAGTATACAGTGGGCAACTCAGCCCTTAAATGACGCAATCACTTCTGTTGTTCTCCTATTAACAGTATGTGTCAGTCCAAACAAGACAAAGACCTTGATACTGGGTCCAGTAAATAGTAGAAGACTTAAGGACATTAGTATAGAACAGAGGGTAGGTTTCTGGTATTTTATAAACATAAATAACACATAAGGAAGGGAAACCCGAGGCCTGTAAACAGTAAATTAATATTAGACAAACATAAAGGTATGTTTTCAGGCACTCGTAAGAAATAAAGAAGTAGAACACTTGGACAACAGAAAAACAACAGACGTGAGTGGCTTACCCAGGGTTCGAACCCCGTACCTTCCGTACGACAACTCCGCCTAGCTATCAAGCGAATCACACTGACCCCACGGCCAGCTAGGCATCCCCAATAAAAAGATGCTTTGCTGGCTATTTATCAGTACGAAACACACAAGATAACACCGGAAGTATACAGTGGGCAACTCAGCCCTTAAATGACGCAATCACTTCTGTTGTTCTCCTATTAACAGTATGTGTCAGTCCAAACAAGACAAAGACCTTGATACTGGGTCCAGTAAATAGTAGAAGACTTAAGGACATTAGTATAGAACAGAGGGTAGGTTTCTGGTATTTTATAAACATAAATAACACATAAGGAAGGGAAACCCGAGGCCTGTAAACAGTAAATTAATATTAGACAAACATAAAGGTATGTTTTCAGGCACTCGTAAGAAATAAAGAAGTAGAACACTTGGACAACAGAAAAACAACAGACGTGAGTGGCTTACCCAGGGTTCGAACCCCGTACCTTCCGTACGACAACTCCGCCTAGCTATCAAGCGAATCACACTGACCCCACGGCCAGCTAATCATCCCCAAAAAAAGATGCTTTGCTGGCTATTTATCAGTACGAAACACACAAGATAACACCGGAAGTATACAGTGGGCAACTCAGCCCTTAAATGACGCAATCACTTATGTTGTTCTCCTATTAACAGTATGTGTCAGTCCAAACAAGACAAAGACCTTGATACTGGGTCCAGTAAATAGCAGAAGACTTAAGGACATTAGTATAGAACAGAGGGTAGGTTTCTGGTATTTTATAAATATAAATAACACATAAGGAAGGGAAACCCGAGGCCTGTAAACAGTAAATTAATATTAGACAAACATAAAGGTATGTTTTCAGGCACTCGTAAGAAATAAAGAAGTAGAACACTTGGACAACAGAAAAACAACAGACGTGAGTGGCTTACCCAGGGTTCGAACCCCGTACCTTCCGTACGACAACTCCGCCTAGCTATCAAGCGAATCACACTGACCCCACGGCCAGCTAGGCATCCCCAATAAAAGATGCTTTGCTGGCTATTTATCAGTACGAAACACACAAGATAACACCGGAAGTATACGGTGGGCAACTCAGCCCTTAAATGACGCAATCACTTCTGTTGTTCTCCTATTAACAGTATGTGTCAGTCCAAACAAGACAAAGACCTTGATACTGGGTCCAGTAAATAGTAGAAGACTTAAGGACATTAGTATAGAACAGAGGGTAGGTTTCTGGTATTTTATAAACATAAATAACACATAAGGAAGGGAAACCCGAGGCCTGTAAACAGTAAATTAATATTAGACAAACATAAAGGTATGTTTTCAGTGGGGTCAGTGTGATTCGCTTGATAGCTAGGCGGAGTTGTCGTACGGAAGGTACGGGGTTCGAACCCTGGGTAAGCCACTCACGTCTGTTGTTTTTCTGTTGTCCAAGTGTTCTACTTCTTTATTTCTTACGAGTGCCTGAAAACATACCTTTATGTTTGTCTAATATTAATTTACTGTTTACAGGCCTCGGGTTTCCCTTCCTTATGTGTTATTTATGTTTATAAAATACCAGAAACCTACCCTCTGTTCTATACTAATGTCCTTAAGTCTTCTACTATTTACTGGACCCAGTATCAAGGTCTTTGTCTTGTTTGGACTGACACATACTGTTAATAGGAGAACAACAGAAGTGATTGCGTCATTTAAGGGCTGAGTTGCCCACTGTATACTTCCGGTGTTATCTTGTGTGTTTCGTACTGATAAATAGCCAGCAAAGCATCTTTTATTGGGGATGCCTAGCTGGCCGTGGGGTCAGTGTGATTCGCTTGATAGCTAGGCGGAGTTGTCGTACGGAAGGTACGGGGTTCGAACCCTGGGTAAGCCACTCACGTCTGTTGTTTTTCTGTTGTCCAAGTGTTCTACTTCTTTATTTCTTACGAGTGCCTGAAAACATACCTTTATGTTTGTCTAATATTAATTTACTGTTTACAGGCCTCGGGTTTCCCTTCCTTATGTGTTATTTATGTTTATAAAATACCAGAAACCTACCCTCTGTTCTATACTAATGTCCTTAAGTCTTCTACTATTTACTGGACCCAGTATCAAGGTCTTTGTCTTGTTTGGACTGACACATACTGTTAATAGGAGAACAACAGAAGTGATTGCGTCATTTAAGGGCTGAGTTGCCCACTGTATACTTCCGGTGTTATCTTGTGTGTTTCGTACTGATAAATAGCCAGCAAAGCATCTTTTTTGGGGATGCCTAGCTGGCCGTGGGGTCAGTGTGATTCGCTTGATAGCTAGGCGGAGTTGTCGTACGGAAGGTACGGGGTTCGAACCCTGGGTAAGCCACTCACGTCTGTTGTTTTTCTGTTGTCCAAGTGTTCTACTTCTTTATTTCTTACGAGTGCCTGAAAACATACCTTTATGTTTGTCTAATATTAATTTACTGTTTACAGGCCTCGGGTTTCCCTTCCTTATGTGTTATTTATGTTTATAAAATACCAGAAACCTACCCTCTGTTCTATACTAATGTCCTTAAGTCTTCTACTATTTACTGGACCCAGTATCAAGGTCTTTGTCTTGTTTGGACTGACACATACTGTTAATAGGAGAACAACAGAAGTGATTGCGTCATTTAAGGGCTGAGTTGCCCACTGTATACTTCCGGTGTTATCTTGTGTGTTTCGTACTGATAAATAGCCAGCAAAGCATCTTTTTTTGGGGATGCCTAGCTGGCCGTGGGGTCAGTGTGATTCGCTTGATAGCTAGGCGGAGTTGTCGTACGGAAGGTACGGGGTTCGAACCCTGGGTAAGCCACTCACGTCTGTTGTTTTTCTGTTGTCCAAGTGTTCTACTTCTTTATTTCTTACGAGTGCCTGAAAACATACCTTTATGTTTGTCTAATATTAATTTACTGTTTACAGGCCTCGGGTTTCCCTTCCTTATGTGTTATTTATGTTTATAAAATACCAGAAACCTACCCTCTGTTCTATACTAATGTCCTTAAGTCTTCTACTATTTACTGGACCCAGTATCAAGGTCTTTGTCTTGTTTGGACTGACACATACTGTTAATAGGAGAACAACAGAAGTGATTGCGTCATTTAAGGGCTGAGTTGCCCACTGTATACTTCCGGTGTTATCTTGTGTGTTTCGTACTGATAAATAGCCAGCAAAGCATCTTTTTTTGGGGATGCCTAGCTGGCCGTGGGGTCAGTGTGATTCGCTTGATAGCTAGGCGGAGTTGTCGTACGGAAGGTACGGGGTTCGAACCCTGGGTAAGCCACTCACGTCTGATGTTTTTCTGTTGTCCAAGTGTTCTACTTCTTTATTTCTTACGAGTGCCTGAAAACATACCTTTATGTTTGTCTAATATTAATTTACTGTTTACAGGCCTCGGGTTTCCCTTCCTTATGTGTTATTTATGTTTATAAAATACCAGAAACCTACACTCTGTTCTATACTAATGTCCTTAAGTCTTCTACTATTTACTGGACCCAGTATCAAGGTCTTTGTCTTGTTTGGACTGACACATACTGTTAATAGGAGAACAACATAAGTGATTGCGTCATTTAAGGGCTGAGTTGCCCACTGTATACTTCCGGTGTTATCTTGTGTGTTTCGTACTGATAAATAGCCAGCAAAGCATCTTTTTTGGGGATGCCTAGCTGGCCGTGGGGTCAGTGTGATTCGCTTGATAGCTAGGCGGAGTTGTCGTACGGAAGGTACGGGGTTCGAACCCTGGGTAAGCCACTCACGTCTGTTGTTTTTCTGTTGTCCAAGTGTTCTACTTCTTTATTTCTTACGAGTGCCTGAAAACATACCTTTATGTTTGTCTAATATTAATTTACTGTTTACAGGCCTCGGGTTTCCCTTCCTTATGTGTTATTTATGTTTATAAAATACCAGAAACCTACCCTCTGTTCTATACTAATGTCCTTAAGTCTTCTACTATTTACTGGACCCAGTATCAAGGTCTTTGTCTTGTTTGGACTGACACATACTGTTAATAGGAGAACAACAGAAGTGATTGCGTCATTTAAGGGCTGAGTTGCCCACTGTATACTTCCGGTGTTATCTTGTGTGTTTCGTACTGATAAATAGCCAGCAAAGCATCTTTTATTGGGGATGCCTAGCTGGCCGTGGGGTCAGTGTGATTCGCTTGATAGCTAGGCGGAGTTGTCGTACGGAAGGTACGGGGTTCGAACCCTGGGTAAGCCACTCACGTCTGATGTTTTTCTGTTGTCCAAGTGTTCTACTTCTTTATTTCTTACGAGTGCCTGAAAACATACCTTTATGTTTGTCTAATATTAATTTACTGTTTACAGGCCTCGGGTTTCCCTTCCTTATGTGTTATTTATGTTTATAAAATACCAGAAACCTACCCTCTGTTCTATACTAATGTCCTTAAGTCTTCTACTATTTACTGGACCCAGTATCAAGGTCTTTGTCTTGTTTGGACTGACACATACTGTTAATAGGAGAACAACAGAAGTGATTGCGTCATTTAAGGGCTGAGTTGCCCACTGTATACTTCCGGTGTTATCTTGTGTGTTTCGTACTGATAAATAGCCAGCAAAGCATCTTTTTTGGGGATGCCTAGCTGGCCGTGGGGTCAGTGTGATTCGCTTGATAGCTAGGCGGAGTTGTCGTACGGAAGGTACGGGGTTCGAACCCTGGGTAAGCCACTCACGTCTGATGTTTTTCTGTTGTCCAAGTGTTCTACTTCTTTATTTCTTACGAGTGCCTGAAAACATACCTTTATGTTTGTCTAATATTAATTTACTGTTTACAGGCCTCGGGTTTCCCTTCCTTATGTGTTATTTATGTTTATAAAATACCAGAAACCTACACTCTGTTCTATACTAATGTCCTTAAGTCTTCTACTATTTACTGGACCCAGTATCAAGGTCTTTGTCTTGTTTGGACTGACACATACTGTTAATAGGAGAACAACAGAAGTGATTGCGTCATTTAAGGGCTGAGTTGCCCACTGTATACTTCCGGTGTTATCTTGTGTGTTTCGTACTGATAAATAGCCAGCAAAGCATCTTTTATTGGGGATGCCTAGCTGGCCGTGGGGTCAGTGTGATTCGCTTGATAGCTAGGCGGAGTTGTCGTACGGAAGGTACGGGGTTCGAACCCTGGGTAAGCCACTCACGTCTGATGTTTTTCTGTTGTCCAAGTGTTCTACTTCTTTATTTCTTACGAGTGCCTGAAAACATACCTTTATGTTTGTCTAATATTAATTTACTGTTTACAGGCCTCGGGTTTCCCTTCCTTATGTGTTATTTATGTTTATAAAATACCAGAAACCTACCCTCTGTTCTATACTAATGTCCTTAAGTCTTCTACTATTTACTGGACCCAGTATCAAGGTCTTTGTCTTGTTTGGACTGACACATACTGTTAATAGGAGAACAACAGAAGTGATTGCGTCATTTAAGGGCTGAGTTGCCCACTGTATACTTCCGGTGTTATCTTGTGTGTTTCGTACTGATAAATAGCCAGCAAAGCATCTTTTATTGGGGATGCCTAGCTGGCCGTGGGGTCAGTGTGATTCGCTTGATAGCTAGGCGGAGTTGTCGTACGGAAGGTACGGGGTTCGAACCCTGGGTAAGCCACTCACGTCTGTTGTTTTTCTGTTGTCCAAGTGTTCTACTTCTTTATTTCTTACGAGTGCCTGAAAACATACCTTTATGTTTGTCTAATATTAATTTACTGTTTACAGGCCTCGGGTTTCCCTTCCTTATGTGTTATTTAGGCTTTGATAGTGAGTCTCTTGAGTGACTGCCAAAAATGGATGCAAAAGATATAAATTACTGGAGGAAGAAGCCCATAATGGAAAAGAATGCTAAGACTTAAGTTGGCAAGAAAAATTGTGCTAAAGGCAAAGAGGGGGAAATCAAAGACAAGGTGATTGTATAGCGCATTAGTATAGAGGAAATTGACAGAATGGGGCGACCCCTCTCGATCTCTGTTTCACTCCGGCAGTAATCGGTACATTTGTGGTACTGATTTTATTGTGTGCTTTCAATTGTCGCACTTCTTTTCCTTCTTTCTCTGCTGTGTGTAGCAGATTTTTGGTATTTTTCTTCTTATACTTCTATCAGGGATAGTCATTACGTTTAGTCGATACCCGTCCCTTTTGCTAACACATTTGCAAGGAGCGGCCTAGATAACACATTACATTCGCAAGGGAGCGGCACAGCTTTGCTAAGATTAGCACAAGGTAACTCGTGCATGCGGCGGAAAGGATGACATAATCGCTTCTGGTCCGACTTGTTATGACCAACATTACTTTCTGATAAAGTAATACATAGTTACATCTGTAACCCGTGGTCGTATGAGTTTACAACTTAAAATTTACAAATTTATAAATTAACAGCTGATGAGTAGAAATGCTCAACCTGATAATAAATGGATGATGTGTAGAATTTCTCAAGCCCGATAACGAATTTATTATTTATTATTATTAATTTGTAGTGTTCGGGAGTTTGTACACAAGGCGAAATTTTTTTAAATTACCCCATAACACGCATGTTTGAATTTGATTGGAGCTTTTGCTTAGCCTCAAACAAACAGATGTGGGTGCAGACAGTGAATATAACTTGGCGTTTTTCAAGTCTAACTTCACTGTGAGATTCACGCTCGCCAAAGACACCAGATTAGCCAATATTTAGAATCAGATTTCCATCTATCAGACCGGACACCTTTTGGACGGACTTACATAGCCCAGGAAATCTCTTTCATATTAAATAAGTAAAACCGGAATATCTGAGGACACTGAAACACACGGAGTCAGAGAGGGACTTATACTTATTAAATTAAAGACCACAAGAACACGTGTAAACAGGCATCGGCTAGTGCCTGTAACTTCATTCATCAAAGCAAAAAGTATGTGAGCCAGGATTGGCGTAAGTTGTCATTTTACACCATATTTCATTACTAACATGTGAACTATACTACTGGACAAAAGTAAAGGGCCGCCATTCAGTTTAGACAAGGTTTATATAATTCTTCCTGAGCAGGGTCGATTTTCCAAATGTCCGGTAGCTTGAAATCTCTCAAGAAATCTCTGAATGATAGAGTGGGACACTGCTAAACGTCTTGCAACATGACGAACAGACTGACCATCCTGAATCCATGCCATGGCTCGACCACGGTCTACAGTGCTGTGGCGTGAGGTTTTTATTTGGCTCTTGGATCAGTATAGTACTGACAATTACAGAAATAGAATTTCTGCAGAAAATGGTGAAGTCCCAGTGTCTGAGAGAACTACTGGTATCACAAATTAGTTACGGCTGTGAATGATCTGATCTCGAAACATTAGTGGAGAGGAGACAGACATAAATTGCCACCCCCGCTGTGTAACTAACTGTGACGTTAAAAAACATGGAAACAGATTTTACTTAACAATTATAAAAAGACTGACAAGTCGTTCAAATACAATTTCCCTATTATTTATTTAGTATATACATTATCTACTCTTGTGCTGAAAGGTGAATGTTGAAAAATGGAATGTAATGGATTTGTAAGTTTACAAATGATTTACATATATATATATATATATATATATATATATATATATATATATATATATATATATATATATATATATATATATATATATATATATATATATATATATATATATATATATATATATATATATATATATATATATATATATATATACATATATACACTTGCATATTACAAGTCTTCCAATTATAGGAACAAAAAAATTATATCAGCTGTGCTGTTACTCAATTATAGTAAATGTATCAGCTGTGCTGTTAATTACGTATATATATATATTTTATCAGCTATGATCTTATTATTGTCTCTTGCTACGCTAAATCTCTTTTTCGTCACTGACAGTTAATTGCTCACAATTACCGACGGAAATGGTACTACTGTGTACTCATCTCTCAAAACGTTCTGTTCTCCTTAGTTTGGTTCACACAACACCTGCTGAGGATCGTTACTTTAGCCCACCCAAGACTGAGGGGGACTAAAGATGTAGCTTCTGTGCAATCTCTATGCTCCTGCGAAGTTCCAGGCAGCTGGATTGACTCGAACATACGACCTCAGGTTTGATGACACGAATAAAACCCTCCAAGATTTAAACAGGCCAGGTTTTGACTCGACTAGCGAAGCAGGCTGCCAGGTCAATGCACTCAGGTAAGCAATAAATCAAGGTTGACAGCTTCTCTTCTTCAGTCGGTCTATCTGGCTTCGTGTTGGTGTGCGTGTTTTTGCATAAAATCTCGCCCGAATATATAGGCAGGTGAGGTAACTTCTACTGCTTAAGGAAAGCTTTTGGTTGGCTCCTGGCGTGGCAAGCTGACTGGTTGTCTGCAGTTTAGTACCATGCTCCGTACAGCCTAATTTTATTCTGTTTTTTCCTCCATATTGCGTGACAAGATGACCGCAACCGACATCCGAAAAACAGGGCTTAAGTTTAATTTTATTCTGTCTCAGAGACTGGTGAACGGTGCTCGTTGATTGGCTGGGGCGATATTGTATCTCGACAAAGGGATTTAACTAAGAAGTGGGTTTACACACACTCGTTTCACGACAAGTGCTGAGACTTCTCCTTGGTGGCATGGCTAATGCAGTGATCATTTCGACCATTTGTCATACTGATTTATTGCATACCAATGGTGAACACTCTTTACCGATGATCATTTTCCACGTGCATTCAAATTCAACTCACTTTTTCACCTTTTGAACTAGTGGGGCGTGTTGCAAAAACCACGAGTTTTGCAGCAAGAATGGCAATTTTCACGTGCGGGTTAAAGTGACCCAGTTTTTGGACATTTAAAAAAAGTTAACCTAGTGCACACAAAAATGTATACACATTTCTCTGAGCTCAGTTTTAATGACATTTTCACTTGTCTTTACAGTTTGCCAATCAATTATATAAACCTTGTCTAAACTGAATGGCGGCCCTTAACTTTTGTCCAGTAGTATAATATGTATTTATTACCATGTGAATATTAATGTGTGAAAACCGCTGTGGATGTCCAAGTTATTTGAGGCTGGCAACCTCAGCATATAGAATAATGATTCATGTACCACAACTGCTAGGGCTGGTGACTGCGTTATTGCTAGTCTCTTAAAGAGATTTAAATGCATAAAGAGTCCCAGGTTCCATATGGAGCAGGGAGGGAAAGATGAAAGAAATGATGTACATTCTAAGTATAATACTTACATTTTCAAAGCAGTGTAAATATCTATCTAAACATATTCTTTTTAAAATTAATGTAAGTTTTCAAGCTTCAAACCAGTGTAAATGGCTATGTGAAAATATTCACTTTAAAGTTAATGGAAGTTTCAAACTTTTCAATCAGTGTAAACATAAATGAAAACATATTCAATTTATATTGTGAACACTTTTCAATCAGTGGAAATGTAAATGTAAACATATTCTATCTGTACTATTAACCTTTTCATTTAAATATAAAGTAACTATGAAAGCTATTCAATTTAAATGTAAAGAAAGTTTTATCCCGAGGGATTAAATTTAATTCTCATCGAGGGTAAATTCTGAGTTAAATGGGATGGTGGAATGGGAAGATAGGAACCCATAACTATGGGTTGGAAAACGCAATACTCAGGAAAGCGTTTCGTTTCTATTCTTTTGCCATAGTTATTGGTGGAGGTACCAGCTGACGGGTACTATCTCTGGAACAATAAAGGAAATTAATATTAGACAAACATAAAGGTATGTTTTCAGGCACTCGTAAGAAATAACGAAGTAGAACACCAGATATTAGGAAAACAACAGACGTGAGTGGTTTACCCAGGGTTCGAACCCCGTACCTTCCGTACGACAACACCGCCTAGCTATACAAGCGAATCATACTATCCTACCGGCCAGCTAGGCATCTAGACAATAAAGGAACAGTGGCCTGCGCTTTAAGACGAAGGACCAACTTTGCCGTTACTCTTTGATGTTCTAGGAACGTGCGGCACCTTTAACATTGCCCAGCGACGAGCGTAAACAGCGAGACAGTCTACCAAGAACCAACCCAGCGTGAGAAGAAACTACCATTGGCAGCTAAGTGCAAAATATCCGCTGCCAAAAGTGGCCTCCTTTATTCAGTTAAATTAAATCACAACAGTGATGAAAACCTTGTCCTAAAATAGTATTCAATTTTTTAAACTTGTTCAAACCTAAAGTGATTATTAAATTTTGTTATTTGTAAGGTTACAAATTTAACTTCGATTTAATCCTTTTACAGTTACTGCATGTTTGTCTCAGTCAATTTACTACACACACTCTAAACAGAGCTATACCAGAATAATAAGAATTCCACTGAGTAAATCAGGGGTGGGGACTTGAACGAGCTGACATTAATAAGTGCTTAATTCTTCACAAACGTTTCGGCAGAATCATAGAGTTAACATACTCAGCCAAAGCAGTATTGTTCGCGCTTATTCTGAATATCTTGTGAAGACTCCCTGTAGATAGAAGCGTTTTGTTTCTTTTATTTACATCTCTGCCAAGAGTAATCGTATGCGAAGGTAGACACCTTTGAAGCCCATATTAGATACTCTTGAGTTTTGGCCACTGTTGGACCACTACTGCAAAGCAGGGGAGGCAATACCGTCACAAGGAATAACAAAATAATATACAGGACGGCTTGAATCAAGGAGTAACAGTTTTATGTTTACAGTTATTTATTTGTATATTTTTCAATGTCTTTTTCAATTTCTGTGGAAACTGAAGTCGAAAATTTTTCACTACTTTTGGAAATAACTGTTGCTAGTCTACACACACTAGTATTAGAGTCAGTAATTGTTGCTAGTCATCAAGCACGAGTATTAGAGTTAGTTATCGTTGCGAGTCCACAAACATTCATATTAGAGTCAGTAAACTTTGCTTGTCCCCAAACATAAATATCGGAGCCAGTAAACGTTGCTAGTCTACCAACATAAGTATTAGAATCAGCAATCTTTGCTAGTCTACCAATATAAGAATTAGAGTCAGTAATCGTTGCTAGTCTACCAATATAAGTATTAGAGTCAGTAATCGTTGCTAGTCTACTAACATAAGTATTAGAGTCAGTAATCGTTGCTAGTCTACCAATATAAGTATTAGAGTCAGTAATCGTTGCTAGTCTACCAATATAAGTATTAGAGCCAGTAATCGTTGCTAGTCTACCAACATAAGTATTAGAGTCAGTAATCGTTGATAGTCTATCAACATAAGTATTAGAGTCAGTAATCGTTGCTAGTCCACAGACAACAAGAATTAGAGGCAGTAATCTTTGCTAGTCTACAAACCACTATTATTAGAGTCAGTAATCTTTCTTAATCTACAAATATCTGTATTAGTCGATAATTACTACTAATCGACAAACACTTTTATTCAATCATCTAATTTTCTCTTTAGCTCCCCCAAGGAGTATAAGAATTAAACAAACAGATGCAAAGTTCTCCTGTTGTGTGCCATCAGCTTGAGGTCTTTCCGTGTTTTTCTCATTTTTTCAAAATATTGTTTGTTGAAGTTGTTGTGGCTAAATCTTTTTTATAAGGGGGTTAGCTGGTTCCATGCCCAACATTCCTTAGTTGCTCCTTACGACGTGCGTTGTAGGTTACAGTGTCACTAGTACATGTGCATCTTTTTTGGCCTCGGTAACACACGCGTGAATGATTATTTCACACGCCACTTTTAATCGATACTTACTGTTAGTCGATAAACTATCCAGTTACTTGATAATTACTGCTTTTTGACACCTATTAACATTTAGTCGATAACTACTGGTAGTGAACAAACACTAATATTAGTCGATAATCAACATTAGTCGACAAACATTAATATTAGTTGATTGCTGCCAAATAATGAGAGATAAGAGATGCCAAGATTTTAACATTACCCAAAAAAGGAGACAGAAGTGATTGTAACAACTACAGAAGTATTTTTCTTCTTAGTATTGTTGGCAGATTTTCGCAGGTCATTTTAGTGCTACTACACAAGTTAGCTAAGTGCATATATCCAAGAGTCGTAATGAATGATTCCTAGCTGGTAGATCAACAATAGACATGATCTTTTCTCTCCGCCAACTTCAGGAAAAATCCAGCAGGAAAAGCCTTCATATGTTGCTTTTATCGACCTCACAAAGGTATTCGACCTGGTTAGCAGGGATTGACTCTTGAAAATCCTCCTGAAAATAGGCTGTCCCACCAAATTGCTAGAAATGATAAAGTCATTCCATGAAGACATGAAGGAAACAGTCCAATACGCTGGAAACACATCACTGTCCTTTGACATTCGCAGTGGCGTCAAACAAGGCGTCGTTCTGGTTCCGATCCTCTTCGGGATCTTCTTTGCCTTGCTCTTAAAACATACATTCAGAGGTGCAGCTGAAGGAATATGCCTTCACTCGCAAGGCTGAGGGCAAAAACGAAAATCAGAAGCGCTCCAATGAGAGACATTTTGTTCGCCGACGACGCTGCAATCGTCATTTAAAGTCCCAGAGCTTGATGGATCGCTTCTCTCGAGCATGCAAGGACTTTGGCCTCACAATAAGTCTAAAGAAAACAAATCCTGCTGAGTCAGGATGTGCATGTTGCATCAGGTATCACTTTCGATAACTATGAATTAGAGGTGGTGCATCACTTCACATACCAGGGGTCTACCATCAATGACAAACTCTCTCTGGACACAGAAATTGACAGCCGCATTGGCAAAGCTGAAATCATCTTAGCCCGCCCACAACGCGTGTTTGAGGAAATTCCAAACTCACAATGAAGACCACAGCTGCGGTACATAAACCTTGCGTCACCAGCACGCTTCTATATGGGAGCGAGACAAGGGCAACATATGCTAAGCAAGAAAGAAGGCTCAATACCTTCCATCTACGGGGTCTACGCCACATCCTTGGTATTTTGTGGCAGGACAAAGGGAGAAATGTCGAGGTGCTATCATGTGCTGGCCTTCAACGCATATATATACTGCTTAGACAGAGCAGGCTACGCTGGCTTGGCCATGTCCACTGCATGGAAGTTTGCCGCCTCCCCAAAGATATTTTCTACAGGCAACTGTCAGATGGCCAAAGAACAGTCGCGCGACTGCAGGTTCAGAGATGTGTGTAAGAGAGAAATGAAGGCATTGGTTATAAATCCAGCAGCCTGTGAGGTTGAAGCTGCTGATCGCAATAAGTGGCTATGCTCCCTACTGCGCCACCTCAGACTGAGCGAAAAGACGCTCTCACAACAAGTAGAGGAAAAAAAAGAACACGCCGAAAGGAACACAAGGTAAAAGAAAAAATAGCTGAGGACTATCACCTCAAGGGGCGCATTCCCATAATCAGTTGTAACTGAAGGGTGGGGAGGGGGGGGGGGGCTACTAAACTGCTAGTCAGAAACATTAATATTAGTCAATAATTACTGATAGCTGAAATAATTCTGAGTATGAATAGACTTGAGTATGAATAGACTTGAGTATGAGTATAGACTTGAGTTATGAGTATAGACTTGAGTATGCGTATAGACTTTCAGTATGAGTATAGACTTGAGTATGAATATAGACTCATAGATCGAGAGTATTATTTCTAAATAGCAAGATTTTGGGGCATAATGAGAAGACAACAGCTGTAGCTTTAAGAGAGCTGAAATAGCTAAGCAAGGTTTCTTCCTCGTTGTAGAGATAGATTGACAAAGGTAAGTGGCTCGGCGATCGGATGCCCCACAATCGAAATTACTAATTTAGTACCAAACAGAGATGCGAATAGTGGCCTTTCAACACAACGTATTAACTATAACATTTATTTTATATGTACACATATAAAATACAAAAATGTATTCAATTAATTTATATTTAATAAAAGGTAAAAAAATCAACCACCATAATTACAAGGTTTAAAAATGAATACCAATAAATCCCAGTTAGAAAATAACATCAAATATTGGAGAGAAATAAAACTTGAGTGTGTGTCATAAACGAGCGTCAAAGCCTTAACGCTCTATCTTTTCCTACATCTTTCTTATTTTATTTTCTCCTACATTGTGCTCTTTCATTCCACATTTGCTCTTTCATCGTTGTTCTAGTAACCTTTTAATCACGACTGGACTTTAAACTGTAATCTTTATTACTCGCGACTCGTATCAAAAGTGTAACTTTACATGCCTTTGATTTACTCATAAAATTGGCGTAATTGCGCTGACCCCACATTACCTCGTGAGGAATCGGGTGAAACCCCAGCTTGGACTTAAGAAAACATTCTTTGATAACTAGATACCAGTGTCGTGTGGTGTGTACTGGGGCAACTACGACAGTAGTTTTGCCAGGAATAGCCTATGAGATTTTAGGTATAAGGTCTCTAGAAATTGGCTCGTTAAGAAAGAATAAAGACCTATTCGAGATAGGGACAAGAAGACGGGAATGCGAATGCTTTCCACTGGACAGTGTTTTCTAATTAATTTTAGAAAGAGTTCCGTTTCCCCACGACCTCAGCTTCTGCCCTTAGATCCCGCAAAAGAAAAAGCCCCCAACCTCATCTGAGTAGAGAAATGTTCCTATAGGTGAATATGTAACACCGACAGCACGAGTGATACATTAACAAACTAGATAATGATCAAACGATTGTTGTGTTTATTAATTAAATAAACACACATATAGGGTTAGTAATGGTTAGAACGTGATGGTGGAAAAAGACGATTCACACAAAACACACAGATAAGTTATTAAAATAGTCGGTAATTAAGTAATAGTTACAAACGGATAGACTTAATAAGTATAGCCAGCAGGTGGGCTTGAGCATCAACCTAAAGAAGACAGAGGTCATGACGCTCAGTGTGAGCAACCCTGAGCCCATATCAGTAAGGAATCAGCAACTGGAACAGACAGATGCCTTCACATACCTAGGATGCATAGTAACACCAGACGGCGGAGCAAGCAAAGACATCAACAACAGAATGAACAAAGCAAGAACAGCCTTTTTTAGTCTAAACAACATCTGGAAGTCCTCTCAGTACAGCACAAGCACAAAATTAGGATTACATCAGATCTGTGTACTTTCTGTGCTTCTCTGTGGCGCGGAGAGCTGGAGAGTTACAGAGAAGGAAATGTCGAAATTGTCCTCTTTTCACACAACATGCCTAAGAAAAATTATCCGAATCTTTTGGCCGAATACCATCACCAACCAAGATCTGCTTACTCGGAGCAAGCAAGAGGACATGCACACCATCATAGCTGGCAGGCGCTGGAGCTGGGTTGGCCATGTCCTCAGAAGAGACCCCGATGCTATCACAAGAACAGCTATGCTATGGACCCCTGAAGGAAAACGAAAGAGAGGCCGACCAAAAACAACTTGGCGGAGGACTGTGGAGGCTGAGATGCAAAGAATGAACCAGAGTTGTGGCACTGTACGAAGGATGGCCGCCAACCGAGCAAAGTGGAATCAATTTGTTGTTGCCCTACAAGACGCCACTAGGCGTAATGGCCACTGACTGCTTTGACGGTCGGCGGCTAAAGATCAAAGACGAAGAAGAAGAAGTAATAGTTAATTAAGAATGAACTGGTGTAAAGCGAAATGATGATGATGTGATATGATACGTGTTACCAAATGGTGAGTAATCTACACAGTCCATGTGTCTCTAAATGCTTCTCATGGATACGATGATTCACATGTATGCATAAAATGTCCCAAGTTGTCATACGTTATGTCGAGTGGGGTATCTCTAAGTCGAGGATGTTTTGATGAAAACTGTTGTCGTACTGAGAACGCTGACGATATATATATGTATATATATATATATATATATATATATATATATATATATATGTATATATATATATATATATATATATATATATATATATATATATATATATATCTACATATATATATATATATATATATATATATATGTATATATATATACAAGGGGATTGACATAAGTCTTGGGCCTGACCATGAAGGACATGTCACAGAGAGCTGAAATTTTGTATAGTGTTTATTCCTTTTCAATATAGCCACCGTCTGAATTGACACACTTCCGTCATCTCTGCTTGACCTTGAAAAGACCTTGGGAGTAGAACACCCTATTTTTCAAACTAAACCAGTCATCACATGCCAGTATAACCTCTTCATCGCTGTCAAAATGATTTCCTTTTAGCTGTTTTTTAAGATTTGGGAATAGAAAAAAGTCTGATGGAGCCAAATCTGGAGAATATGGTGGGTGTGGAAGAATTTCAATATTCAAATCGTTGGCTGCTAGCTGCAAAAGCCGTGCTTTGTGATAGGGCGCGTTGTCTTGAAGCAAAGGAAGATTTTGAGTGTGCGTTATCCCTCGTTTCCTGGTCACAACCTTTCTTGGTTTGGTGAGAAGATCTGCATAGTACTGTCCATTAACTGTGTTGCCACGAGGCAGATAATCTTTCAACAGGACACCTTTGCCGTCCCAAAAAACAGTCAGCATCACTTTTCCTGCAGATTTCTGCGCTCTCGGCTTGACAGGTGTTGGGAGCCCGGGGTTTTCCATTGCATGCTGGCAATTGTGGATTCGGGGTCATAAAGGTGTACCCAAGTCTCATCTACTGTCACCATGATCTCCAAAAAAATTTTGGACTGACACTTTTTGAGCAACTGTTGACAGCAATTTACCCTCGTTTGCTTCTGTTCACGTGTCAACAGTCGCGGAACCCAGCGTGCACACACGTTTCTCATGTTCAGTCTGTTGTGTAAAATTCTATAAACTGTTCTTTCATTTAGTTTTACTCTACTAGCTATCTCCATAATTGTCATTTTTCGATCCTGGTCAATGATTTGCTTCACTCTTGTTGCATTTTCTTCGTTGCACTCTGAGGCTGGTCTACCAGATCTTGGCAGATCAGCAACATTTGAGCGGCCGCACTTAAACTGTTGACACCAGTTTTTTACCGAAGTATATGAAGGACAAGAATAACGAAACACTGGTTCCATCTCCCTGTGTATTTCTGTAGGTGTTTTTCCCTGAAACATCAGAAATTTTATCACAGCTCTGGCCTCCTTCTTTTCCATTGTTTTGTCAAATCTTTGGAGCAACAGATCCGGTCAATAGGGTACATTGCGCCGTGCACCGTAGCGGGAAAACCCATTGAAGAAACAAACGCGTACTTCACACATTCAGTGCAAATATGATGAACTTTAAATGTGCCAAGTTTCATCTTCCTCATGTGAATCGTTCATGGTCAGGCCCAAGACTTATGTCAATCCCCTTGTATATATATATTATATTCCTTCACTGTTTGAGTATATCTCTGTAGTGTTGATCAACAGTTAATAGCTGTCATATGAACAAAAGGTCTGTTGTCTAATCTCCCGAGGGTACTGGCCAGACTGGATATCTTCACGAAATGTTAGTGATATGTAGACTCATTATGTAGTCGTGATTCATAAAATATACTTTAGAGTCTGCTTCATAGAATGTGCTTAAGAGTGTGTTGCACTTGGTATAAATATGAGATTCCACTTTTGAGCTCTTTTGCTTGACTTCAGATAATAAGCTTTCGAGTGATTTGAACTTGTGATAACTATGTATCGAGCTTGTGAGCCAGCAGTATATTTTGACGAAAAATGCTGCGTCCACCTTCTGAATTGTCAGTGAGGAAATATTTCTTTTTGTTGAGGAATGATAGATGTCCTATGGCGAATTCTACTAGCCAAATGTCCGTTTTTTGATAACTTATTTCTGGTTAGACGTCAGACACGTTGCGTGTAGATTCAGACTTCTTATGAACTTATTTTGCCTTCGCAAAATCCTTTAAGAACACAAATCACAACTGAAATGAATTATTATCCACTCTGAATAAATACGTGTATTTAGGCTAGGCGTTTTAGGGTTTAATCTCTACCTCACAATGTAAAAACTGGACTGCTCTCTCTATCAAGCTACGCGGTAGATTACATTTCTGGAAGTCCAATGTGGGTTTCTTGGACCGGTGACGTACAGCTCCGCCCATACAACCAATCCATGAGAGACCCTCTGGTTACTCGTTCCCAGAATCGCTCTTGTCCCCTGTCAGTCCAAAAGTGGGTGGGGTAATTCGCGACCAACTTTCGTTGCCTGGCTTGTTTGACATTTGCTACACGCAGACAACACAAAATCGATAGTCCGAAGCGTGGTATGTTACAGTGGCGCTCTAAAAGTGCTGAGAGGACTGGGTACGAGGTAAATGTGGGATCGTCAGAGTCTCCTCGTGTTAGTGGCTATCGGCGGAGAGGTGACGTCACCTCCAAGATAACAAATTGGACCTTGCCTGAAAATGAATCAGTAAGAGTTAGCATGTGTGGTGTAGATGACATGGGGGGTAAGGGGTCTGTAGAGTGGTACACACCCTAACTACGAAGAGCCGTATATTCACGTATTATATTCACAATGTGGATATAGTTCCAGCGGCTGTAGTGTGAGTTACATAGTAGTTCGGATCACTAGAGGAGCGTGGGCATTGCGATCTTGTTAGGGACGTACATGTCTATGTCCGCGGCTAAGGTAGTACACGCTAGGAGAGGGCCTGACAAGAGCGTAACTTTTCGGCGGAGCTCGGGGGGGGGGGCACATAGTCATCATATACGTGCAAAGGTGGACTGAGCGAGTCTCGGACAGCGCCTTATATGTCTCGCCTTGCTGGGCGCACATCACATAACTTGTCTATAGTACAGTATGTGCCTCGTAGGATATGAGGCGGCAATGTGTCTAGTGGGCACAAGATGATTCGGTGTTCAGAGACACGTGAGTCAGGAGGTTGATTGTCTGATACTCAGAATATTATTCTACATGGAGGCGAGCAGTATGACGAGTAGCGAGCATTTAGTGAGTCAGAACAGAGATGTGATATTTGGGACATGCTGCTGTGTAGGCGATTTGACAGTCTGATCGGCTGTGATCACTGCTGATACTTGATAGAACGTCATGAGTTAGGTCGGGAGGTGAACTCTTCATCTAGTATGGAGCGTGTATAGGCGCACAGGGCCAATATCAACATGCTAAACGCTCTGAATGCAGTCTATATAGATTGCTCGCGGACAAGGTACATAGTCATATTGACTGATATCTACTATATATCGTATGCGACAAGGGATGTGACATATGTTTAATGTGGGTGTGAGTGGGCGCGTGAATGAGATCGCGCGAGAGCGCGGGTGGCTTGAATTCTAGAGACATACGGGACTCTGGATTAGGTCCGCGGTAGATCTGGAGTCCAACGTGACAATCGGGTAGGCGAGGAGCGTGCGTGCATCTGCTTTCATGACGGACATTAGTGTGATGCATTGACGAGCTAAAGGAAGACACTGACTATTGGCGCTAAGCGAGGGTAGTTGTCGTTTGTCACTGGCTCTATGATAATTGGGTGGAGTGTGTATACGTACTGGCAGCTTGTGGGCGCATCGTGGTCTGTATACAGTTTCGATTACTCCGCGCAGAGGCCGTGTACGTGGATATGGAGAAGATTGCCTCGTCTTCTAAGTGGCCGCGGGGACTGACATTTATATTGACCTGTGCTGTAATAATGTCGGGAGTGCGAATATTGTGGTAGATGTAGTGGTTCAGGTTATGTCAGTAGTGTGGGGCGATGCATACACAGTTGATAGTTGGTTCCGCTGACGGGGCACATGGTAGCTGGCGCATTGGGATACACTCACATAGACAGACACAGGATCGGACAGCGGGGTTGAACAGCACCGCGGCTAGTGATGTGAGTGTGGCGGTGTCACACATACAACTACACACGGGGACATAGATTAGCAGGGACAGCACGGGAGCTAGGGGCGTGGGGTGGGGTAGGCGGAGTGCGGGCGCTTTGACTATCAATCACTCGGTATAGCCGTGCAGTAATTTTATATCTCTCAAATATTTGTCTTATCTCTATAATGATTGTTTTTGACATGTGAATTTGGTGTTTTGAATCACATGGTTTTGGTAAGGGAATTGGTTCCTGGGACTATACTTATGTTATTTTGATTCCTGGTTACTGGACTTATATAAACAAAAATACGTTTACCGTGGCGGACAGTTACACAAGTCATTATCGTAGTATCATCTGTGCTCAATCTTACGTAGATGGCGAGATTATCTAACTGATGTTATCAGTTAATAAACATCAAAAAACAGGATGTGTTTAAAACACAACTAGGGTCAAAGTCACATATCTACATCATTTTTCGTTGTTCTGTAATTACTAGTGTCTTGGAGCAGACATTGCTTTCTTGTAGTCTTATTTTTGCTAAAGTCCTCACAGTTGTCTATGTGGTCTGTTGTATTTTTGGGATCCTATCTTAGATATGTTTTCTTTTAACATATTGGTAATTGGGTGTGATCTGATCCACGATAAAAGCTGTGCCACATACAAGCATTTCAAAATCTATCTTATGGGGTGTCACCATGGAATCGTAGTGACATTTTTAGGGGTATAGTGGGAGCGATTGGAGATCAACATTTTACGAAGCTGGAGGGGATAGGACAAGATACTAACATGTGGAGGTTTCAGGGTAACTATTAGAGGATTTATTTAAATGTCAAAAATGTCCTCTTTCCAGGTGGACAATACGTGAGGCGGGGCTTGGGAAAATTCTACTACATGTTTGATAGGGGAACATGACATTTCATGCGGGAGAGGAGGGGGGATGACTGAGTGGGAGGATATGAGTGTGTGTATTAGTGTGGAGGTAATGAAGTAGTAGTAGTAAGAGAGTAGTTTAAACACGGGGTTATGACGTGGACATTCTGTGAAATGTTCAGGTTTTAATAGCCCCACAATGTTCACAAGATTGGAGTGCTTTTCACTAGCAGGGACCCATCCTAGGGGGGTACCAGAGGGAGAACCCATCAGGGGGGGGGTGATCCAGTGAGGAGAGGGGGGGTGGGGTGGGGGGGGGGGGGGGGGAGACACTAGCGACATTGAACAGTGTGCACTGTAGTCCAAGCTTTGATTAGCTCTGGACTCAGATTGTGCATGGTTTTGACCACTGTACTAGAGTCTCAGGGGGGGGGTAGATTTTGGAGCGTACAAAGGTGGTTTAGTTCCTAGGGGTTCCATCCATGAATCCCCGTAGTGGAGGTCTGAATCATTGGATTCAGGGTACATTCCCATCAGATCCTCTGCGGATGTGGACCGGACTGATAACTTTTTACCTGGGACACACATACTTATGCGAGTTGTCACAATCTACTTAGTTAGGGTTAATATCTGGGGACATATATTCCCACCATGGTCAATACCACATACACTATGATGTCAAAACATACCTTGCCAGGAAGGTGAGGATTTTTTGAGCTCACTAGTTCTAGTCAGGTCTTATAAAGTGTGATATTTTATCATTTTAGTACCCATATTGGATTATTCTGAGGATTGACAGGACATGATACAACTTGGTCTGCGTCACTATGAATGGTACATAATGGTCGTTCAAGGTATTGTGTCAAGATGTACCAGGGCACACACTATGTGGAGCTAGAACTTGTTTTTGGGACCGTTGAGGGAGGACATCATAGTCTTCCCTACGATAGGTGAGGGAGAGCTCTGGTGATAGAAGCAAGTGGATGTAGGGATAATTATTGGTATGAATTACAGGTTTTGGAGAGAGTGAGAGTGGGGTATGAGTGGTTCGTTATAGGTGTAGACATGTATGGGAGGTTAGGGATCCCTGACTGGTGCGTTATTTACCTCTTGGATGGGGTCCAGTGTTGAGATGCAGACATCAATGATTGTGGGCGCGATAACAGTGCTATCCACCTTTTACCAAATCAACCCAGGGATGGAGGCAGTGTGTCATTGACTATGAAATGATGGGTGGGAATATCAGTGGTCTATGGGAGGTGGTCTGTGATGTGTCTTGACCCTGAGGTCCCTCATACTCAAATAAACAAATGTCCACTTCTGTGCATACCAACATCAAGTTGGGGGAGAGATCTACAGCATTGAGTGGGTAGAGTAGAAGTGGAGGGACACATGATGGCGCATGTGTAGTAGGTGTGAGGCGTAGATGGATAAACGGGGTGAACAGTCTAAACGTGTGGTAGGAGGTCCTGTGCCTAACCCTTATGTGAGTAGGATTGGACGGGTTACCTAACAGATCATGTGTGCATTTTGGGTGTCATGCAGGGTGTTGAGTGGAGAGGGAGTGGATGATAGTAATTAGTGGGTGACTTTCATTGTAAGTAGGCTTTAGTTGAGTGTAATGGAGAACAGCAAAATACCATTATGGGCATGGGAGTTGTAATTTTTGTGTGGGGGACTTGTGTCACACTGTGTCTCTATCTCATTTGGTAAGTGGGGTCTACCAAGTGATATTCAATTGCAAGTGGGGTGTAGAGTGTTACTGGTGATGAACATGGTGCAATAGGTCGTTGTATACGGTAGTGTGATAGGGACACAGTGTGAGAGACGACATAGGAGGCTTAGGTCATGAAGACTGGGTCTGACATTTGTAGAGTGAAGCAGGGTCATAGCGAGCTTGGGGTGTTCAGGGTTGAGGGTGGGGTGGGGGTGTTGGTATGAGGAGTGTAAATAAACATCTGAAATGTGTAGTGTGGGGAATGTTAGTCTGCGGAGTATCACGATTATGCGAGCATGTGAGGATGTACATGTGGGATAGTGCATGAGTGTGTAAGAGGGTCTGTCGATTGGGATAGGTGGATATATGTTGGGTGAGACGCACTTGTTATCAGGTTTTCCGACTGGTATTGACCTATCTTAGAACAGGTCGGACCTTGAGGTGGACTAGATTGAATCATGCTGATTGGAAGAGCGTTGTAAATTAAGTGTTCAGTCTGGAAATTTATTATAAATTAGTTCTGAAATAGGAGGTACAACCTTCTTGTTTCAGGGACCGTGGTCCTAAAGTTATTTGAGCAGCACCTGGTCTGAGCTTTGCTGAATCTAGAGGCTGACAACATACTCCTGGGTCCAGATAGTGACCAGTGAGGTGTCTCCAGAAAACAGGGAGGCTATCGAGCAGAGGAGTCTTTTCCTGCCGCCATCACGAAAGATAAGCGTCTGTGGCCAGAGGAGCTCAACATTATGCTCCCCCCCCCCCTCAAAATCTGACTTTATAATAAAACAGAGGGAAAATACAGTGTTTAAATTGATAGGAACTGTGAATTTTTCCCCATACTATTTCCAAGATAAACAAACACTTGAAGTCATGATGACAAATAACAACATAGCTTGAAAAAACAAAACCAGTATTACCTACACAACTGACACACATAGGATAATATTAATAAAATATGTCACTACAAGGTTCATATTGATAAATTCTGTACATATAAATTGTAATTACAATTGATTGTGATTCCTGGTTCACTTTGTAGTTGAATCAGGACATATATATTAGTGAAAGTAATTAATACATATTTATATTTGAAACTTTACCAGTGCCTCATTTAAGATAGTCTTATAGAGTGTTAAATGTGTGTGAGTGTCACAGTGTTGTCAAGTGTGGTGGAATAAATTAAATTGTTTATCTGTCTGTTGTTGTTGTGACTTACACTTCATCATATACATACCCTAGACATTTAACGTAGTCATCACAATATTCCAGAATAATTCTGACTGAGGTATAATGTGGTAGCAAGTAAGGTTATCTGTAAAACACTACACCTATTAGATACAGATACCTTCACAGCTAATCTCAGTCAGTACACTAAGTCCCCTATAAATATTTATAACATCCCACTTTACCACATATATTGGGGTCTCGCTCCAGGGATATTGAACTTTCTCCTGTGATAGATATTGGGAATAATAAGAATTAAAAGGTATCCTTGGGTGGAAATAAATAACGTTGAGCTCTCAGTGCCTGTGGTGTCTTTGGATAAGTAATATCAGAGTGTATTGTTTAGTTAGACATTACCTACATTTCTTCTCTTCTTTCGTCCTTAGCCACCGACCGTCAAAGCAGTCAGTGGCCATTACGCCTAGTGGCGTCTTAGGGCAACAGCAGATAGGTTTTCTTTGCCATTGTTTCCCATCACGCCTATTGGCGTCTTTATTACCTACATTTACCTGTTAGAAAATGGCGGACATGGCCAAATTTCGATCTGCTGCTGTACAGACTGCGAAAGAGTTAGGAATGGACGGGCAAATTATGATTGCTTATGTCACTGCTGAATGTGACAAATATATTGAACGGGAAGAAAGAAGATTAGAAAAAGAGGCCGAAAGAAAGTTAGAGGCTGAAAAGGAAATTAAGAGGTTGCAGATTGAGGCTGAGGCTAAGAGGTTGCAGATTGAGGCTGAGGCTAAGAGGTTGCAGATTGAGGCTGAGGCTAAGAGGTTGCAGATTGAGGCTGACAAAGAGGCTAAAGCAATGGAAGCAGAAGAAAGAAGATTGACTGCAGAAAGAGAAGAGAAGAAATTAGCTGCAGAAAGGGAAGACAAGCGATTAGCTGCAGAGAGGGAAGCAGAAAAGGAGGAGAAGAGATTACAAAGGGAGCACGAGTTACGACTAAGGGAGTTTGAGTTTCAAGGCCATGCTCCTGAAAATGGTGCCAGTCCCTTTACCTCTGATGCCACTGCTAGCCAGGGAGCCTCAACCTCAGCTATGAATTTTCATTTAGATCATTTTGTTGAGAAAGACGATGATATTGAGAGCTATCTAAATAGATATGAACTATTAGCTACCACATATGGGTTAGAGAGAGAAAGGTGGAGCTTAAAGTTATCTCAAGGTCTTCGTGGGGCAGCTTATGAAGTTTTTGCCAAAATGAGCAGAGGTGATCAGGAAAATTATGACATGCTAAAGCAGGCTCTTTTGTTAAGATATGAAAAGAACGCAGAATTTTATAGGAAAAAATTTAGGAATGCTAAACTACTGTCAGGTGAAACCTATCACAAGTTCTCTGCACGGTTAGAGACATACTTGGAGAAATGGACTTCTCTGGGGAAAACCCAAGATCTTAAGGAATGGTCCTTATAGAACAATTAAGAGAGTCCATGGCTCCAGACCTGAGAAAGTTTCTCATGGAACAAGGTGCAGAGAGGCTGGGTGAGTTGCTAAATATTGCAGAAAGGTATCAAGCGGCTCAGGCAGAGGTATCAGGTAATAAAAAGAAACAGGTGGAAAATTTTAGGGCACCACAGAACTTTAATAAATTTGATCCTAGAGATCAAAACAAAGGTAAGCACCAATTAGATAGGCCACGGTATGACAATAAAAATAAAACCCCACAATTCGATGAAAGGAAATATGATGAAAGAAAATCTTTCAACCAAGGGAAAAGGTGGTGTAAAAATTGTAAGATGAACAATCATGACACTGACCGTTGCAGAAGGAACCCTATAGTGATGGCCACTCTTCAGGTCAGGTCGACCTCAAGACAGGAGGAGGATATTCTGTTAGATACCACTCCAGAAGAGATGAGGAAGGCACAGGCTGGGGATAAGACCCTCAAGCCTTGTTTCAGGAAATTGTCAACTTGTCATACAACTCCAGGCAAGGGAGATTTTTTACATGAAAAACAAGTTGATGTATAGGAAGACTGGAGCTAGATCCAAAGGTCAGGGACAGCTGGTACTTCCTAAAAGATATAGGGCAGACTTAATAAGGAGCCTACATGTGAAACAAGATGGGGACCATGAGAAAATAGGTACCATCATCCAAAAGGTGGCTCACAATTATTATTGGCCCAAGGCAAGATGGGACATTGAGAATTTTGTAGAAAGGTGTAGCATAGCACATGAGGGAACACCCACAAGTGGGAACATTGATCAGGACCTGGATACGCCAAGGGGCAAAATTAGGCCTGAACATACGAAGAGAAATAAATTTGATAAAGTGGACCAAAGGGAATGGGAAGCCCCTTTTCACGGACAAGCTTCAATTAACTGTTTTACAATGGCCACTATGCAGAGAGTGCAAAAAGATGTCTTACCCCAGGATAAGCCGAAAATCCCTCAATCGGACTTAAACAAACTGGAGGAAGAGGATGTAGAGAGGAAATCTCTCATCAAGAATTCTAAGTGGGGAGAAAGCCCGGGAGAAAAATTGGTAGCGGTCGTTTTGTGAATGAAAATTCTGGGAAGAAAAATCATCACTATAGAGCTTCGAGTGGAAGAGACCATACCGGTGCATGGACAAATAGGTCCACAAAATTAAAGGTCCACTGGAAGCGCTGTTAAGAACGTGGACTGATGAAAAGGCAGAGGAACATATTACATCCTCATACCAATATGTGAATGAGCTGACCACTCGTTTAAAAACTGGCTGGAAACTTGCCAATGAAAATTTGAAACAAGCCAGGAAGAAACATGCTGCCTATTATAACAGGAAAGCTAAAGACAGAGATTTGGCTGTGGGAGAGAAGGTACTGCTTCTTCTACCCGGTAGTCAGAATAAGTTACAAATTGGATGGCAAGGTCAATATACAGTTCTAGAGAAGGTGTCTAGAACAAATTATAAGATAGATAAGAAGGGGAAAGAAAAAATCTATCATGTGAATCTCCTGAAGAAATATTTGGAAAGAGAACATCAGGAAGAGACACACTTGTTGACCTTGTCCATTGCCATGGAGATGAAAAAGGAACCACTTTCATCATTTGAATATCCATTACACCCCTGTGAGACAGCGGCACAGGTGAAAATCAGTACACATTTAACGAAAACTCAGAAAGAGAGAGTGCAACAGGTTCTAGATACTCATACAGAGGTGTTAACAGACCGACCAGGGCATACAAACCTATTGGAATATGATATGAAGCTGATAGACCCCACACCTGTCTGTATGAAACCCTATTCGATTCCTTTTGCTAAGGAGAAAGCTTTGAAGGAAGAGATAGACTATTTGTTGAAGGAAGGAATTATTTCACACAGTAAATCTTCGTATAGTTCCGGTGTTGTACTTTTAAGGAAGCCCTCTGGAGAACATAGACTCTGTATAGATTACAGGAGACTGAATGCTATTACAGAAGGACAGGTGGATCCATTGCCAGATACAAATCAGTTGTTTGCCAGGCTAAATAAAGCTAAATATTTCTCAAAAGTGGATCTGAGTAAAGGATACTATCAGATTCCAGTAAAGCCTGAGGTTAGACCATACCTAGCTTTTAGTACCTCAGAAGGACACTTTGAGTTTAACAGATTGCCATTTGGATTGAAGAATGCGCCTAGTGTCTTCTCTAGAATGATGAGAAAATTATTGGACCCTCTGAATAATCCATGTATCACAAATTTCATGGATGATATCGTTATAGCAACAGAAACATTTGAGGAACACATTGACTCTCTGAACATGCTGTTTAATCGACTTAGAGAAGCGAATTTGACAGCCCGACCAACTAAATGTTGTGTTGGATGTAAAGAATTGGAATTCATGGGACACACAGTTTATCAGGGAAACATGACCCCTGACCCAAAGAATTTAGAGAAACTAATGAAAGCCCCGAGACCACAAACCAAGAAAGACGTGAGATCCTTTGTCTCATTATGTGGTTTCTACCAAAAGTATATCAAAAACTTTAATTCCATATGTGCACCGTTAACTGATTTGTCACGTAAGGGAAATCCAGATCGAATTACATGGACACCACAATGTGAAATGGCTTACCAAGAATTGAAGGAAAAGCTCACAAGTAAACCTATTTTGAAATTACCTGACTTAAGTCAAGAATTCATAGTAAGGACAGATGCCAGTAATATTGGGTTAGGTGCAACTTTGCTACAGAAATCAGATGCATTGGATGGGGAATTAAGCCCAGTGGCATATGCTAGCAGAAAGTTGAATAAAGCTGAAACCAATTACTCAACTAGCGAAAACGAATGTCTTGCAGTAATATGGGCGATAAAGAAATTCAATATTTATCTGTATGGGAAGGCATTTAAGTTGCAAACGGATCACAAACCTTTGTCGTTTCTAGCGCAGGCTAGACATGAGAATTCTAGATTACTCCGTTGGTCATTATTGATGCAGCCATTTGAGTTTAGCATAGAGTATATAAGTGGAAAAACAAAACTGGGAGCGGATTTTTTAAGCCGCCATCCGTATGATGAGAATCACCCTAAACCCCAGGAATAATAAGGAATTTCTCTATGTGTATATAGAATTATAGACTGACATGTAACGTCTGTTTTAAGTGGGGAGAATTTGTCGTGTGAAATTCTAATCCACATATATAAATTAAAAAGTAAATGTAAAGCCTAACACATAACTTCAATAAAAGGAAAGAAGGATGGTAAAGAACAGTGCTGTCACAATGACTGTACTCGAAATCCCCCTTGTTTTCTCCTTCGTCTGCAAATTGTAACGTTTCACGTTGATAGTAAAAGCCTACTGCGTCAATACCCGCTTTCTACGATAAAACGTGTACTGCCTTTCTAAGAAAAACCTTGAGATACGCAAGCTGACCTATATTTAATATTCCATTCATGTCATTTTATACACTAAGTTACCATAAACGAAAGACAGATGGACTAAGGATAGAAAGAAAGGGAGAGGCTGAAAGCCGGAACGCAGGCAATACTACCACAGTCTCGCGATACACAATTAATGCCACCCCTAACACGCGTGTAAGGCCACAAGCACTAGCTTTTTTCAAATCGACAGTGATAAAAAACACTACCCATACGAGAGTTAGGTTTTAAAAACTTACAAACGCTTATTAGGAAACATGACATTATACTGGTTTACGTTTGAAAACATTACAGTACCCAGACACCACATCGATCGAAGTGAACGGGAGGTAGAAGAAAATACATATTTTGAACGCAGCCCCTTAGCCCCATTAAATTTATATATTTGGGTTCCTTAGGACTTGCTGACAAAGAATATGTTAAACGTTACGCAAATAGTCTAGGAATTAACAAATTATAGCCAAAAGAAATAGTGAGGGATGTCATACAACACCAAAATCAGAATCGCTCAGTGGCAGATTTTCACACCACCATTGTACGGGAAATAGGTCCCCATGTTACCTCCTATTTGATTGGCGGAAAGTAAATGTAAGGCTAAACACGATTAGTCGGGCTATAAATATTGATTCTTTGTTGTTAGGGAAACGTGAGTAGGAGTACTTTTTTTCAATCGCTGGTGTAAACATGGCTCGATTGGTTAGACCCGCCAATATAGGCAATTTGAAGCGTTTGTTCAGCACCACATTTTCAAATAAACTTACTAAAGAACCAGTGCGTTGAGCGCCAGTGCATATTTTTCTAAATAAAAGCCTGGGACATCGGCAGATCGGATTTTGTGCCTATTCATTGCCAGTCAACGTAATTCTGTATTATTTCCATGAATTGTGGTAAGCTTGAAATATTTGATATCTTTTTAATGAAAATTGAATGTAAATTGATAATTTATGTCTGTATATATGTGTGGTTCAGTAGCGAACATGAGGCAAGGCCTATATAGTGCTCCAACCTGAACAGAAGGTGTCGGAGGAAAGTAAAACTACATGGAATTGCCAAACAGTACACTGACACCTATCTTATTGACTAGAAAGAAATCATGCTGGAATTGCAGAGGCGTAGTAACCATTAGGGGGGAGTATACTGGTGAAAATTGTTTCAGATGAAGATAGCAGTTGGCCTACCGCTCTGAACTCAGTGTTTGTTATGTATTGTGTTCAGTCTGGAAATTTATTATAAATTAGTTCTGAAATAGGAGGTACAACCTTCTTGTTTCAGGGACCGTGGTCCTAAAGTTATTGAGCAGCACCTGGTCTGAGCTTTGCTGAATCTAGAGGCTGACAACATACTCCTGGGTCCAGATAGTGACCAGTGAGGTGTCTCCAGAACACAGGGAGGCTATCGAGCAGAGGAGTTTTTTCCTGCCGCCATCACGAAAGATAAGCGTCTGTGGCCAGAGAAGCTCAACATTATGCCCCCCCTCAAAATCTGACTTTATAATAAAACAGAGGGAAAATACAGTGTTTAAATTGATAGGAACTGTGAATTTTTCCCCATACTATTTCCAAGATAAACAAACACTTGAAGTCATGATGACAAATAACAACATAGCTTGAAAAAACAAAACCAGTATTACCTCATATTACTACTACACAACTGACACACATAGGATAATATTAATAAAATATGTCACTACAAGGTTCATATTGATAAATTCTGTACATATAAATTGTAATTACAATTGATTGTGATTCCTGGTTCACTTTGTAGTTGAATCAGGACATATATATTAGTGAAAGTAATTAATACAAATTTATATTTGAAACTTTACCAGTGCCTCATTTAAGATAGTCTTATAGAGTGTTAAATGTGTGTGAGTGTCACAGTGTTGTCAAGTGTGGTGAAATAAATTAAATTGTTTATCTGTCTGTTGTTGTTGTGACTTACACTTCATCATATACATACCCTAGACATTTAACGTAGTCATCACAATATTCCAGAATAATTCTGACTGAGGTATAATGTGGTAGCAAGTAAGGTTATCTGTAAAACACTACACCTATTAGATACAGATACCTTCACAGCTGATCTCAGTCAGTACACTAAGTCCCCTATAAATATTTATAACATCCCACTTTACCACACTGACGTCTAACCAGAAAGAAGCTATCAAAGCAGACATTTGGATAGCAGAATTCGCCATAGGACATCCTTCATTCCTCAATTAAAAAGGAATATTACTCGCCCACGATTAAGACGGTAGACGTAGCATTTTTTGCCATCTTATATCACGAGCGCACAAGTTAAATACATATTTAAATCAAGTTCAGATCACTACTAACCCTATTTGTGTGGATATTTAATTAATAAACCCAATAGGCGTTTGATCATTATCTAGTTCGTTAATGTATCACTCGCGCTGTCGGTGTTAAATATTTACAAATAGGTAAATTGCTACCCTCAGATGAGGTTGGGGGCTGTTTCTGTTACATGATCTAAGGGCAGAAGCTAAGGTCGTGGGGAAACAGAACTCTTTCCATAATTCACCAGAAAACACTGTTCAGTGGAAATCATTCGCATTCTCTTCTTCTTGTCCTTATCTCGAATAGGTCTCTATTCTTTCTTAACGATCCATTTTCTGGAGACCTTCTTCATAATATCTCATAGGCTATGTCTGGCGAAAACTATTGTTGTATTTGCCCCCATACACACCATACAACACTAACAAAGGAACAAGAAAGTATATAGATTCGCTCACTACGCCCATCTTAACCATATGCAAAGACCGATCCAAGAGCGACATTGAGCAGTTAGATGTAGGAGTAATATTACCATATTGGGAAATGAACAAAAATTAAAATTTTACAGAGGATCAAAGCTGAACTAATTGCGATTTTAAATACACGTACACTGGTGCAACCGTCCAGACATAAGATAAAAAAGACAATGTTAATTAATACATTTGTTTGTAAGCAAAGGCTGCATTGTGGGGCTCGGGGACTCTCAGCCCATATAGGAATAGTTGTAACCAAATTAGCAGATCAGTCAGCTAAACGGAATAAAGTAAGTAAAAATCATGTCACTGAAGGGTTTGGGAGATCTAAGACCAAGAGTCAAGTCCAACATTTTATATCTCAGACGCAGAAGACTACAAAAAAGAACAAAGTAGTCACAAGTTTATGCACTTCTAAAAGGTTCAACATGAAAGTAATAAATTAATGAAGAAATAAAGGTATCCTTAATCAAAACGTCTTGGCGCTTCCACCGTGGTATTGGGTGAATGCCAGGAAGACAATGACACAAATCACTATCTGTAACACTGTTACATAACATGAAAACCAAAGGTATTATTATAAACAAGTACTTTAATGATCGAACATTGACATAACAATGAAAATAGACTGAATAAAGATATTCCAGCAGAAGAGTAAAATGTAATAAAACGAATATGGTCTTTGTATTCAACATTGTATAGGGATGTACTTTCTAGTACAACCTGTTTGTTGTATTTATTTTCATAACCGGTTTATTTTCTCTGTGTACTCTGAGACAAAATTTCTGTAACCTCTCTTTGAGCATTTTCATACAGTCTTGCTTCTTGCCGTCGTTATGGGATTTGGCGCACTCTAAATCAGGGCTTACCTACGACCTACGACTACTTAAAATTTAAAAAATAAAGAGATGGCAGGATTTTGAGAGAACAAAGATAGTAAGTGTTATGTTTAAATATCATAACATTGGTTGTATACGATTAATAATAATAATAATAAATTCTTTAAGCGCCAAACACGGCGCATAAGGCATAAACCAGTGCTCTCCAGGTTGTTCGTTGTGACGCCACTCCTCTTAGCTCTTGCACATTATTTAGGCCCAACGTTCTTCCTTCTCTTATTATTGTTCTTCTGAGTGTTTCTTTTGGTCTTCCTTTTTTCCGCTTACCCTCAGGAACCAAAGTGAGCGCCTGTAGTGGTATTCTGTTGTTTTGCATTCGTAGGACATGACCGATATATGACCATCGTCTTTTCCTTATATAGTCGGAGACATATTTCTGCCTAGAGTCTTCTCTTATTTGCCGATTAGTCTTGAATTCTTTCCAACTGATGTTCATGAGTTTTCTAAGACATTTGTTCTCGAATGTATTCAGCTTGTTCTCCAATGATTTTGTTATTTTCCAACTCTCACAGCCGTATGTTAACACTGAGATAACATTTGAATTAAACAGACGAAGCTTGGTATGTATATTCAATGATCGTAATTTCCAAATGTTAGATAATCTATTGAAGGCGCTAGCTGCCAAAGCAATTCTAGTATGGATTTCTCTTGTTGTGTCACCATCCTGAGTCATTTTACTGCCTAAATAATTGAAACTTTCAACTTTCTGTAGTTTTTCCCCGTTCAAGATGATATCAAAGGTCTCGTTAGAAAAGTTCATAGCTTTAGTTTTAGAGGCATTTATTTGGAGACCAATTTTAACCGAGAGATGACACAAATTATTTATTGCTTCTTGGGATTGTCTTGGTGTTGAACTTAAGAATGCTACATCATCTGCGAAATCCAGGTCCCCTAGGAATTTTCCATTTGTCCATTTTATACCCAATTGTTCATTGTGGGTATAGTTTCTCATAACCCAATCAATAGCTATTCCAAAAAGTAGTGGTGACATAATACAGCCTTGTTTCACCCCTGTTTCTACTGTAAACCATTCTGTATTCCCTTTATTTGTTCTAACACAACATCTTGCATTGTCATATAGCGCTTTGATTATATTCACATATTTTGTTGGAAAACCATAGATTGTAAGTATCTTCCACAATGATGGGCGGTGTAGACTATCAAAGGCTTTTTGAAAATCGACGAAGATAAGTGGCGATTGCCTTTCCACTGATTCTTCTATAATTGTTCTTAGTGTGAATATTTGATCAATACATGATCGTTTCGGCCTGAAACCCGCTTGTTCTTCTCTGATCTTTTCGTCTTTTTGTATACGATTACTTCCTGGTTTATTGCTTATATACGGTTGTCATTAGTTTCCGGAAGTGACGTCTTGACTTCTGCTCAAAATAGTGGCAGAAGGTAGCTTGTTAATCTGGAACACGAACGCGTCTCTAGCCGGCATTCCGCTTGTGTCGTTTGACGAGTATGCATGGAGTGTGTCCGTTAGGACTTGATTTCAGAGTATGTCCTTCTTATGGTGAATATGATTATTACACCTGCAAGATATATTACCATCACTGCCTTATGCATTCATTAACTGTATAATGCCAGTTTAGTCTAAGCAGAGTGTGTGGAATTCTTGTGCACGTAAGTTGACTGTGTCAATTAAACTGAGAGAATCAGAATCAAGGACAGTAGAGACATGTGCTTAGAAAAGTTTCGATGTCGTACCATATTCAAAGTGGAGTAGTGTGTGAATAAACGTTTGAACTGTGCCAAGAAGTTAAGCCTTATTAACTGAGTACTTGTGGCGCGGGCCAGGGAGTATGGAGAGAATGGCCAGATTAAATATATTATAATTCATCAAATAGCAGATATGAGAATAACCCTGGAAAGTACTCAGCAGGCCAAGATAAAATAAGGAGTGCTCAAGCATTGAGTCTAATGCACTCGAAAGAAAGCAGAAGCCAAACAAAATTGGAAGTTGAGGACTTTTTTTCAAAATGGCGGCACTGATCGTCTGCCTAAATATTTCAAGTTTGGAAGGGATTTCCAGCTATGATGTTAACTAATGTGCCTCAAAGTGTCACTAATACACAAAAGTGACTTGCTATTGGATATAAGTCAAAGGAATTGACTGTTTCCTGTGAATTTCAAGTATTTTGTCAAGAAACATGGACCAGAGCGGTGTCCGTCATATGTCAGTATGAACCACTTCTAGGCCTAACCAAAGCCTAAAGTTACGAAACATCACTGTATTTCTTGCTTGGAGAAGTCTCAAGGAGGATTTTTTTTTTGTCGCAACAGATAAGTAGATTTATCGTTACATACAGCTTGACTGTAGATAACATATGTTGGCCTGAATTTTGACTTCACAAATTATTGTTATCATTATGTCGATGTGTTTGTAACTAGCGGGAGGCTGGTGGGACTTAATTTGTTCATTTTATACCGCGAAAGCTAGGTCAAATGAGCAAATTAAGCGTTCTGTAGAGTAGTATCTGCTTGGTTCATAGTGAGGAGCCAGTATATTGTGCTGGTTTGATAAAAATACTGCCTCATTTGAATTCAGCAGATCCATTTCTGTCTAGTTGTAAAGTCATGTTTACATATTGTTTGTTGTCATAAGTCCTGTCATTGTTATATTTTATTAAGTTTGCTACATTATTGTTTGTAAGATTGTCCATTCTTCCCTTACTATCATTTAGTTCATAGATGTTATAAGTGCTGTGATACGCGTCTTGTCTTGTTCTATTGTTATAGAGCATTATTATAAGTTATTGTTATATACATGTTATATTAACTCCTTGGTTTAAACATTTGTATTTCCTTTAGTTGCTCTACCCTGTCTTCTTGTCATTGCTTGTTGTAGTTACTATTTTTTTCTGCTCCATATTGTCTATTTGACTAACATCTATATTATTCCATTTATAAACTGATGTGAGATTGGTGGATTGAGTATTGAATATTTAGCTGACATATTCATATACATAAAAGTTAAAATATTGTGTATTACTGAGAATCACAATAGTAAGAAACCATGACTTCATTAAAGGATTTATTGAAGATTGGTAAAGAATTTAACTTGGAAGGTGAAGCCTTGCAAGCTTATGTGGATAAAGAGATAAAGAGACAAGAAGATCTCAGGAAAGAAGAATTAATTGAAAAAAGGAGACAAGAGGAACTCCACAAACAAGAAATGGAAATAGAATTGGCTGAAAAAAAGAGATCAGAAGAATTGGCTCTTGAAAGGGAAAAATTAGCCTATGCTAGATCTCAAGAGGAGATCAAATCTCAACAAGCTCAAGCTGTAAGATTAGCTGAGATTGAACTGGAAAAACTAAAATTACAACAACCACTGTTGCATCCTGGGGTAGGTGAAGATAAAAATAAAGATCATACTACTGCCATAAGGATTAATCTGCCAAAATTCAATGCGTCCATAGACGACATTTCATGCTTCTTAAATAGATTCCAAACTTATTGTGAAGAATGTAAGATTGACAAATCTACTTGGACCTGCAGACTTAGGTGAACCATTAACTGCAGTCTCCACTTTAGATGACCAAACCAGAAAAGATTATGAAGCTGTCAAATTGATGTTATTACAGAGATATCAATTAGATGATGAGGGTTACAGACAGAAATTTAGTTCTTTGTACCCAGATTCTGGAAAAGACTTCACTGAATTTATTTCAGCTATTAAATTAAATGTTTCTAGATGGATTGAATTATCCAAAACTGAGAAAACTTTTGAGGGATTGTCAGATTTAATTCTAAGAGACAAGGTTTTGTCATCAGTTAGTACTGATTTTCTTGCATTCCTACAGGAAAGAAAACCTGAGAACCTGACTAAACTACAAACAATAGGTCGTCAATATCAAGTTGCCCATCCTAACAGAATATTGAGTAAAAACAATGTTAAAGAATCATTACCAGCTGCATCTGCTAGGTCATTTCAGGACAATGTACCTAGATACAGATCAAACAGTATGGAAAGGAATCAAAGATTGAATCCATCACATAATTACAGCAAGAACAGAGGTAGATACAACTTTAATAAACATCAACCTCAAAGAAATTTCAATTCATACGAAGAAGAACATTTTTATCCACAAACCTCTTTTAGATCAAATAATTGGCAAAATAGAGGAGGATATAACCCTAAACAAAATAGAGGGCAAAAATCTTGTTACAGAGGTAATGATCAGAATTCACAGAATAAAAGATCTTATCATAACAATACTACCAGGCAACCTAGAAACCCTGAACGTACAAATGCTGTAGTGCATGATAATGATCATAACCATGATGCTATAGTAGCACATGCAAATTCATGCAGTGTGGACTTAGCAAATAGTGATAACTGTACTAATTGCAATTCTTTATTTCAGCCTCAAGGAGTCCCAAGATTATTGTGTGGACATCCCTTCCAGTCATGTCATCATTTGAAAGTACTGGGTCATTAATTTTAAATAAGGGTTTTGTCAATAATCAGTCGGTTTCTTTATTGAGAGATACAGGAGCAACCACTATTGGAGTTCGCAAAGCATTGGTAGATAGGTCGGACTATACAGGAAAACATGTGAAATGCATCACATTTGGAGGAACTGTAGAATATTACCCCACGGCTGAGGTATTCTTGGATACGCCATACTTTAAGGGAAGAACACGTGTATGTCTGTTGGAAAATCCAATTGCTGGGATTATTTTAGGAAACATATCTAAATTACATGATTGTTCAAAGAAGGATATCGAGATATGGGAAAAACAACATTTACTTTGTTCAAATGCTGTGACTACTAGAGCTCAGGTTCACATGGAGAATAATCAACACATACCACTTGTTGATGTGTTACCTGAAGATGTAACTGAGGAAATTACTTCAGAAGAAGATGAAGAATATGATAATAATAATGATGATGAAAATCATCATCAACAGGAGAATAATGATGATATTCAGGTAATGGATGATGTCAATACTAATGATGATACTGTATTTCAGATGGAGCTCATTGATAAGGAAACCTTTATTCAAAGGCAAAAAGAGGATATTTCCTTAAGAAAATTTTTTCACATTGCTCATTTAAATGATGTAAAGGTAGATGACAATGCTAAACACTGGTATACTATAAAGAATGGGATATTAGTAAGAAACTATCAAGATGCTAATTCCTTAAAGAAACAGATTATGGTACCAGCTTGTTTTCGTCCATTTGTCTTAAGACACGCACATGACATTGAATGTGCAGGACATTTAGGTGTTGCTAGAACCAAGCAAAGAGTGTTGTCACATTTTTTGGGCCTGGTATTACAAAAGACGTAAAACTATTTTGTCGTACGTGTACCACTTGCCAAAGCTTAGCAATTAGAAAACCAAAACATGATGCTCCTATTCAGGCATCTGACATATCTTTGCGGCCTTTCGCAAAGATGGCCATTGATATCATTGGCCCTTTATAGATTACATCAGCCAGAGGTTATCACTATGTGTTGACCTGCATTGATATGTGCACACGCTGGCCGGAAGCCATACCATTAAAAACCATTACTACAGTAGATATTGCTGATGCACTATTTTTAATTTTTAGCCGTATAGGTTTCCCTGAGAACATTTTATCGGATAGGGGAACTCAGTTAGTTTCTGATGCCATGAAACAGGTTATGGATATGTTTGGGATTGAAAGATCCCTTAGCTCAATTTATCACCCACAGTCTAACGGGAAAATAGAAGTCCTCAATAGATCCATGAAACAAATTTTACAAAAGGTTACCATTAAATATCCACAAAATTGGGACAGAGTTCTCCCCGCTATTTTATTTGCGTACAGGGAAATTAAAAATGAACATACAGGCTTTAGTCCATTCGAGTTGGTTTTTGGTGCCAAACCAAGAGGCCCAATGTCTATATTAAAACAGCTATTAATTGGAGCTGAGATGAATGAAGAGGTTCAAACCTCATACCAATGTGTGATCAACCTAAGGAAAAAAATAATAGACGCATGCCAAATTGCAGTAAACTCATCTGAAAAGGCAAAGCTGAGAGCGAGGTTATTTCTTAATCAAAACCGCAAATTACGCCAACTTTGGCCTGATGATGAAGCATACGTACTATTACCCAAGAAAGATAACAAACTATTAGTGTCATGGAGAGGACCTTACAGGATTGTGAAGAAACTGTCTGATGTTGATTATATTGCTTCAGTAGATGGAAAAGAAAAGACTTTTCATATCAATATGTTACAGCAGTTTCATGCACGTCCACCACATCTTAGACCAGTCTTTGAAGCTCTTGATGAATCTGTCACTCGTCACTCTTCTTTGGCTGTGATACAGGATGAAAATTCTGATTTGACGGATGGAAATGAGTCACTCTTAGTGTTACCTAGTATTCACATTTTGGCTACTGAAGGTTGGAAAGATGTTTCCATATCTCCAATGCTGTCTTCTGTTCAGAAAGAACAGGCTACTCAATTGTTACGGTCTTTTGCTGATGTCCTTACTGATGTGACAGGACATACCGATATCATCGAATATGATATCGTTCTTACTGACTTTAAACCTATCCTATCCTATCCTATACCCATACACTGACAGACTCAAGTTAAGGAGGAACTAGAACAGATGGAGAAATTACAGGTCATTTCACCATCTCATTCCCCTTACAGTTTTCCGATGGTTTTGATTCGGAAAAAAGATAAATCTATACGCATATGCATAGATTTTAGACGTTTAAATTCTGTGACCATAAATGACGCTGAACCACTCCCAGTGTTAGAGTCTTTATTAGACAGATTAGCTTCTGCTACATTCTTCTCGAAATTTGATCTTTCTAAAGGCTACTGGCAAGTGCCATTAACGGAGAAATCCAAGCCTTATACTGTCTTTGCTACGCCATTAGGTCTGTTTGAATTCAATTATATGTCTTTTGGCTTAGTAAACGCGCCTGCGACCTTCGTTCGCATGATGCGAAGACTCTTATCCGATAGAGAAGATCTTATCACCTGTATAGATGACATTTGTCTGTTTTATCAATCATGGGATGAACATGTAAAAGGTATTCAGTCCTTACTTCACACTTTACGTCTCCATAATTTAACTGCACGTCCATCTAAAACTAAAGTTGGATTTCGGGAGATCTCATTTTTAGGATATAAAGTAGGAGGAGGTTTCTTGAAAACGGAACGATACTACTATCTGTAGAATTCTAAACCTTGATGTTCCGAAAAGAAAAAAAACAGGTTAGAAGTATTCTTGGTCTACTAAACTTTTATCGAAAATTTATCCCTACTTTTTCTGAAATTACATCTGTTTTATCGTCCCTTGTGAAAAAAAAATTCGCCAAATAGATTTATATGCAGCCGTGATTGTTATGTTGCCTTAAATCAGCTTAAACATATGTTTTCAAAATTGCCTATCTTGAGATTGCCTGATCCTGCCAAACATTTTACCCTCAGAGTCGACGCCTCAAAATCTTCGATTGGCGGTTCGTTGTTGCAGGCATGGAATGGCTGTCTGCATCCCACACTCTACGTGAGTAGAAAGCTCACGCTTACAGAGCAGAGGTACCCCATCATTGAAAGGGAATTACTTGCGGTGGTGTTTTGCTTTTCCAAACTACAGCGCTACTTACTTGGAGCAAGTTTTACACTGGAGACTGACCAGAGAGCCTTGTCGTATCTGAAAACAGCACGCTTCAAGAACGAAAGAGCTGCCCGTGCCTCTTTGGCCCTCCAACCCTACAAATACCAGATAAAACCTATCAAGGGAAGTGTAAATGTCTTAGCCGATGTGTTGTCTCGCTGTGTGAAACATCCACTGGTTGACGAATCAAATTCTGCTTCAACACATTTATAAGGATCAAGCCTGCGTTATGTTTCTGTTTACAATTCAAAAACAATGGCACCACTTTAACGTTGGATAAACTTCTACATGGACCATCCATTGACAAGAGTTTCGCATACTTCATGAATTTCTGCCACAGTACTTCGTCAGGTACAGAAACAGTTTGCTAAACTACGAACAGTATGCCAAGCATCATGATGATGATGTTTTTACGTATAACCTAAGTCAACTAATATATCAAATCCTATACCATGTGGTTACTGGGACAATTGTTCAAGAACTATACTGCTATACTACATGCAGGTTATAAGATGATTAATTTCAAGATATAGCAACAATGCGATTTGTTCAAGACACATTCCTTGAATTATTCACTAACTTTTCCTTTAAAATGGACTGCTACGTGCATAAAAAGGGAAACAACTAGAAAATGCCGATATCTGAAAATTCAAAGGGGACATAACAAAATAAATTTTTCATCTCAACTTGGACTTTGAAAAATGGACAATACAACATGGACAACAGTGACTTTCAATTCTAGTCCTATTGCAGGGAAGACAAACAGTGACATTTGAAATACATGAAACGTACATATTGCAATGAACTTCTTTGTTACTACAGATGAAAATGACTTTGCATCATCGAAAATAATCTACAAATGTGTGAGAATTATGATCTAATGGAACTTTGTTCGAAAATAATCTACAAATGCGTGAGAATTATGATCTATGGAACTGTGTTCGAAAATACGTGATCAAAAAGGATTTTCGTGCAACAATCATTATTGACATTAAATAATTTATATCAGTAATTACTTGATATGTGTTTAATTCATCAAAACCACAGGAGGTTACATACATAGTGTAATGAATTATTTTAATGTGTTCATATATTTCTTAATATATTGTCACATTACAGTGTATTAACATGATCAGTCATCCCATCAGACTACATACATACAGATATTGATAACTATTTTGACATATTGTCGCAGTCACTCATTATGAATTGATTTGTCTGCCTCATATGATCTATTGTGTCTTTGATTGCTAATTATGCATGTCATTGATAAATAGGGAGACTTACATGACTGACATGACATAGGGTGTTTGTTGACATGGTGTGCTGTATGAGTGCCTTGACTGACACATATTGACATTTTTTTCGCACTGCCCTATTATTAGTATGGTGACCTCACAGTAGTGTCAAAAGAGATGTCTCCGAAATAGACAATGAGTTTAGTGATTTCATTACTGGATTCCACACCTTGTGTGTCTAATTGTCGATTGTGGAGCACGCATCTAGGTGCTATATCAATGGGGACAGTTGTGGGAGGTTCATGTGTCATCTGGTTACTGCAGTGATTTTATAGAGTTGCAATGGAAATAATGAAAAGTTCCATTTCATTATTTTACTGCAGGGGGGAGTAAATGTTATGTTTAAATATCATAACATTGGTTGTATACGATTACTTCCTGGTTTATTGTTTATATACGGTTGTCATTAGTTTCCGGAAGTGACGTCTTGACTTCTGCTCAAAATAGTGGCAGAAGGTAGCTTGTTAATCTGGAACACGAACGCGTCTCTAGCCGGCATTCCGCTTGTGTCGTTTGACGAGTATGCATGGAGTGTGTCCGTTAGGACTTGATTTCAGAGTATGTCCTTCTTTTGAAGAATATGATTATTACACCTGCAAGATATATTACCATCACTGTCTTATGCATTCATTAACTGTATAATGCCAGTTTAGTCTAAGCAGAGTGTGTGGAATTCTTGTGCACGTAAGTTGACTGTGTCCATTAAACTGAGAGAATCAGAATCAAGGACAGTAAAAACATGTGCTTAGAAAAGCTTCGATGTCGTACCATATTCAATGTGGAGTAGTGTGTGAATAAACGTTTGAACTGTGCCAAGAAGTTAAGCCTTATTAACTGAGTACTTGTGGTGCGGGCCAGGGAGTATGGAGAGAATGGCCAGATTGAATATATTATAATTCATCAAATAGCAGATATGAGAATAACCCTGGAAAGTACTCAGCAGGCCAAGATAAAATAAGGAGTGCTCAAGCATTGAGTCTAATGCACTCGTAATACAGGACGTCTGGTGGACTGTTCCTGAGAACACTTTTAGCCAAATGGTCTGCCCTGTCTTGTTCTTCATTTTTTGTCTGCGCCCACTTTTCTGTCTTATAGATCCTAATAGCGCTATTTCTAGCATTGGTCATGTCAATCTTACGTTGGACAGGCTAAATTCCACCCCTCGGCACGTGGACAGCGGCATCTAGCTAAGGTCCTTTTATTCTGCCTTTGTTATAGATACCGGCTAAGTTCCCAAATTCTTTGATTTACAGAGAACTCGTGGACCCGGGGGAGAAACTTTAACTTTTCATCCTTCCGCCTGCGTTTAGAATCACGGACTCTGGTCGCTCGTAAGAACTGCCTATTGTTGCCTATTTTTCTTGTATCTTGAGTCGACAGTGAAACATTTCCCTAGACCCTTATGTCTAGTTACGTTAGATCCGGGCACGGGCAAACAGCCACGCTTAAACACCTGCAGATTTTATCTTACTTTATAAGCGAGGTGCCTTTATCACTCAAAACCATTGTCTGAAGAAAATTATGTCACTGGACAAAGTGATATTCTGCGCAAGAGCCTAATAGCAGTTGTAGTGCCGGAATTATTCTAAATTCGGTAAGCACACATTTACATATTTAATACATTGGGGTTTCAGCTTAATCTAATAGAATAGAGATCCCGGGTTACTTTAATTCATCTTAAACACATACATACATACATGCATACATATATATATATATATATATATATATATATATATATATATATATATATATATATATATATATATATATATATATATATATATATATATATATATATATATATATATATATATATATATATATATATATATATATATATATATATATATATATATATATATATATATATATATATATATATATATATATATATATATATATATATATATATATATATATATATATATATATATATATATATATATATATATATATATATATATATATATATATATATATATATATATATATATATATATATATATATATATATATATATATATATATATATATATATATATATATATATATATATATATATATATATATATATATATATATATATATATATATATATATATATATATATATATATATATATATATATATATATATATATATATATATATATATATATATATATATATATATATATATATATATATATATATATATATATATATATATATATATATATATATATATATATATATATATATATATATATATATATATATATATATATATATATATATATATATATATATATATATATATATATATATATATATATATATATATATATATTTATATATATTTATATATTTATATATTTATTTATATATTTATATATTTATTTATATATTTATATTTATATATATATATCTTCTTCTTCTTCCATCCTTAGCCATCAACCGGCAAAGCAGTATGTGGCCAGTACGCCTAGTGGCGTCTTAGGGCAACAACAAATTGATCAATCTATCGCTGTTTCCACCACGCCTAGTGGCGTCTTTGTGGAACAAAAACAGACCAAACAATCTATCATTGTTATATATATATATATATATATATATATATATATATATATATATATATATATATATATATATATATATATATATATATATATATATATATATATATATATATATATATATATATATATATATATATATATATATATATATATTTTTTTTTTTTTTTTTTTTTTCCTTAAGGTAAATTTTTCCGTGATCGGGATTCCCTGAATTTTATTAAGTGAGCCTCTATCCATAATCACTAAGTGTTAGCTAGGAGTGGTTTTTCTTAAGACAGAAAGTGTGAACCGGTGTATCGTCTTATTACCAATTTTTCCGCTTGGGTGTATATAATATAACTGTAAAGAGTTTTTGCTATTTGAAATTTTGAGTGTAATCCCAACGCTAATTATTTTGGTAACTCATTTAGTGTTATCCCTACTGAGGTAATTATCACTCGGGCCAAATATAATTACACTAGTCAACAAATTTTCATTTTTTTTTTTTTTTTTTCCTTAAGGTAATTTTTTCCGTGATCGGGATTCCCTGAATTTTATTAAGTGAGCCTCTATCCATAATCACTAAGTGTTAGCTAGGAGTGGTTTTTCTTAAGACAGAAAGTGTGAGCCGGTTGTAGCGAAATGTTTTTAAGGAGATAGGACAGCTTGAATGGAATGAACAAAAGATAATCTCTAGAGGAAACTCTTCCAGACTGCAAGCTGAATGCACAGTCTCTCCTCGGGAATTAGTCCACTCAAAAAAACTTTCTAAGAGAATTCTGGTGAAACTAAACAGGATATTCTCTAGGCGATAAATTCTTTATCCGATATCCTACAAAGGACTATGTATAGTACATATAGATGGATAAGAGATTTGGTGCCCAGCCACATTAAAAATATCCTGACCCAATAGTGTTTCTTAATTTTGGCTCTGCCCCCAGGGTGTAGATTTATGTTATTAAAACTATACAACCCAATTAAATATTACAAAGAAAATAACAACAGACTCGGTTATGTAAAGTTTACAAAAATGAAAATAGAATCTTACAATATATTCAAATAAACAACTTTATGTTCCCTAATCTATGAATGGTTCTGATCCATGTCAGAATTAATTTTTAATCATAGGACAATATGAATATTCGGTAGTGGTTCTGCTGGCATGTTCAGATACTCATCTCAAATGCTGATGTAGTCTTGTTGCCAGGGGTTCAATATGTCCCAGCACTCCAGGTCCCGCAAGTTCTTTTTAGGGTTTCGGAGGATGGCAAGCTGCTTTCTCCGTCTTGACTCAGGGCGCATCACCAGCTGGGATGGATTAAGTCTGCCCTTGCGAACACTGCTTATGCTTTAGTCTTCTGGTATGGCAACCTGGTAGGATCGCTCAGGCAAGATTCATTGCTGTTTAAATGATCGGGCCCCTCTGTATTTCTTAGGAGCAACCATTTTGTTCCCGGTCAGTCTGCCGGCTTGCGAGAGAAAAAAGCCTGCGCTTTGAGAATAGCGCCAAAATCCTCCAGGTTTCCGTTTGGTTGCTGAGGTCAAAGGTCAAAAGACAATAATCTGCGCTCCCTATCCATTGGCTGAACTGCAATTATTCAGGGCGCGGTGTAAAAGTTCACAGCGGTAAAAGGTCACAGTGGTTTTGCCAGTCAAACGTAGAACAAAGGAATTTATTTCCCGCAGCAAATGGGAGATCTCATGAGGTGTATTTATGAGTGGTAGAGAATTTAGAGAGAAGGAATGTTTAGGTATGAGAAAAGATTGACAGAGAGAAAAGAAGGCGAATACACTTCGTGACATAGGCCCCCTTTTAAAAGTTATGCCTACGGCTAACTTAAGTTGAGCCGACTATTCTCTTCTGTCTGCTACTACCTTCCTGTTTCATATCTCTTGTTAATTCCATCTCAGTGTTTCCTCTTTTTCCTCTGTCGAACGGAATGTCTGTAATCAACACATGTCTATCCGTTTCCTCATTGTCAAGGAGTTGAGGTACGTTAAGCAATCCTGCTCGTATGATCTTCCCTCTCTTATGTTCCTCCTTGTGGACCCTACATTGTAGCTTGCCTCCTGGCAAAGAGCTTGCATTAAAGCCTACACTCTGCTTGCAATGCGGTCTATAGCAAATAGTTTTGCGTGATGAGGTTGCCAGCCTCATACACAACCTTATTTTAGTCATATTGCTTGACCTGCCTAAGGACACATACCTATCTCCCCCGGTATGAGAGCTTGTATGTTCCTCTATCGCTGTTTCTCCAGTGACAGAGAAATATATGTCTGCCAGTTGTTCCTGCCCACCAGGTACCAAGGAAATTTTAACCCGCTTCACTTTCTGCTCCCAGAGAGTGGGTGAGGTTATCGGAACTGACTGAAGACTAAGTGCTTGAGGCTCATGTTCCTCTTTAGCCGTTTCTCCCGTGTTAAAGGAAGATATTCCTGAAACATGTTTCATCCCACCAGGTACCAAGGAACTCTGGCCCGGCTTCACTTTCTGCACGCAGATAGTGGGTGAGACTATCAAAACTTGTTCAGAATTAAGTGCACTGGGGTGGTCAATCCCTTTGCACTCTTCCAACTTTTCAGTGAAAATATTGGAAGATGAGTTAGGCATTGGAGTCTCCATAGCCTGTTCAGTCACGCCATCTCTGGATCGTGCTGAGTCTCCTAAGATGATATATTTCTCTCCTTGAGGTATGGGGTAAATTCGTTCATCCAATATTGCGGCCTTTACTTTGCCGTTTACAAAGTTCGACCTAACTTCTACATAAGCTAAAGGCAAAATCATCCTTCTGTTGTTTATCATGGGTGCTGTTACCTCAACATCCTCTTCGGTGACTTGATCAGGGTCGATGACAGAGGCTGAGACAAGGGCATCACACCCAAGACCTTGATAATACAAACAGGTGATTTCTTCTCCATTTACTGTGGCAGTCTCCACATTTTGAGAATCCCTGTATCCACTCCGGGCCTTCGTCAAGTTCCCATCCATGGTAGGGACCTTAGCTTTGTATGAAGTCTTTGGGATTGGGTCACGGCGCCTACAGTCTAACTGATGTAGGGTGGCCGACAGGTGATGTTCAAGAACATCCCTTCCCATAGGGTTGTGTAATCCTTTTCTGTTGAATGATCCTATTTGGTTGAGCGATCCTATTTACTTGAGCGATCCTATTTACCAGGTTGTTGGTGCGGTTGTTTTTGGTATGCCTGTTGTGAGTTTTTGCTGAGGGTGCGGAAGGTCTCTTCAGATTATTTGCACAGCTGTGCTTAATCTTGTTTTCAGGACAGTCTAGAGGTCTCTGTTTAGATATCCTAGCCTCTGCTCTGTCTGAGCCTGAATTCTGAGACATAGACTCGGCTTCATGTGGTGCAGTTATATTTACCGCTGAGGGTGGTGATGGAATTGGCAAAGGAGTGGCATGATGAGTATTCCTAGATTCAAGTTTATCCATGGATTCCATTTTTGTAGGTTGAAACTGAGTTTCCATTTCTTGCAGTTCTTCCTTACACTGGAGGGATTTTTCTTGTCTTTGTCTCTCATGTTCCACATTCTCTTCCTTGCATTTTGCTCTCCATTCGTTCTGTTGCCCCATTATGCTCATAACACATTCTACCTGTTCCGAGACATAATTTTCCAGCAAACTTCCCGAGAAGCCAGATAATTTTCCAATCTTATATGATTGCGCTGTCCATTTCTTCAGTCCTTTTATCTCATCCATTTTAACAGCAGTGGTTTTGCTGAGCGAGTATGAGATCTCTAACTCACTATCAAATAAATACAGGCCTAAATACTTTCTATAGCCGTAACTAAACTAAAGTATTTTAACAACCTATGTTATTTAAAACCAGCATATATAAAATATAATTTAAATATTAGTTAACAACATGTAACTAATAACAGCAGTACCACCAAGAATATTTTTCATAACATAACTAAAATCTGTTTTTCTTGTAAAAATTTATATGTATTTTAGTCTAGGGTAATTTATATGTCCCCTCTTTAATCTAATCCTAGACTTGGACACCAATAAGTGACAAGTACCTACAGCAGTAGTGGTCTAGGAAAGATAAGAGTTTTCATATCTCAGACAAGTGTCTAAATATGAAAAAAGTAAATCCCGGACACGAGCGTCCCAGTGTAGCGGAATGTTTTTGTTTTTAGAGGGGAGAACGTGTATGTATGACAGACTTGATGGAAGAATAAAAGATAATCTCTAGAGGAAACTCTTCCAGACTGCAAGCTGAATGCACAGTCTCTCCTCGGGAATTAGTCCACTCAAAAAAACTTTCTAAGAGAATTCTGGTGAAACTAAACAGGATATTCTCTAGGCGATAAATTCTTTATCCGATATCCTACAAAGGACTATGTATAGTACATATAGATGGATAAGAGATTTGGTGCCCAGCCACATTAAAAATATCCTGACCCAATAGTGTTTCTTAATTTTGGCTCTGCCCCCAGGGTGTAGATTTATGTTATTAAAACTATACAACCCAATTAAATATTACAAAGAAAATAACAACAGACTCGGTTATGTAAAGTTTACAAAAATGAAAATAGAATCTTACAATATATTCAAATAAACAACTTTATGTTCCCTAATCTATGAATGGTTCTGATCCATGTCAGAATTAATTTTTAATCATAGGACAATATGAATATTCGGTAGTGGTTCTGCTGGCATGTTCAGATACTCATCTCAAATGCTGATGTAGTCTTGTTGCCAGGGGTTCAATATGTCCCAGCACTCCAGGTCCCGCAAGTTCTTTTTAGGGTTTCGGAGGATGGCAAGCTGCTTTCTCCGTCTTGACTCAGGGCGCATCACCAGCTGGGATGGATTAAGTCTGCCCTTGCGAACACTGCTTATGCTTTAGTCTTCTGGTATGGCAACCTGGTAGGATCGCTCAGGCAAGATTCATTGCTGTTTAAATGATCGGGCCCCTCTGTATTTCTTAGGAGCAACCATTTTGTTCCCGGTCAGTCTGCCGGCTTGCGAGAGAAAAAAGCCTGCGCTTTGAGAATAGCGCCAAAATCCTCCAGGTTTCCGTTTGGTTGCTGAGGTCAAAGGTCAAAAGACAATAATCTGCGCTCCCTATCCATTGGCTGAACTGCAATTATTCAGGGCGCGGTGTAAAAGTTCACAGCGGTAAAAGGTCACAGTGGTTTTGCCAGTCAAACGTAGAACAAAGGAATTTATTTCCCGCAGCAAATGGGAGATCTCCTGAGGTGTATTTATGAGTGGTAGAGAATTTAGAGAGAAGGAATGTTTAGGTATGAGAAAAGATTGACAGAGAGAAAAGAAGGCGAATACACTTCGTGACACCGGTGTATCGTCTTATTACCAATTTTTCCGCTTGGGTGTATATAATATAACTGTAAAGAGTTTTTGCTATTTGAAATTTTGAGTGTAATCCCAACGCTAATTATTTTGGTAACTCATTTAGTGTTATCCCTACTGAGGTAATTATCACTCGGGCCAAATATAATTACACTAGTCAACAAATTTTCAAAAGTTATTTGTACCAGAAATTAAATATACCATTTCTTATTGATTTTGACATGCTGATTTCAAATATCATAATGAAATTCACCAATTGGCTCTGGGTTTTTTTTTAAATGATGGATTTACATTACGGTAATACAAATAATGTATGCTTGTTTAATTCTCTGGGGTGAACAGCTAGTCTTTCTACTTTAGCATTATAAAAATGTTGGTTACATACTCAATTAATTGATATTTCAACATAAAAGGATAGAACAAATAAAAACATTATTTAAAGTTCACATATCATGTTTTAAAAAGGCACATTTCAACCAATTCCGTCATTATTCAGTAGCTGTTCGAGCTCTCTTTGCTTGCTTCTTGTAGTCAATCGATGAGGTTTCTCTTGTCACAGTCCAACAGTAATCAGCAAGCATTAAAGGGCTCCAATTGCCTTTATACTTTGTCTCCATAGCAGCAATGTCCTGGTGAAATCGTTCACCATGCTCATCACTGACCGCTCCACAGTTTGACGTAAAGAAATCCAGATGAGAATCCAGAAAATGAATTTTCAAAGACATGTTGCAGCCAAGACTCTTATACTTCAGAAGGAGATTTTCTACAATTTCATAGTAATTATCAGATCTGTTGTTTCCAAGAAAATTGTCCACCACTGACTTAAATGCTAGGCATGCTGCTTTTTCCTTACCTTGCAACACGCAAAGAAACTCGTCATCATGAAGAAGTTTTCGAATTTGCGGACCAACAAATACTCCCTCTCTTATTTTAGCTTCACTCAGTCTTGGAAATTTTCTGATGAGGTATTTGAAAGCCTGATCTGTTTTCTTCATTGCTTGACAAAGTTTTTCATGAGACCCAGCTTAATGTGCAAGGGTGGCAACAAAATCTTGCTGGTGTCGACAAGTGCTGGGTTCTCAACGTTCTTACTGCCAGGCTGCAATGACTGCCTGATTGGCCAATGTCTTCTGATGTAATGGTCACTTCGTGCACGGCTATCCCACTCACAGAGAAAGCAACAGTACTTGGTGTATCCACCCTGTAGTCCAAGCAAAAGAGCGACCACTTTTAAGTCACCGCAAAGTGACCAATGATGATGATCGTAGTTTATACACTTCAAAAGCTGCTTAATGTTTTCATAAGTTTCTTTCACATGAAAAGCGTGACCAACTGGAATTGACGGTAACACATTACCATTATTCAACAAAACAGCTTTAAGACTCGTCTTGGATGAATCAATGAAAAGCCTCCACTCTTCCGGTATGTAATTGATTTTGAGGGCTGCCATTAAACCAGAAATATTGTGGCACGCAGAAAGGTCACCTTCTTTGAAAAAGAATGTAATAAGCGGCTTCTGGCGGTTCCTATACACAGAAATTGTAACATCGTCTGCCAGGAGATTCCACTGTTGCAATCTGGAACCCAAAAGCTCCGCCTTGTTCTTCGGTAAATTCAGATCTCTTACAAGATCATTCAGTTCACCTTGGGTTATTAAGTGTGGTTTAGTGGATGTAGTTTGCTCAAAATCTGGGTCGCTTGAGGTTGATGGTTCAGGACCACCAATGTCCTCTTCTTCATCAGTGGAAGCAGCTGAAAATGATTCTGGCACTTTAGGAACTGGTAGGTCATCGCCATGTGGTACCGGACGTATTGCAGAGGGGATATTTGGATATTCCAGAGTCCATTTTTTCTTCTTTGATATGCCTTTCCCAATTGGAGGGACCATGCAAAAGTAACAGTTGTTGAGATGATCAGTGGGCTCTGTCCAAATCATTGGGACTGCAAAAGGCATAGCTTGCCTTTTGCCAGTCAACCACAGTTTAAGATGTGCTGCACTTGTATTGCAGCATATGTGTGGCACCCAGCTCTTATCTTGATTTCCTATTCTGCGGCCAAAATACAAACTGTACGCCTTCTTAATCACTTTAGTTATATTTCGTTTTTGTGATACACATGTCACCTCACCACATATATAACAGAAATTATTAGCACTGTTCACACATGTCCTAGGCATTTCTAACTACGATACTTTTGATAAGGACAAATGCACTAACTAATGGCAACATTTTATCAGAGATAAGATATTTATACACAAAGGTGATGTAATCATAGGTAGGATTGCATCATCAACTTCTAGTTACATTTTTATTGGTCATTAGAAAAAGTTATGCAATCGCCCACAACAGTTGCGTCATATATATATATATATATATATATATATATATATATATATATATATATATATATATATATATATATATATATATATATATATATATATTGACCGTAATTAAATAAACTAGTAGCATATATCTTAAAAACTAGAGCCAATCAACATTTTTTAATGTCATTTTCGTTTTCAGCACACCAAAATTAGTTAAGATCCGCTATTTTCATTTCTGGTACATTTTGGTTGTTGACTAGTGTTATCAGCGAAGGGGTGAATACCTAACAGTCGTCTCGTTTTACCATAGTGTGTTGGACTATGTAGGTGTTGTAGCAAAATCTTTGAGATAATCGCTTATTTAAGTAAGATTTTAGTCCTATGATGAATAAATACACTAGCCCTCAGGTGTCTGACTGATTTCATCTTCAACGCCAGTAGGGCGATGCCTTTAGTGCAGTGGGAATGCTAAGAAAATGACCCGCCGTAAAAATCTAACACGCTTTAGTTTCGGTTTCGAAAACGTTCAATAAACATTTTAACATCTCGCCGATCTGCTGCACGAAACAGGGGAAAAGCTTGTAATTAACGGACTTGCCAGAACTGTGAGACCAAACTGGCGTTTGAATTAACGTAATATGTTAACTTTAACACTAACATTTGTAGTAATTCGGACAGTTCTCAGTAGTAAGAACGAGACGATTGTAATAATTAACGCAAAAACACTACCAAAGTTTGAAAAAACCCCTCTTCGCTCTGCACGCGGTCTCTTTAATATATACACGCTGTGGGCAAAGCCAGCAGAGGCAAACACACAGACAATTTTTCATTTCCTCCTAGCGGTAATATTCTGACGTCACTCAAACTAGATGGTTTATTTAAATAGTGAGGAAAATGTTAGAAAACGGGGGAGGGGAGATGGCCGACTTATGTAAAATTTATATTTGACGATTGACAGTGACAAAATTGAAAATCTAAACCATACTGAAACTGACCATAAAAATCATATGGTAGTATAGCTTAGAGTCCCCTGAGCAAAAATATGTTTTAAAAAATATGGTAGTACAAGTATTAGCCAAGTTATTGAGAAAATACTAAATGTCTAAGAACGCTTGACCGGACAGACTGTTGTTCTTGCTCGTTACACATAACGTTATTGGGGACGCTAGTTTAAAAAAAAGAGGCATTGTAGAAATTCAAATTCTATTAGTTGGTATAAGAGTATAGGAGTAAAAGGGGAGAGATAGGAAAATGTTAACTAAAACGAAACATCTTTTTCTATTGGCATAACTAACGCAGACTGACCAATGGACTACGAGGCACATAGTTTGTTTGGAATTGTTGTTTTTTTTTTAAACTAAATTCAAAAAGTTGTAGTAGTGCTTGCTTTCATTGGTCGGCTCTAATAGATATTGACAAGAGGCATAGTGGTCTCGTGGCCATTTGACTAGAAAATTTTATTCAAACAAATACGTTGAGATCAGATGTGATCACTTGTAAAATTAAATACTAATTCACTATCTGGACGGGGCAGAGCAAAACTGAGGCCATATTCTTTGCCAGTCAACGTTATTTGTGACATATTTCTTTGAACTAGTGGTAAGAATGCTTTATGTATTTACATGCTTGATTAAAACTGAAAAGGTCAGATACTGCTGTGGAAAAGTGAAGGACATGCCGGAAGCAAACATTATTGAGTCCTCACATTGAACTGTATTTGACTGTTGCATATTATTATGATTTTGTATTAATATTTTGTATTGGAAATGTTAGGAAGCCTCTGTGTTCTATGAATACTTTTCACCATGCCTAGAGCGTTTATAAGTTAGAAAAGAAAAGAAAAAAATCATATAAAAGGAGATGTGGTTACTCCACGTTATTGCATTGAAGCAAACTATGTAAAAGTACAGGGACCTGTGGTATGGTCACAGAAGGGTGTGAGTCATAAATTAGGGGCTGATGCACATGAATGCACAAGAGGCTGACCCCATACCGTCATGTATATATAGGGATAAGAAGTTGTGATCAGATTGAAAAGGCCAGGCCAGGGTGTCTTTTTATTGCAGAGTGACAGGAAACCTGATGAGTGGGTGTAAAGTCTCAAATATAAAGTTTAAGCTGTCAGCTGATAGCCTTAAGGGGCTTTCGTGTGGGTGCTGATCTAAATTGTCTCTACATTGATATACCGACATATATTCGACCTACCAAGAATCCCAGGTGACACGTTATCAGCTGGGACCTCTGACATTTCATCCTAAGAAACTAGTTCCTATCAAAATAACATTGAATTATATGGGGCTT